>ULGV01000006.1:379069-408999 GCA_900519065.1 Yarrowia hollandica | reverse complement strand
GGCGGGTGTGGGTGGGGGGGAGGAAGGCGGAGGGTGGGAGGGTTCTGGTCACGAGATAGTGAGTGAACTGGAGCTGTTTTCTTTCAAATCGGCAAAAAAATGGGCGACTTGGAGACGTCTTCTGAATCGTATATTTCGTTATCTCAAAGGTTAATTTGGGATGGAGAAGGTGGAACCAAAAACGGAACCAAAAACGGAACAGAGGAGAGACAAGAGCTTGAACACAAGAGAGAAGAGATGGAACACGAGAAACAGGATCTCGAACACTTGAGAGTTGAACGGTGGTGTTGAGTCGTCTGAATGGCTATACGTCCGTTTTTCACAATTGCGATGGTCTAGATATGGCTGTTTTACACAGTGCTGTTGAGTCATGGTCATACAGTCACAATGACTCGATTGAGAAGGAAAAGGAAAAGCAGGAAAATGAGGTTTAGATGTGAGGAGTTTTGAATTTGTGACACATCTACTTGTTTGAATTTTCTCTTACAGTACAGCACAGTACAGAACGCCCTTTTTTCATCAGATTGAAGAAATGTCGTGTGGCGGTTTTCCAAGCCCATACTGTACAGGTAACTGCATCACCTGATTGGGGTGGATATATGGATGTCATGACGGACTTTTGAACAACACCAAACGCTGAAGATGGCATTATTATGTTTTCCCCTGTCATGTGACAATCACGTGACCAACCGCGTTCTTGAATTTGTTCATTTCTGTTGGAACTTTCCGTGTTTTTTTCTTTCGAACAGTTCCTCAACTAGCCCTCAAGTTTTCAACTACACTTTAACTAAACAACCGTCAACCTTAACAAAACTGAGCTTTTGCTGGCGGAAACAGAGAACACTTCAAAAACGAGATGTGAGTATTTTTGAGGGATTGAAAGCAGGTTTATGGCGTAAAAAGACATTCAGAAAACAATGCACTCTTCAGATTTCGTCCATCTCATCTGGTTGTCGAGTTGAATGGTACATTTGGCTGTCACTGGTAAATCATAGAAACGTCATAGAAAACCAACTACCAATGGAGAAGTGTGAAATTCGAGGAGAGTTTAACATACAACTGGACCTTACGAGTAAAATGCACTCTTTGGATTTTCTCGGTCGTTTCAGTTTTGCAACTTGGAGTACTCCTCCTGCATTCACGCTCTTTCTTCTAGAGTGTCTCAAGCAGCCAATAGACTGAAGAAATATGGAAAAAAAAAGACGTTTTCTGACGCCATTCGATGCCACGAACAAAACGCACTCTTCAAAAATTCCCCTACTAGTCTTGTTCTCGAGTTGGTCATGATGACTCAACAAGATCTCTAGTTGGAATTTACGTGAGAATCCCTTCTGTAGTTAGTGTATTAGTTAAACTCCCAACCTCGCATAAACGTCCAACGACTTTGAAGACCACCCATCCACCTGCACAACTCCAGACGCCAATAAAAAAACCCCCTCAATTGCTCTCCAAAGACCCAAAAACGTCCTCTCCTACCTCTCTTCAACCCAAAAGAAGTATTTTCGTGCTAACGATTGGGTTTGTCTCACCGCCTCTCCTCCACGACATGCTCAATCCGGACATTTTGACGCTGGTTTTTGAGCAGTGTGACCTGGAAACATGTCTTTTGCTCAGCCGAGTCTGTTCCTTCAACTACTCGCTTTTCTGCGCCCTCGACAATTCGCTTGTTCGTGAAAAAGTCGTCCAACGAGTGCCGTGGGTTAGCGATCAAGGAGATGTCAATAAAAACATCAAGTGGAGAATGTACGCACACGTGGTGGTGTTCCGGTCGTCGAAAATGCTCGATCCGGTCCACAAAAACATCTACCTGCTCAAAGACTTGTCTGTGGCTGTTGCTCTGGGAACCAACAAAGTCAACACCTCCAAATGTCACGATCTCGGTAAAGATGCGGATCTGAGACAACTCATGCATCCGTTGTTTGACCATGAATGGAGTCCGATGGTGGTCGAGGGCGATTCGCTGAAAGGCACGACTCTAGCCGTTCCTGGCTTATCAATGGATTTGATTAGTTGTATGACGGAACCGACGGAAAAGAAGAACGATAACGAAACAACCATAACAGCTAACGAGACGGAGACTTCAGATCCCAATTCTCCACCGCCATCTTCTCCCATCTACACCGCTACAACTCCCTCCGGACTCACAGTCAAACACTCCTCTGCAATCTCTATTCTAGACGAAAACGATACCCTACTCCACATTCGTCTCCATACAGAGGAAAAAGACACACTGGTGTACAAATTGGACAAAGTGGCACTCGACGGATCTCTGACGATCTCAGAAAACAACCGCCTCTACCCTACTCCTAGATTTCTCTTTGACGACGAAGAAGACGCTCAGGAAACAGTCAATGGATGTATAGTCAGTCTGGTAAGAGGAAGAGGAGGAGCGCTGGTGATTGCGTGTTCACGTGACCGACTTGAACGTCAACGACTCATCTACGTCGAACCTACTGCTGAACAGGCTACTGTTCTAGTGTGCACCTTCCCAGACACCAACAGCTACTCTCATGGATACTCTTCCAAAGCCACAAACTTTTACACTTGCTACAACGGCTATTTGTACCTCTTTTACTGCGGCCGTCTGATTCGTTTATGGGTCGACTTTGGATACAGGTCGCAGCTCAACAGAAACTTGTCTGTGATTGATACAGACCTAGCAGTTGACGTAAGTACTCTGACGCGATGTTTGGTAGCCTGGGACCGCAATTTTCCACTAATGGGATCTTTTGTGCCCTGTTCGTATTCTGGAGGCAATCACGTGGTTCTCGGTACCCCCGGCAACTACGTGACCGTGGTTGATTCTCGTGGCACCACGTTCGGCGATCTACGAAACGGCAAAACCAGCTGCTGCTTGAGAAGTTATTATCCCCGAATCAACATTCCCTTTTATTTCAGAAACCAGGCTGGTTTTTCTGGTCTCGGAGCGACTGCTTCAGAAAAGCTCTTGCGTTCCATGCAACGTGTATCTGGAGAAGAAGACAAGAGGGTAGATCTGACGGAGGAAGTGGCTCAGTTTGAAGTCGAAGACGAATCGTGGAACCACGGCTGGTTCGAGCACGAAGACGAACCGTCTCCGTTTCTAGACCCCCAGAGAGTGCCGTCAATTGAGTATCCTCATGCCGAAGAGAAGGAGTCTAAAGAAAGAAGACTTTTACGAGGAGGAGAAGAGGAAATAGACGAGTTTGAAGGCGGCGACGGCTGGTGGCACAAATACAACGACCGGAGAGATTTCGACCGCCACGTGGTTGTTCAGAATAATAGCAGCTTTTATGAGAATCTCGAGGAGATTGAGCTCAATCCGACCACTATGAACTCCACAAAGGCGTTTATCAAGACGGAGACTTTTGAAACGGGACTTTATGTTTGGAGTAATTAGAAAATGGGTGTTTTTGTGTGTTTCTGAAGAATGCTGGACGATTTTGTCTCTAGTTTGTATGATTTTTAGTGTTGAAATGGTAGTGGGAAGAGCTACGATGATGCTGGAGAGATGGGAGCTGTATTTTTGGAATCTCCTCGGTGAGTGGAGTCTAATTGTGTACTTTTCGTAGTGAATGGACTATTGAAATACTCCGTTTGATGACACATCTGCAGTGGTAAAATACTCGAGTTTATCCTTTTTTTCCGACACGTATCAAACTCGAGTTTATTATTTTCATTTCCGACATACACTCTTTTGCTTGTGGCTAAACACTCGGGATTACCATTCATTACGACACTCAGAGGGTGTCTCAAATACAATGTTGCACCAGTCCAACGTCAACATAAATGGTATATTGTTGATCAGAATCTCATGGTTATTCCATTTAAATCAAAATACCCACCCACTTCAGTACAAATATATCGAGTTATCAAAGCCCTAATTTCCCACACTCCACAAACAGTCTTCATGAACTCATCTACAAAACCAAACCTTGATCCATCACCAACGATAGAATCACAACACACACATAGCTGTTGTAGATGAGTCGACGGAGACGTGAAATTCTTGGACACCCATATGATTCAGCTCCAGAAATGACAAGTATGCAAAAACATTGACACGTCCCCATACATTATTTCTCAGGATCAATCATTTCCCAACTCATAACCTGTCAACCCAAACATTGTAAAATCAGCGTTGCAAATGCTCCAACCGAAATTAGCTTTGGACCACAGATGAAAAAAGCCCTTTTTGGTCCCATTAGTCTCCCTAAAACAACCCCTCATCACCCAAAATTCCCCCCAAATCACTCACCTATTTCTCCACACTTTGCAATAGAGTTACACGACTGCAATCAGAACACTCCATCAAACGGACCCGTCAGCTGACCTATCGTCTCCAATTATCGCCAGTCCTCTCATTTATCCGGTTTGAATACACCGTCAAAGATTCCAATCCCGAACCCTCCCCAATCGTCTTCCAGCTGACTGTTCATTTTTTTCTCCCCTCCACCACCACATCCAAATAAAGTTTCAAAAAACCAACTCCCAAATTTCAAATTTCACCAATCCAAAATTCCTCACCACACTCACATACACATCAAAATGAAGCCCTCGACCAGTGTGCTCAAACAGGTTGCCAACGCGGCCAACGCAGCCAACGTGGCCCGAGCCGTGCCCGTCATCGACGCCTCGGAATCGTACATCCCCAACGCCAACTTTGCCAAGCTGCCCACCAAGTTGCAGGACTTTTTCCAGCGGTTCCCTCCCCGTCCCTTCGCCTCCTACTCGGCCAAGAAGGGATTCAAGGACGCGCCTAACGCCAACCCGTTCCTGGCCAACAAGTCGCGAGTGTCCAACAAGACCCACAAGCCCCTGTACTCGCTGAGACGACAGTCGGATCTGTACAAGCTGGCGCACAAGCACGGAGTCCACGAGCTGCTGCCCCCCATGGAGAAGACCTTCTTCGAGACACGACACGAGCAGGCCCAGCCACTTGTCGGAGAAATGGTGTGGAAGAAACACATTCGAGAAAAGACCAAGGAGTCGCGAAAGGAGAAGATTGCCAAGGCTCTGGAGACCATGGACGAGAAGATCGCCGAGGCCAAGGGAAAGAAGCACTGGGAGCGACTCGAGCGACGAGAGAGAGAGAAGAAGCAGTGGGTTTAGAGGCGGACGTGGGGATTATGTATATAGCAATGAAAAAGGAGGTGATGGAGCGAACTTGCGAGCTCTGTCACCGACTGCAATTATCTGTACCCCGAGGAGGTGATTAAGCGAGCTTGCGAGCTTTGCCACCGACCGAAATTATCTGTACCCCGAGGAGGTGACTAAGCGAGCTTGCGAGCTTTGTCACCGACCGAAATTCCTGTAGGAGGTGATCGATCGAGCTAGCGAGCTTTGTCACCGACTCGATAGTCGTAGCACGAGTACCAGTAGACTTGTGACTGTGGCACAAGTACTCGTACCAGTAGACTTGTGACTGTAGCACAAGTACTCGTACCAGTAGACTTGTGACTGTAGCACAAGTACTCGTACCAGTACACTTGTGACTGTAGCACAAGTACTCGTACCAGTACACTTGTGACTGTAGCACAAGTACTCGTACCAGTAGACTTGTGACTGTGGCACAAGTACTCGTACCAGTAGACTTGTGACTGTAGCACAGTACACCCTACCTGGGCTCGGACCCTCTTAACCTGTGAGTGCCGTGCTCGGCCAAGCCAAAAAAAATGGATTGGGCAACCACGTAACGGATGTAGGTGGTCCGTGTGCGTCACTGGCACACTTGTTGGTCTGCATTATGGAAAAGTCCAGAAGGGACCGATCCTTCCGTTAGAGACCGTCCATGAGAGCCCATAAGACTGGTCCTTTAAAGACAGGCCAGCAACAGTGCTCGCACATGATGCCTCCCACCATGACGTACTGTACGAGTACTGTAGACACGCCCATGGTCGGTGGCTCGTTCTACCTCCTGTTTATACGGAGTCCGCTGCGCAGCAGTTTTGTGTCATAATTGTCCCGGGGTGGTGAAGAAGAAGAGTTGTCTTTACACATTCTCTTTTGAGTAGACCCACTTTGGGGCCACTTGACGGGTCATATTCGAATTACTCATACAACGAAAGATTAGTTGGGAGTTTAGTTAAGCAACCACTTGATGTCTGAAATTACACGCAAAAAATGATTCCACGCGTAAATGTCATACCGCTTTTATATCCCTCTAAAAACGTCAGTTTTGGTGCTATCAAAATTCTGAAGAAGCCAACCCGGTTTAAATGCAATTTGTTACCGTTTCATTCTATCCACAAGTCGCTACAGCTCCAATTGACAGTTATACGTCCAGTCGCATTCTTTACCATGCCTAGAGAGGTCCAACTTTTGAAATAATGGTGCTACCGTCATGACTCCAGTCTAAAATCAGCTCACCCAACCCCTCTCATAATTTTGATACCATATAACATGAAATTATCTGCCCACAAACACACGTTGTCACCCCTTCATTTCCCCCACCTCCCATTTAACACCCTCTTAAGCATATACTTCACCCAACCCTCCCAACTCAACTAATCTCCAACTAAACACCCGATTCAGAACCCCCCAATAGTCCCACTCCAGATTCATCCAACCATTCTAATCTCCCGTCCACTTACTAAACCGGCTCCTCCGATTCACCCCGATCAGTCGTTTTTTTTGCATCACCCTTCCCCAAACCATTCTACATACTTCCCACTACTGTCACGTGCCAAAAACATACTCCGCTCACAACCTTGGCGGTTATACGTCACGTGACCTGGCCCACCTCTAACGCCACCTCCGGAACCCCGACCAATCGTCTACCAGGATAGCCTCCTTTGTCACTATCAATGGTTGCTTATCCATTAGTCGAGGACCGTTTGAAAGTCTATTTTCACTGAAATACCCTACTTTTTCACACGACAAACACAGACACAGACACAAACAGTCGGCTGGCCGATTCTCCCGCTCACAAGCTCTAGCCTAGTGGTTTTACATTTCCGTTATCTGTAAAATTGCGCCTTCCAGCCTTACTCTGCGTGTGAAACAGTTGAACCTTGAGCGGCAATCAGAGTTCAATATAAGAGCAAGCAGCAACGTACGTAGATAGGGTGGGTGGTGGAGAAACAGAGGTGGGGAAATCCCGACTATTTAGATCACGTGACTTCAAGTTGATTGCGATTTTTTCCATAATTTTAGCGATTTTCTACGTCCACTTTTTTTGCAGCAAACTTTAGACATTAATACGACCTTCAGCGGACTCCGAAACAGCTGGCGCTGGGACAGATATATATGATGCAGCAAGGGTGAGACAGACGAGAGAAATGAGTGAAACGGTCCAGTGCAATTGTTTAACCACCTTCTTTTTCTTGTAGGAACGTTAAATGGAGTTTTTCAAAACCTGAACCCGTCCGTATCTCGTTTGAGGGTCACGTGACAAACAAACGGAGTCCGCCATTCTCTTCTCCGTGCCAAAATCCGTCCCCCCAACCTGTTTCCCCGCTTCTAGCTGCTCTACTGCGTTTTCCATCCTTCCCCTCATTCACGTTATCAATTTCCACGGACCTATTAGAGTACCACCGACGGGTTATGCATATAGATAGGGTGTATACTATTTGCCCTTGCCGGCCACCAATATAGCATTTCTATACATCATTTTGATCCCCAGGATCCAGCAAATCCAACAATCAACTCCGTTTCTCTTCACCTCCTCTCCCCATCAAGTTATTCCCCCTCTGACCCTTTTTTCCCTCCAATTACACACTAAAATAGTCGCGTGACGCTAACGGCTCGTTTAAAGCCCGCTTGTGTTTGCACACTACAGACCGGGGTTAATTTCGGTATTCTCCAAGCTGTCGTTTTTTCCTCTTTACACATCCACGACCCTGCGCCGCTTGAAGGATAGATAACCACGAGAGGCTCTCCACACGGCTTGAAAAATTAAGTTTAGTGGCGTCGGACTCCGATGGGGTGATGGGGGGGTGGAGAGGAGAGAAATGTGTATATTTCGGCAGAGTACAATCACGTGATCTGCGGTATATTTTTTTCCGATTTTTCCCCATTTTTCCCATTTTTTTTCTCCGCAAGAGCCGTTTGGGTGGCTGACAAATGGGACATTTACAGACATGTAGGATGCAAGGCTTCAAAATAGGCTTTCGGAGATAGTTTTGGGGTGGAGTAGAATACAGGGTTAGGGGAGGGTGGGGGAAAATCTGAAGAGTGCATTTTGTTCAGAATGAGCCGGCTAGCTGATTCCTGCTTCCGGTTTTCTCGTAGCCCCCCTAGTCGCTATTCTATAGGGGCCCTTCGGACCCCGATCATCGATGTCCCAAAGTCAAACTTTATCAACTTGCTGCAGTGCCGTTCCTTATACTTATAATAGTGATACCACCCCGATGAGAGACCACGGACTACTTTTCGACCTGGACTCTCGATTCTCACGACATGTCTCGCAACTTTCGACTGCTGTCTCCGTTTGTGGGCACCAAGGTGCCTCCGATCAGAGACGATAGCGAACGTGAGGACTTTCCCGAAGCCAAGGCGGGATGGTATAGTAAGGCAACCTGGAGTTGGTTGAATCCGTTGATGAAGGTGAGTTTTACCATTTTACCATGAGCGGGATAAGGAGTTGCTACGAGACGAGCCCTACGATGAGCGGCCAAGGATGTCATACGACGAGCGGGCCAAGGAGGGCTACATGACCATCTGGTGAGATACCACATCAGATATGACAGTTGCTACTCCAGAGGATACATTTTTGCGGTGATTTGACATTTGACGTCTACAGTGGTACGGATGATATGAGTTCTATCCTTTGAGGTATGTAATGAGCTCTACAAGTTCCGGATCATGTCCCTGTATCTGTGGTGGTGTGGTGATATGACCGTGGCTGCGAGATATGACAGAGTGAGGCTGTGAGTTGTGAGTTTTGGGGCGTCAGTTCGATTTTGGGATTTGCTACATTTCAAATCATTTGCTCTTGTCTGCAAAACTTGATGTTCAAAATCGGTGCCCTCAAAGTATTCACTCAGCCTTGTTCCTTAAGCCGGCTTAGCCTCAGGACTAGCCATTATACCTCAACCGTGTCTCAGATTGGATCACCCCATTGGACGTGAGGGGGGAAGGGGGGGGGCCGAAGTCATGTGATTGGATGGTGTTGTCACGTGACCTTTGCCACCCGCGCATCACGTGTCCCAGTCACGTGCCCTGTTCTTCTCCCTCCACCCAACTAGTCTTAACTCTCGACATCCAGGCAGCAGCTCAGACGTGGGGTTTTCACATGCCTGGACTTGGCGCGGAGTGAGAGGGGTGAGTCACGTGATCAAAGCGGGTCACGTGAGGTAGCCACATTGGGGGGGGGACGCCAAATGGCCACTGTCAAAAAACAAAAATAATGTATTTCGGCTGAGTCACGTGACTTACTACTCAATTGACGTGGATTTGATTGGTTGAGACATTAAGGCACGTTTATCAGCGTATTCAAGTTGTGAACTGTCAACGTGTTCCAAGACGTGGACCGCTCAAGATGTCTGCTGTGTATCATACTGTCTGTCAGTGTATTCAAACTGATATACGTAAATATGTCTGTCAAACTCATGTCTCAAGTCACTGTCTTCAGGGTATTCAACTGGCATCAGTTGATCGTGATCCGTTGCTTGTCTTTTCTCAGTACTAACCCAGGTCGGATACCTCCGTCCAGTTAACCAAGAAGATCTCTGGAACATTACCGGTTCCTACAAAGCCGAAGAAATGACCAACAAGTTCGAGGCCAATCTGGAGCGAATCGTGGCCAAACACGTGGAAAAGTACAAGAAAAAACAGGCCAAGGAGAACCCTTCTTTTGACGAATCGGCCTTCGTTTTCGACCCCAACGATCCCGAACAGGTGCCCAAGTACGCCATCATTTTCGCACTGCTGGCCACCTTCCGGTTCAGGTTCTGGTGGTCGGCCATTTGCAAGATTATTTTCGACTGTGCGCAAACGCTGAACCCTTTGGTTTCACGTCAACTGATTTCCTTCGTCGGAGACCGATACACTCATGCTCCTCCTGGCATTGGAAGAGGAGTCGGTCTGGCCATTGGCGTCACTCTGATGATTGCAGTGGCGTCGTACTTCATGAACATGATGCTGTACTACTCCATGATGATGGGTGCTCAATGTCGAGCTGTTTTGTCGCATTCGATTTACAAAAAGTCGTTGAACTTGAGCGCCAAATCCCGACTCAAGTACACCAACGGACAAATCACCAACCTGCTCGGAACCGACTGCCACAAGGTCGACTTTTGTCTCGGCTTTTTCCATTTTTCCTGGACGTTTCCCGTTTCCATGGCCATTGCTATCGTCATTCTGATTGTCAACCTGGGCCCTGCTGCTCTGGTGGGTATTGCCGTGATCATCATTTGTATTCTGGTGGTTGCTCGTATCTCGAGAACCATCATGAAACAACGACGCGTCGTCACAGCACTCACCGATAAACGTATCTCCATGATGAAGGAGATTCTACAGAGTATGAGAGTCATCAAGTTCTACGCCTGGGAACTGCCCTACAAGGAAAAGGTGATGGAGATTCGAAAGGAGGAGCTCAAGGGAGTCAAGAAGCTGCTCGTTATTAGAAACGCCCTCAACGCCATCTTTGTCGGTGTTCCTACTATCGCCTCCATGCTGTCGTTTGTCGTCATGTACAAAACCGGTCGAAATCTGGACGCTGCCAAGGTTTTCTCGTCTCTTTCACTCTTCAATTTGCTGAGAATGCCTCTGATGTTGCTACCATTGTCTACCTCGACCTCAATTGACGCCTTTGTTGCGCTCAAACGAATCCAGGGGTTCCTGTTTGCAGGTGAACAGGTGGCTTACGTCATCACCGACGAGTCTATCGCCGAAAAGGGCGACGCCATTATTGTCGACAGTGGCTCTTTTCAATGGAAAGACGAAGATTCTGAACATGACGCGGAATCCGCTGTGGAAACCAAGGCTGAACAGAAAGAGGAGGTTAAGGAAGATACAAAGAACCCGTCTCCTGACGTTGAGTCACGGGACTCGGATGAGTCGTCAGTCATCCAGTTTTCCGGTTTGAACGACATTTCTCTCACCGTTCGATCTGGAGAATTCATTGTCATTACTGGAGCTGTGGGAAGTGGAAAGTCGTCCCTTCTTGCAGCCATCGCCGGGCTCATGGTCAAAACGCAAGGATCCGTCACTGTTTCTGGCGAAATGATCTTCTCCCCGTCTCCCTGGGTCCATAACGCTACTATTCGAGACAACATTCTGTTTGGACAGCCGTTCGACCAAGTTCTTTACGATAAAGTGATCCATGCGTGTGCTTTGGAACGAGACTTTGAAATCCTGCCTGGAGGAGACGCTACAGAGGTTGGAGAACGAGGCATTACTCTTTCTGGAGGCCAAAAGGCACGTATTTCTCTGGCTACAATGGCCTACAGAAACCCCTCCATTATTCTCCTTGACGATGTGCTTTCTGCCGTTGATTCTCATGTTGGCAAGCACATCATGGAAAAGTGCATTTTGGGCCACATGGGTGGACATACGAGACTGCTGGCGACCCACCAGCTTGGATTGATTGACCAGGCCGACCGAATCATCTTCCTGGACGGTTCTGGAACGATCAAAACAGGCACACGTGACGAGCTGCTCAAAAGCGAGCCTGGATTTGCTCATTTGATGGAGTTTGGAAGTAAGAAGGAGGAGGAAGAGGAGGAGGAGGTTGCTCCTTATGATGTGCCTGTGGTGGAGGAGATCAAGACACGTGACTCTGTGATTGAACCTCGTGATTCCATGGACAATTCCGAGTCGTCCGAATCCGTCCTGGATGAACTCGTCAAGGCTGCTACAAACACGTCTCTGGCTGAAAAAGATAACAAGACGACCGTGGCTACAGTGACTCAAGTGGACGAGGATTCCAAGGCCAAGGACGGCAAACTGATTGCCGCTGAGGGACGATCGGTCAAAGCGGTGCCGCTCAAGGTGTACCTCACTTACATCAAGTACGGAGGAGGTATTATCGGATACGCCGTGTTGCCCATCTTCCTGTTGCTCCTCATTGTCTCCGTCTTTGTCATGCTCTTCACCAACGTCTGGCTTTCGTACTGGACGGAAAACAAGTGGCCGCAGTACCGTGATGAGCTGTACATTGGCATCTTTGTCATGTTTGGTATTCTCACGTGCGTTCTTTTCTTTGGCTGCTTTTACACCCTCACCACCATCGGCAACAATGCCACGTCCAAAATGCACATTGAGGCCGTTGACGGTATTCTGCACGCTCCCATGTCCTTCTTTGATACTACTCCTCTCGGTAGAATCATGAACCGGTTCAGTAAAGATACAGATACCATGGATAATGAGATTTCCGACCAGACGCGGTTGTTCCTGTTGACGCTCTCGCAAATCATCGGAATCATGATCCTGTGTATCATATACTTGCCCTGGTTTGCTATTGCGGTGGGTCCTCTGCTGTTCATCTACCACTGCATTTCGTCCTACTACAGAAGTACAGCACGTGAGGTGAAACGGCTGGACTCCATCAATCGAAGTCACGTGTTCAGTCACATGCAGGAGTCGCTCACGGGAGTCTTCAACATTGCTGCTTACGGCAACAAGACCTCGTTTGTCCAGAAAAACGAGTGGGCTATTGACAACATGAACGCCGCGTATTTCTTGACCATTGCCAATCAGCGGTGGCTGGCGTTCAGAGTCGATCTCGTCGGCTTTTCGCTCTGTTTTGTCATCGCCATGTTATCTGTCACCGGCCAGTTTTCCATTTCTCCTTCGGCTGCCGGTTTGGTGCTGTCCTACATTCTCCAGATTGTCGGTATGATGACTCTCATGGTAAGAGAAAGCGCCCAGGTGGAAAACAACATGAACACCGTCGAGCGAGTCTTCCAGTACTCGTATGATGTCCCCAGTGAGGCTCCCTCGCATATCCCCGACGCGGCTCCTCCCCCAGAATGGCCCCAAGGTGGAGGAATCGATTTCCAGGACGTCTCGATGGCGTACCGACCGGGTCTGCCGCTGGTGCTCAAAGACATCACCGTCAACGTTCTTCCCGGAGAACACGTGGGCATTTGTGGACGTACTGGAGCTGGTAAGTCGTCCATCATGAACGCTCTGTACCGTCTTTCAGAGCTGGCTCAAGGAAAAGTCGAGATCGATAACGTGGACATTAGTAAGATTGGACTGAATGATCTGAGATCCAAGTTGTCCATCATTCCCCAAGATCCCGTGCTCTTCAACGGAACGATTCGTTCCAATATCGATCCGTTTGGACAGAGAGACGATGCTGCTCTATGGGACGCTCTTCGACGATCATGGTTGGTGGAAGAGAGCGATCTCAGCAGACTCAAGAACGGATCGACAGACGCAAACCACGTCAAGTTTCATCTCGATACCCACGTGGATGAAGACGGTAGTAATTTCTCTCTGGGAGAACGACAACTGCTGGCTCTGGCGCGAGCTCTGGTTCGAATGTCACGAATCCTCATTCTCGATGAAGCTACTTCGTCGGTTGACTACGAAACGGATTCCAAGATTCAGTCGACCATTGTCCAGGAGTTTGCCCAATGCACCATTCTGTGTATCGCTCATCGACTGAGAACGATTCTCAACTACGACAAGATCATGGTGCTGGACGCAGGACGAATTGTCGAGTACGATACACCGTTCAGATTGTACGCCAAAGAAGGAGGAGTGTTTAGAGGAATGTGTCTTCAGAGCGGAATTACCGACGAGGACTTTCCGGAGGAGAAGAGGGTTGTGTAGGGTTGTGTAGGGAGGTATTTTATAGCATAATGCATTGTTTGATTGAACGAGCATTCGGCGCAGAGCCGAGAATGTTCAAAAGTGGTAGAATTTGTAGCCGAAAATCTTACAATCTAGTGTATAGATATACAAGAGTTATAACTGCCGCAGTAGAGCTGGTGGAGAAATTCCAAAGAGTGCAAATTGTTCGTAGTGGTCGGCTTAGTATATCTATGTCGAAATATCACTCTCTCCACATACAAATATATCGAGTTATGTTGAATGCCAGTTTCGCCCAAATAATTGAGAGGGAATAAAGAAACAGAGACAGATGGTGTTCCAGGTGTGTTGGATAAATTCGGAAAAGTGCATTTGACTGCGTTTGTTTTGTATTTAGGGAATATCAAATAATATTCACGTGATATAGTACTACTTGGAGACAGGTTTATTTCTCCTCTAGTTTGTTAAGCTTACTGAGGCGTAAACTGCTCGACATAACCACCTGTTCTTTAAGGTGTATCTTTCTGAGTCTTAGGATGGTGATGAAGATGGTGAGTTCCTCTGGGGCCCTTTGTATGGGGTTGGCTTTAAAATGCACTCTTCAGAATTTCCATAGCTCTTTTCTGTTGCGAAATAGATACACCTGTGTTTTTCACCTATTACTTGAGCTCTTCCCAACAAACGCATAAATTCTCAACTAGATCGGTTGGGAGGTTGGTAATGTTAACTATAGTCCAAGTATTGTCAGCAATAGAAACCGTCATTGTAGAATCTGTAATATATCTCCGAGGGGGCTGAAAATACAACTGGAGCCTTCTGTAGCCAGTACGGAGCTACTGACAAAATCCCAAATCGATCCCCCAACGGGAACCCAAAATATTGGACGGTGTTAAAATTCTACCCTCCTGAAGTACAAACATTGGTATTATTTTGCGATGTACATAAATTAGACAGTATGTGAGTGGTATCAAAATGACCCCCATGATTTCCTCCAAACGCCCCTTACTCACTGCCCCACTCGTGGACCGCCGTGTCAAAATACAGCTGTCTCTGTTTCTCTTGCGTCCACTTGTCAAACAACTGCGTCAACTGCTGTCTTCCTTTCTTTGCAATCTCCTTCACAAACACCCGTGTCAACTCCTCATTCACATCTCTTATTCTTTCCCATCCTGTGACCAAGTCTTCCAACGATATCTCCTCGTTGATCATCTCCTTCAGCTGCTGCTCGGCCTCCTTCTCCAACTCTGGCAACAGATACATGTGCGCCACCGCTATCACTCCCGTGGCTTCCTCGAACGTCATCTGAAGCGGCTGTTTATACACATGCGCCACCAGCAGTTTTATCCACCGCTCCGGAAAGTCCAGAGTGAGTCTCTTTTCCGTCTTCTCCAGACACTCGTGGGAAATCATGTTCTTGAAAAATGGCCAGAATGTCGACAGGACAACTGAGTGGACGGGAACAGCGGTGTTTTCGCTGGAGATGATGGAGAAGTCGCAGTGTGCGGAATTGCTCAAAATCTCCGCAAGTGCTGAGCTGTTGATTTCGGTGGGGGTCAGATCAACATGGCTGTAGTTTGTCTGTTTCTCCAGCAAAAGACATTCCCCCAACAAGGCATCATAGGTCAGTTTGTCAATCTCACGGATTCCATCGCTCAGCTTTCCCTGGGGACCCTTGAAAATCACCTGGCGATGGTACCCGCTGATGACCAGACAGTCTTGCAGACCAAAGTACTCCCAGTCAACGGTGATGTAGGACGCAGGCAGCTCCCGTCGCTCGTAGGGGTTGGGGATGACGGTGGACGTTAGAGAGACGGATTGGTCGGTTTCGGATCGCAGGAAAAAGAAGAGCTTGAAGTAGCAGGCCACCGTCAGCGTTTTTCCGCTGCCCACGTTGATCTCCAGGAGTTCGCCTCTTTGTCGGTGGATGCCCTTAGGGTAGGTGTAGTTGGACATGATATTGGACGGATACCAGACGACCAGAGGAGACACTCCCGTTATATATACAGCACGAGTGGAGAAGTGGGGAAGTCGACGATTGAGCTGAGATGGTGGATCGTACCGTACGTACTGTACCGTATCGTGAGTGCTGCACCGTATCGTTGAGTATCATACAACTATTGATTGCTCTACCACTGTAGTATAAGCTGCAGCACAGCAGACATGGAGCGCATGATACTGAACGACTGTATTTGGTTGTATTCGCCCTTTGCTGTTTTCCGTTGATTCGGTTTTCACCGCTTCTCCGTCACTCTTTCGTTCGTCTCCACTGCTGGACAAAGGACCAGGTCACGAGATGAGACAAGGCACGAGATGAGACAAGGCAGCGTAACCGTCCGTTGGCGCAGGTGATGCGTTGGAGCGGTACCGTCATGTGGCCCAGAAGTTTGTTCTGAGCTACCACTAGCCTGTTTGGTCCGTGTTGTTTTTACGCCGTGGGATTTGTCAGACGAGTTGATAACATGTGGGGAGGTTGAGCGGGGTGGTGCAGGCGGTGGAACTTGACATGGCCGCAGAATGGGATTGGGTGGGGGGATGGGGGTGAGAGTTGGAGGGTTGGATGAGGGCGACGGTTTAATGGTCTGGTCAAATTTCCAAGTCGTTATCTTCAAAACTGAACCCGTTTTATACACCCTTTTTCTCCCTCTCCTTCCCGCGCCCCTTTACTTAACACTGCTTAACCTTGTCCCACTTGTCTAACTAAAGCCAACAAACAAGGGGGTCGTTAAAATGGGATTCAGCAGGGGGATTTGGGTAAAACTTTGGAGAGAGTTTTGAAACGGCATTATCGCTATTGGATCAATTTCTCAAGTCTCCCCTACTATAACTGACCCCGTTGGAAACACCTCATTTACACTCCTTTCTCCCCTTTACTTAGCCCCTTCTCCCAACCCTAACTAACGTCAACAAAACACACTTTTCTTCAACTATACTACCACCTCCCTCCTCTCCACCTCCTCCTGCAAAAACACCTTCATTTCCGTGTTGCCTGCTCTCCTTGCTCTCTCCAACCCCACGCCCAGCTCCTCCAGCCCCACGTCCTCTTCACAGACCAGCAGCTCCTTCAACTGCTTGACAGCCTCCTTTTCAAGACCCGGAAGAATATACTTGTCTGACAGAATCAACAGCCCAGTGGCTTCGTCGAAAGTCAACTTGACGGGCTGCTTGTAAACATACGCCACCAGCTGCTTTATCCACTCACTCGGGTACTCTGTCAGTCGCAACACCCTCTCGTTCTTCTCAGTGCACTCGTTGGACACCATTTTGTTGAAAAAGGGCCAAAACGTGCCCATGATGGCAACGTGAACGGGGACAGAAACGTCATTGCGACACAAGATGGAGAAATCGCACAATTCTGTGTTTTCGTAAACCCTCTCAAATGCCTCAATCTCATTGGACACAATCTTCTGCTCAAGCTCATACAACCTGTGGCCCTCGTTTCGAAGAATGCCAAACAAGTTACTGTCGATTCGCTGGATGCCTTCACTGAGCCGTTTTTCCGGGCTGGGACCCTTGAAAATGACATAGTCGCTGCGACCGTTGCCGATCACCATACAGTCTTCCAGACCGAAATACTCCCAGTTTCGCAGGCTGAAACTGTCCGGTAACGAGTACGTTCCTTCGGGCACTCGAGCTGTTTTGAGGGACGTTCTTTCAACCGTAGTACTTCGCAAAAAGAAGTACAAACTCGAATGCCACGCAACCGACAACTCCATCCCTTCTCCAAGACTGATTTCCAAAAGCTCGCCCGAAAACTTGTGCACTCCTTTGGGGTATTTGTAGGGCATTAGAGAAGATAAGGAGAAGATGAGAAAAATACTGGCGCAAACCCCCTCTTTGTACAGCAGCTAAAGCCTTAGTTGGTGCCATCTGTAGCCGAACTTGTTGAAGTGCCCATACTGTTGAAGGTCGTCGTACTCTTCTAGTGGACGCGGTAGAGCTATTCTGTAGCTGTAACTGTTGTTGTAGCTGTAGCTGTAGCTGTGTCAGTAACTGTAGGGGTAGTACTGTCAATCGTACATCGTCCAATTAACATGCCGTTTCAATGTCTCCTCTGCCGCCTTCATCGTCACTAGCATAGATCTAGCGTCATTAGACCAAACGGCATGGATCTAGTGTGGGAGTACAATGATTTAAGATGCTGTCTGTATAGAACACCGCATTTCCGGGGAAATAATATTGCAGAGCTGAAATTGTGGCCATTGATAGAACATGCATTTTGGCATTGAATGCACTTTTCAGAATTTCTCTGTGGTATCTCTAGTGGAAGTTACTCTGTACTTCTTGTACCTTCAGTACCAGGTATCACCAAGAGAACCAATTAGTTGAGAATTTCTTGAGGAAGTCACCTGGGGGGTTCAGATTCGATATTGCCAAACTAGATACTTGGATATTTCCACCCGGCTATTGATAATATACTGAAGTGATAAAGTACTCCTAGCAGTACCTTTTTTTCTTTTTTTTTTTTTTTTTTTTTTTTTTTTTTTTTTTTTTTTTTTTTTTTTTTTTTTTTTTTTTTTTTTTTTTTTTTTTTTTTTTTTTTTTTTTTTTTTTTTTTTTTTTTTTTTTTTTTTTTTTTTTTTTTTTTTTTTTTTTTTTTTTTTTTTTTTTTTTTTTTTTTTTTTTTTTTTTTTTTTTTTTTTTTTTTTTTTTTTTTTTTTTTTTTTTTTTTTTTTTTTTTTTTTTTTTTTTTTTTTTTTTTTTTTTTTTTTTTTTTTTTTTTTTTTTTTTTTTTTTTTTTTTTTTTTTTTTTTTTTTTTTTTTTTTTTTTTTTTTTTTTTTTTTTTTTTTTTTTTTTTTTTTTTTTTTTTTTTTTTTTTTTTTTTTTTTTTTTTTTTTTTTTTTTTTTTTTTTTTTTTTTTTTTTTTTTTTTTTTTTTTTTTTTTTTTTTTTTTTTTTTTTTTTTTTTTTTTTTTTTTTTTTTTTTTTTTTTTTTTTTTTTTTTTTTTTTTTTTTTTTTTTTTTTTTTTTTTTTTTTTTTTTTTTTTTTTTTTTTTTTTTTTTTTTTTTTTTTTTTTTTTTTTTTTTTTTTTTTTTTTTTTTTTTTTTTTTTTTTTTTTTTTTTTTTTTTTTTTTTTTTTTTTTTTTTTTTTTTTTTTTTTTTTTTTTTTTTTTTTTTTTTTTTTTTTTTTTTTTTTTTCTGAGATGTAGTCACGTTTGGGGAACTCGTCTGTCTTTATTTTGTTAAATCTTAGTTGATGGCTCAGTTGATAAACAGCTAACAATTGTTAAGCTTTGTTAAAGAAAATAATCCCCTGGGGGGGTACCTATTCAGTGCTCCAGGTATTCTGGGAATGGGAGGAAAGCCCGATACCGACTACTAGTGCTTTTTAATCACGATTTTGCAAAAATACCCCACCCTTGCTTTACAAGAAAATCAAGTTGTGGTCCCTTCTTTGCGTCACACGTTGATTCATTTAGTTAAGCTTTAGTTGACCCTGAGACTGAGCTGTACTCTGCACTGAAAAAGTACACTGTTCAGGAAAATTCTCGATAGCCAACACATTTCAGGCGTTTGTACTCGACCCAGGGCCTTCTTCCGGGCCCTTTTGTGTATGTTTGTTTTCTTGCACGACACGGAATCGAACCGGGACTTGTTTCAAGGACGTCCAAGAGACCCCTCCACACTCCCTCATGTATTCCCCAGTTCGATTCCCGCCTGAACACATTTTTAAAAACAATTCTCAACAACATCAATACGACCGCTACAGCATTCAATAAGCATCTTTGGGATCCCCGTGCGCAGGAGAATCAAATGCGCTCCTCAGATTTGCCACATCTTCGATATTAGGTCATGTTACGGTGATGTTGTTAACTCTTGCAAGGTCTAAACAATCTATCATTATCTATGTCCATCTTAGTGTTCTCCAGCGTGTTGAGAACCACCCCTTCTTGCATTTTCGAGCCTTGCATCTTTTTCTCAGTCTTCATTATTCAACATACGCACCTTGTGCTGCTGTTGCTTGTTCGCGTTCAGACCAACCCCGTCCCCTTCTTTCTCTTTGCAGATGCAAAAATGTTGTCGATATCCGCCATTTTTCTCTTTCCCTTGATTGGCTTGAGTGGTTTAGTAACCTTGCCCTTGTTCATAGTGTTCAGGCTCCTACCCATACCCACACTCTTACCCTTGGTCTTTCCCTCGGGCTCCGTCGCCCTCGGGGTCAACTTCTGATACATCAACATGTACGCATCCTCCTCCTCCAACGCCTTCTTCTCACTCAGACTCTCAATCAAGTCATCATCGTACGTCGCCCACTTGCCATTAGGTTGTCTGCAATGAGCAATGTAATGACCGGAGGAAGCTGTTCGTCCACAGTGAGCAATAACGCCCGTCAGACGGTACATGACCGGTCCAGAAGCGCTGTTGTTCGAATACTGGCCCAAATCCATCTCCAGAGGATAATCCAGGGGAGCCTGAATCTTTCGTGATTGCTCATTCACAAACTTGAACCGTTTGACATGAACAACCAAATGCTCAGGGTACTCGTTAATCCTGCTGGTTTTTTTCGCACTGGCAGTCTTGTTGCACTCGTCGCACTTGTACCCGTCCTTCTTGTTGATCTGCTCCTCTTCAAAGAACCGAGTGATGCATCTCTTGAGAGAAATCCGGCCCTTGCCCTCCTCCAGATTCACAGACAGGTCGTAAAACTCCTGTTGCGTGATACTGTTATGCCCGCATCCTCCACAAACCACCACCTGCTCCAAGTTGCCTCCAAACATGTCATAAATGATGGACGAGTTCAACTTTTGACCCTTGGGAGTCGAATCCTCCTGTAACCGACTCATCAACGACATGAAATACTCGTGGGCATCTTCCTGCTGCCACTCGGACATCATACAATTGATATCGTCCAGACGATGGATCAATTGACGTGGGAAAATGGACTTTTTCGACCCAAATAACTTGCCATGAAGCTGAGCAAAAACTTGAGAAACAGAACCGGGATACTGCTTGGTCTGCAAAAGCTGACTCAGATAATTACTCATGGCAGGCATATGCATAAGTAGTTGAACCGCCGAATTCATGTAACACGTGACTCCCTGGTTCACCAGTCCCGCAGGGTTAGGGCTGTTCTTTCTCCACGCCTTTTGAATCTTTGAGGGCGTTCGTGATCCAGGATCAGATGTAGAGGTTAGGGGAATGAACGAAGTCATGTGACCGTTTCCGTGGCCGTTAGTCACGTGTCCGTTTGTGTCCTTCTCATTCACGTGACTATCGTCACGTTCTCTTGGCTTGATCAACACATAACTGGCAGGCTTGATGGCAACAGGCTCAGGATTCTTGGCCCGAACAAAAGTAATGGGTTTGTCTTTAATCTGGCTTAGTAAGCGATGCTGCTGGAACGGATTTCCCGTCGTTCCATTCTGTCGCATTTTCGCCACAGATGTCATTTTCCAGCGTGAGGTAAGGTGATGTTGCTGGTGATGTCAAAAGACGAGATTGATACGATATGCATGATAGAAATATTTTTTAGAGTTGGAGTAGTGAACTTTAAAGGTTAAAGTGATGACTAGAGGGGGGAGTATTTTTGTATGGAGAGGTGGGGTTTTTTGGGGGTTAGGTGAGTGAAAAATCTACGGCTAGGGTTGCGGTGGGGTTAGGGGTCGTCATTTTTGTTCCTCCAGGGTTAGGGGTACGGGTACAGGGTTGGGGTTGAGAGTCGGCGGGGGGAGGCTGGTGGTGGTGATGGTGGTGATGGTGATGGTAAAGGGTAAGGGGAGTTGTGGGGTGATTAGGGGAGGTGATTCGGGAAGGTGGTGGTGGTGGGTTAGAGTGTCTAGGGTTAGGGTGATAAGGGTTTGTAGTTTGGGGGTCAGGGTTGCCAGGGTTAGGGGTAGTATCGTAGCCGATCCACCGACTACTTCTTTATTTTGTCAAACTACTTAATTAGATGATTCATTCTAAAGTGTTTCATATATTAGTGTACTTATCTATACTGCTGCTGTCTAAACAAGACGGCAGAAAGCCCCCCGACTCCATCAAACGAGTCATCACTCACCACTCCATCAAAGTAAAAGCCCACCATGACCACAGCGTAGGCAAGCACCAAAATACTGCCCTTGAAGTAGTTACTCTTGCCCTCGGCGTAAATGTAGGAGAACAAAAAGACACAAATCATTACCACAAACAAATCCCATCGGGGGAAAATCAACGTGAACATGTGAGCCGTGTCCATATCAATGTTGTTGTTCCACATGGAGTACAGAACGAGTGCTGGAATCTGCAACAGACACACCTGCAGAGCGTAGGCTGATCCAATCTCCATGGAAAGAGCGATATTGCCTCCCATGGCGAACGAAATGGCGTTGAGGAACTCGGTGGTGTTTGGAACGAGCGCAAAGATGGTGATTCCAAGCAACTTTTCGCCAATAGCTGCGTTTTCAAGCACAACATCAACCGTGTCAACCAGCATCTCGGCTACAATGGCGTAGAGAAGAGTGGCAGACAGAAGAATGAATGTGGACTTGGATCGAGACCAATTGGCATCAGGTTCATGTCCAGCGGGGGCGGCTTCCTCGGCAGGAGCCACAGCCAGGGCAGGGGTAGGGATAGGGATAGGGTTGATATCGGAGCCTCGATGTTTGACGCCTCGATGGATTCCGGCAGGATCATCCAAAATCGTAGCAGGAGTAGCTCGATGGATAGGAGTGGCCACGGACGATGAACGGCCGGCGCCAGCTGCAGGGTTGGGGTTAGGAGTAACCGGGACCAACTCCTTCTTTTCTTGGATTGGTTGTTGCCAGATCATAGCTGCGTGGGTTCTTAGGGTGAACCATAGGCCGATGATGTAGGACACAAACAGCAAAATGGCACAGATTCCAGACAGCGGTTTGAGTGCCTTTTGGTACAGTTCATCGTAGACCAGAGGAACCTGGAAGAACTGGCATTTTTTGCACAGCGAGGGCACCACCGCGGAAAGAGTGGATGCGATGGATCCAGCGGAAGCGTCGTTCAACAGACCGTTTGTGGCACCCATTAAACCGCTAGTCGTAGAGGTAGACAAAGGGGTACAATCTCCATCACAACGAATCTCGTACGATCCATGAATCTGGTAAAAAAACGTAGGAGCAAACGTTCCAAGAATGGCAAACAACAGCATCGTCGAACTCACTCCGGCACTCTTGGGATTGTACCGCTGAGTCTTTCTCTTGATAGCTCCAGTACACATTGACAATCCGGGCAGAAGAAGAACACCTGCGAGAATCGAACCAATGATACTTCCCTCCACAAGCGCACTTTTGCCCTGCTGAAGAGCAACACAGTAGAGGAAGACCTCGACAATGGTAGAGAAAAAGGCGTTGATGGCTGCTCCCATACCCATACTTGTCTGGGCAGAAATAGAAGCGACTGCCTGACCAATGAAATAAGCCAAGGGGATAACACTCACCAAAGAAAGGAAGAAAATGAACATGGGCTGAGTAACAAAAAGATCAAGCTGGAGATGGAGTCGCAAAAAGTAATTGGAAAAAATACCAAAGAAGACAACTCCAATTAGATTGATGAAGAAAATGTTGGTTCCATCAATGGTGTACTTGTAATACTTCCATCCAAAGGCACGGTAGGTACACAGGAGAATGGCTCCAGATCCATCTCCAGATCCGTTCAATTCATAATACTGAGAATCAGACTTGAACTTCAGGGCTAGGGGATGTCGACGAAGATGGTAACAGAGAACGTTAGTTACCTTACCCATAGGAATGAGGAAAACCAGGAACCAACAAATGAGAGAAACGGTGTAAATGACGGGAGTGATAATGACGTAGAACCATGCGTAGAAGATAATTCGTCCGAGATTCCATTCTCCTCGTCCGAAAAATCGTCGTTTTCGTGAAACCCCTTCTTGAGAAGTTTCTCCGAGGGAGTCTTCGGAGGCAGAAGACAACGAAGAACGGTTTCGTCCAAGCAGGGGGGTTCTGGAGGGATTAGGGTTGTTGGGGTTGGTGCTCGAATCGGGATTTTGGTCCTGATTACTGTTGTTTCCTCCCTGTCCTTCGGGACCAAAGAACAACCGTCCATGCTCCAGGTCACCCGCCTGCCATCTCTCGTACTCTCCAAGAGTTCTACCCTCGCCCTCGTCCTCATGCAAATAGTTTTCGTCGGCAGCAAGTTGCACAAACTGTCCAAAGGGATATAACAGGTAGAAACCCGTCTTGTGAAGCACCTTGGCATACTGACGAGACGAAGGAGACCAGAAAAACAGCGAGCATGTCACGTACCCTAATCCACAGACCAAGTACAACAACAGACCGAAACTGAGAGTCCAAAGAGCGTTTCCCAAAAAGATGCGCCATCCAACAGTCTTGCCAGGAGTCATATGGATATCTCCTTCGGCCTGGGCTTGTACCGATCGGTTTTTTTTGTAAATGGCGGGCTTCCAGATACGAATACCGAAAGGATGGGTGGTATTGATTGCTGCCTGTCGTTCTTTCAGTGTAAATGTTTCATTAGAATGAACCGAGGCAGAATCCGAGTCCATATCTCCGGAATCAGGAGTATCATCGTCATCATTTTCGTCGTCGTCGTCATGGTGATGGTCATCTCCAAGTCTCACGTGACGTTCACTGCCCTCGTCGGCTGCTGACTCATCTCGAGTGGTTTCTCCTGTTTCATGGAAATCATGATCTCCATCAACATCACACTGATCAGCATCATGGTCAGAATAAGCAGGATTGAAATCAGTGCGGATGATGGGAGAGGGCGAATCACGTGATACAGAGTCACGTGAAACCACATGGCTAAGAGAACGTCCTCCACTTCTCGATTCCTCTCTTTCTCTCACGCTTCCGCCAGCCTGGCTTTTTCGCTTCCGTCTTTTTCGCTCCTGGTCCTTGATGGCCTTGGCGTATCCCTCTAGGAATTCGCGTTCCAAATCGGCCTCGAATTCGTACTCATCGTCGTCCACCGAGTACTGGTACCGTCGCTCGTGGGAGGTCGAGCTGCCGCGGGTTAGGGAAGAGTTTCTGGGCTGGGGCAAAGAAAGGCCGCCCGAAATGGACGATGTGGGTTTGCCAGAAGCTCCTGTAGAAACGCTGAGGTTGGTGTTGGGATTAGGGCTAGCCTGGGCAAGAGGACTGGACTGGGCTAGGGCGTGAGGATGCGGGTGGGAGCTCGAGCTCGGGTTGGGAGTCCCAGGGTTAGGTTCGCTTCTAGGACTCACGGACCGCTGAGCTCTCACATCGAAATCGCCGTCCGGACGAATGGTGTCTATCGAAGAAGAGTAAATGTCGTGGGCAGGGGTGTGGATAGAGTCACGTGACGGAAGAGACGCGTCGTGACCTGAGTCTGTTTCTCGTGTCTCACTTTTCCCCTTTGCCTTTGTGTCGTTCGTTCCCATGGCTCAGAAGTTGAGGATGTTACAAGAGAAGTGTGGCGGGTATGAGTAATATGTCGACGACGACAGTGGTTAGGCGAGCAACAGGGTTCAGGGTTGGGAGAGTGCGTCTTTAATGCACGTGAGCTGGGGTAGGGTTAGGGGGAGGTGGGACAGGTTAGGGAAGAGTGGAATGGGGGAAATGGTGGCGAGGGTATGGGGGTCTTTGGGGCTCAGTTTTGGGCAGGTTAGGGATGGTGCGGGCGGTATTAGGGCGTGGGGTTGGGGTTTAGGGCTAGGTTTTGAGTTTTGGATTGGAATAGGAGTAGAGTTTATTTGTGAGGGGGAATTTGGGACGTCTTTGGTTTGGGGTTGGAGTAAATGGATAAGTGTAGGGGGTCTAGGTAAGGGTTGTAGGGGTTTGGGGAATTGATTCATGTAGCAAGAAGCAAGAAAAGGGCATTTCTGAGGGGTGACGAGGGCTTTCTGGTTTCGTTGTTTAGGTCGTACGGAAAGCTTAAATGTTTGAAATCCCGAAAACTAGGTATCACTTACAGTTAGGGTAATGTGGAAAAGCAGGGCTTTGGATGGTGTGATATTCAAGGTTGGTGAATTGTCATGGAACGTTTCCGGAATCGTATTTCTTGAAATTGCACAATTCTAAAATTGCTCTCGTACTATATTTAACTTTGATCTCGCTTATTAGGGGTAGAGTTTAAATGTGACGTTTTCAATTGATGAAAAAGCAGAAATGGGTGTGACAGCTTGGAAAAGGTGATACGTGTAGTCACAGAATTTTTTCCGAGTTTCTTGGAATTTCTATCTATTGTTTCATCGCCTTTTGTTTAGATTCATGTGGTTCTAACGACTTTTAATTTGTTGGGTATTTTCTCTGAAATATAGTCGTTTAATATTCAATAATTGAAATAATTTCCTAGTAATAGAATGAGTGGGGTGGTCAGCTTTTTTGTTTACTCTTGTTTTTCACCACCCCGAAATTCACATACTTGTACTAGTTGCATATCCATAACGCCAATATCCACCGAGGCAAATCTGACTAAGCTGTTTTTCGAGTGTGAATCCCACCTTTTCCAAAAATTCAAGATCAGGGCGTCTGGTGTAGTTGGTTATCACATGCGCTTAGCATGCGCGAGGTCCCCGGTTCGATTCCGGTGTCGTCCACTTTTTTTGTCAGTTCGAAAAGCAGGTAGGTCTGTTTTTTTTGTCACGACGATGTTTTAAATGAATTGGATATCACGTGGTTAATTTTGGGGTCCGTTTTGGCCTATATTTAAGAAGTTGTAGATGCGCTTGTTGTGTGGTGTTTTGTTGAGCTTTAGCTAGATACTCAACAGGGTTTATAATGTTCGTGACCAACTATTTAGTTACCATTAACTGAAAAAATGATGCATTACTATTATTGAATTACATGATAAATGCGATCCTGTCGGGTCCCATCTTTTCTTTGAGACAGCCTGTATACCCTTTTCATTCAACTCAAGCTACACAAATGGAAGTATTCCTCTCTATCCTTTCAAATATAACTCTTGTTGCATCTCTGGTAAAATCACTGGGAAGAGCATTACCATGAGAACTAATGATACAAACGACTGAGGGGAAATCTGAAGAGTGCATTTTGTTTGTTTTTGTTTCTTTTCCATTGTTTTTAACTCTTCAGGCTTATAGCGGTTGTATTGATCGTTTTCAGCCAAAGTAATTACTCTCAACTGCAATACATTCCTCTAAGAAACCACCTACACCGTTCAAACCACTCTGACAGACTACAGGTAAATTGAACACGTTTCTATCACATTCTCGGCTCGCCGGTTTGTTTACCTAGAATTAAAAAAAAAATTCCCTTGGTAATACCTGCGGTTTCGGAACAGTTGTCTGAATCCAGAAAGTGCAATTTGATAAAAACGATAGCGATAACGGCAGGATCGTAGGACAAGCAGGAGAACCAGAACAATCGACTATGGTCAGATCATTCAGTAATAGTATACTAATTAGGTGCATGTATCTTGTCTTGGCGAATTGTCCATGTTGTTTCCAACTTGTGTTGAGGTCTTGTCAGACTGGTCAATCTAAAAAATCTGACACGTCATATCAAATGCCTATCCCAGAGGAGGGGTAAATGACTGGTCAAGTTGACACCCCAGATGACTGCTCAACTGACTCCTCGGGTGACTCCTCATGTGACTCTTCAAATGACTGCTCGAATTGACAGGTCAATGATACAACATTGGCGAAAAATTCTGAGACTCCCCGAAACTAGTCTTGAAAAACTCGTCTGGTTATCAGCAAATTGCCTGTTTTATTTGTTCGTTTGTTTGGCCACTTTTTGGCTCGAAAAGATTTAAGGTTTGGGTGTATTTTAAGAATTATGTACCTCATACCTTATACGTAATTTTAAAAAACGTGAATTTTACCTCAAGGAATGTGGACGATTTAGAGGCGTTGTGAGGGACACAAATAGCTCATTTGATTCCGTTTCATGTGATGGGTATTATGTACAAGTTTCAGAGAAATTGGAGCTATTTTCATCAGGTTATGATGTTGTCTGTTTTTTTGCAGACGTCACAGTAGTTTCTTCAAAAACATACTAGGATATCTGGGGACTCTTTGGGATCCTTTAATGGGTGTGTCTTCACAAGATTCTCTGGTCAGAATTAATTTCAGGTGACTGTTTGTTCTGAAAGAATGTTCTTTGACAAAATGGGTACTTTGAAGGACGGCAAAGGAGGCGCAATTTTTTAGATATGAATGCGAGGAGTTTACAGAATCTTTAGAAATGGTATGTTAAATACTCCCTGCTTGTTGTTTGACAGCTCAGATGACAATTCTTGAAATTCTGTTTCATTGACCATTTTCAGAAAAACAGAAACTGTGCAATCTTTAAGGGAAGTAAGGCTACTTTAATGAAGACTTGATATTCCGTTTTCTCCCCGTCGTATTATCCTCCTCAGAACTTTTCGGCTCCCCAACACCTCTATTCCCCATCTTATCCCGTCTCATGTTCATTCGCCCCTGTTAGTTAACTACACTCAACTACCCTTGTTAAAAAAAGTCAAATATTCAACTACTCCCAACCTCTTAACTTGACGTACTCTTAAAGCCCCCACTGTCGTAAATACCTCCTAAACACCCACCCACATGGCATCATTCGACTCGTCCCAATCTCAGCTACAAACCTACTGTCTCAAAACTCCACCCACATGTGTCTCCACCCACACAGCCCCCCGTCCTAGTCGATCTTGGGTCCCATAACGATCTTCCAACCCCATGCATCTTTTTTGTCCAGTTCCAACCCTTGATGTCTTTGTATCTCCCTTGTCGTGAACAAACGCGTCAAAAAGGGGACGTGTTTATCACGTTATTTTTTATTATTCCAAGACTCTAGAAACACGCTAGAAACACGTGATAAAAAAGGGGGAAATTAGTGAGGGCGATAATTAGACCGCGTTTCGTATTGTCATTATTTTTTCCAGATTTCTCCCTTGCGGACCGCGATTTTCGCCTATTTTCTAGTTGTTCGGTTAAATCCAAGTTTTGGTTATTATTTGTTTTTATGCAATAACGAGCAGGAAAACCAGGGGCTGCAACAAAGAAAAGACGGCGGCCGGCAGAGGGGCGTATATACTGCAGAACAGGGGGAGAGAATACGGGGCATGTTGCAGGCAGTCAAGAAAAAGATATAACGGAGAATTGATGGCCTGTCTGTTGCAATCATGTTGCCGCCGATGCCTCCGCTGATGCCACGCCGCAGCCGTTGCCGTGTTTGATGCTGCGACCTCCCAACCGAATCTCGCCTGCGTGCAGTACGAGTACAGCACGTTGCAGCAGATGCATCTATACGATTCATAGCAAGGGAAAAGCGTGCTACAGATGACACAAAGGTGCTGTGACGAAACGGAGACTTTTGCATACGTTCGCCGTGCCACCGGCCTGCTTTTTAGTACTGAAACATTTTGTATAACCGGTAATACACCTGTCTATTAATAGATGTTTCTGCCGCGGCTCTAATCAAGCTTGTTTAAAGAGTTGCATCTCTAACAATGCATGGTCTGTTAGGGGGATGCTATTATCTTGCAGCATCATCGGCGACATCATTTATTGGGACATGGCAGACCTGTGGCATCGTCCGCGGCAGCAAGAGTCAACCTTTTGCCGCATCACTTGTATCATCATGTGCCTATTCTGTCTCTTTGCATCTGTCATTCCCCGTGTCTATTTAACCAAACCTTATTTAACCTGCTGCACTGCGTCTGCACTGCCACCCAACACAGCACACGGTTGGCCCAGTGTAGAAATCCGCTGCACCTTAGTCTGTGGCCGACGCATGCCAGATTTCTTTGGCGGTTGCCTTAAAATCAATCTTTAGAAAATAAAGGAAAATACTAGCATGTAGCTTGCATCCTTATCTACCAGATTTATTTTTTGCCACTCGTTATAAGCAATATTCAATTTGTTTTGAATTTTTGTTTTGTGTTCATCCGAGTTGCAAGGAGCCAAGCGCCAAGAAGTATCATTAATTAACTGTGCCCGATTTTACCTGTCAGAGTAGCACCCATCAACTTTACTTCAGGTGCGGAATTTATCGGAATTTCCACGATTTTTTCTGACGTTTTCATGCGTTTTCCGTCATGGCGTAAAATCGCCATAAATTGGGAAAAAATCAGTAAAAACCACAAAAAATACCACTCCACTCGGCGTCTCTGGAACAGACTCAGACTTAAACGACGGGCCAGTCTTAGACCTGGTAATAATTACTACATGTCCAGATTGGGCATACGCGCTATTTTAGACATTTTTAAGCTACAAAATGAACTAAAAAAAAAGCCGACGATGGTGAGGAATGGACATGGTGCGCGGGAACGGTTCTAGAATAGGTGCGCCTCTTTTTTTTTTTTTTTTTTTTTTTTTTTTTTTTTTTTTTTT
>ULGV01000006.1:0-378908 GCA_900519065.1 Yarrowia hollandica | reverse complement strand
TTTTTTTTTTTTTTTTTTGTTTTTTCTTACGGCACAACTGGTGATGGTATCATAGGATAAAAGAAATCTGTATTTCCTGCCGAGGTTATGTGCAGTTTAACTGATTAGTTGGAAGTTTAAAAAACTTTCGCAAACCTCGCCGCAACTAGTTACAAAGAGCTCAAGTAATTATTTGGAATTGCGACCACAACAATGACGAGGGAAAATACAATAGAAACTATTTTTCTGGGCGGGAAAAAAATCACGAAAAAAACCGGTGACTGATTACCATGAACTCACCGAATTGCTGCCACATGTTGCTCAACGATCTACGGATCGCCGGATCGCCGAAAGCAGGTTGGTGATCTATTGTCAGGTTGAAAAAAGAAAGAAAAACGGGAGAAAAATTCGAAATAAATTGTATAACACCCAAAATAAATTGAAATCACCTCAAACAAAACTGTACTCACATTCTCCATCAATTTGCACCCAAACAATCGCGTCTACACAAGCTTACATCCACCGTATTGATTTTTTCCAGCAGCCCCATCTACCCACCTGCTGCATCTGCTTCCACCTGCGCTGCTAAAGTCTATTCTAAACCTTATCGTTGGTTTAGTCCCTGACAAAAAGGCTTTGTCCAAAAACGAAAAATGGTACAGTAGCCCGCGACAATAAATATGTCGTGGTATCCGTCGAGACGCAAAAGCCTCGCCATTCTATTATCCCGCTGATTTCGTTCGTTATCGCGATACCCTTTTTCGATACACTTGTTTGAACGGATCCACCCATCGCCGCTGCCGCTACCATCCCACGACAAACCCCCTGAAACGACACACCAACGATGATGATGAAATCGCTTTTGATTGTGCTGCTCTCGCCAATGGTTCTGGCTCAGATGGGAGGAGTTGCTCCTGGCGGACCTGCTGGAGCCAACGCTCCTCCCGCCAATGCCCCCGCTGCCGCAGCTCCTGCCGGTGCCGCCAATGGGGCCAAACCCGGAGCTCAGGTCGTCAACGTACCTGGCCAGGATCCTGCTGCCGCCCCCGGCCCTGGTGCAGGAGCTGCCCCCGCTGTTGCTCCTCCTGCCCCCGCTGCCCCCGCTGCTGCAGCACCTGTAGCCAATGCCCCCAAACCCGTGTCGCTGGACTCGTACACCATCACCACCGTTATTGGAGGAGAAACCACGGTGCAGGCGCTTCCCATTTCCGCCACCACCGTCTACAGAACCACCGTCGTTGGCGGTCTGCTCACCACACAGCCGTACCAGTACGTTCAGCAGTTTCGTGCTCGACCCACTGTTGCAGCAGACGTTCCTGCCGGCTCCATTGGACTGGGCAAGCTCAGCAGCAAGGGCTCTGTTGGAACTACCAAGGAGCCTGTCTACGTTACCATGGCTACTGCTGAGCGTTAAGTGGAGGGTACGACGCCGCTGATGTTGTGACATTACAAATGCCACGACTCGCATATCGCGCAGCCTCCTCTCCTGACTCTCCTGGCTCCTGGCACGACCTGTCGACTACCGGTTGTGTTTATTAGGTATCCTAACATTACTCTTTTGAGCTGCTCGCATGCTACCACCCAAAAGCTTATTTACAGTTGTGGAGTCACTGTATCGGCCTTTCGGCTATTTGCGTGAATGCGGACGTGAACCTTGCAGCTGTGCCAAAAATGCTGGAGAATGGCAAAAAATGCTGGAAAATGGCCCAAAAAAAGCGGCAGTTCAATCTCGCTCCTTTGTAAATATATTTAATTTATTTGTTTGTAATTGATTGATTGATTGATTTATGGAATAATTAAGCATTTTCCGTGATAATAGAAGAAATTGAATGCATTAAATGGTGTAAACACAGAGGGGCGGGTGTGTGCAGTTCATAACAAGGGACTATATAGTGCCAGTATTTTTTCCCCGGTTTTTCCTGATTTCTTTGGATTTTATCTCCATTTTCTCAAATTTCCCAAATTTCCATCTCGTTTCGTTTTCTGATGGATCGTATTCCACTCTCTGTCACAAAACTCTAATAAGTCCGGCTTAACCAAATGCCTATTAAACTTGACAACTGTTTTGCACCTGTCTCATCAATGGGGCTGAGTTTACTTGACAGCCAAGGTCATAGGGCCAGAAAATAGCAAAGTAATGGCAAAAAAAATCGCAGAAAAAAACAACCGCCAAAATCCACACATTGGAACCCCGACCATCAGTCTGATACCCTCCCTACTCCCTCATCTCCTTAATTGATCCTGGAAACTAACCTTGCTTATTTTTAGCAATCTCGCTTTAAGTTGAGGTTGTAGAAGTCGCAAGGCGGTTCCATGCGGGTAGATTTGGGTTGGTAAACGGCTGTGTCTGTGTAACATGCCTTTTTCACGCGTTTTCATATTTTTTCCGATTTTTACCGATTTTTTCTTCCATTTTTCTCTATTTTTTTGTCGGCAATGTTTTGCCCCTCCATCTCCATGAAATAAGCCTAACTTTTTCACGTCCATCAATTCCCCATTGGGTAAAGCAAGGGCCCTCCAACAAAGGAAGATCACGAGGTATGTTTCAGGTTACACACAGGCAAAAGGGGGACGAAGAAAGGGGGAGGTAGGGGGGCATATTTCGTACGTTTCTTTGACGTTACCCGGCCTGAAAGAAAAAAAATGTCGGTTGCGGTTTCTGTAGTAGCGGGGAAAGTTGGTGAAAATAACGCCAATTTCTGTTAGAGATATGAAAGGCACCCTTTTTTTATCGACTTTAAATTTTTGGTCTTGTTTTTTTTGTTTTTTTGAGCTATTATTGTGTCCGCTTCCAGAACGTTGAAAACGTTGGCATATTCAGGCACGAAAATATGTCAAAAAAGCAAGACTAAAAATGTTGGTGGTGGAAATCGGGTGAAATCGGGGTGGAAAAAAAAAATTAAGGCGAATTAATGACAAAGAAGGCGTTTCTGATTTTTCCATCTTGTTTTTTCCAATTTTTCCCATTTTTCCCATGCTTTCCCCACTTTTCCGTTCCTCCCTTTTTTCCCTTTTCCTTTTCCCTTTTCCGTTATCCGTTTCCCTTTCCCTTTCTCAACACACTGTATCAGGTAGATTTAACTACCCCGCTCAGCCTCGTTTCATGCACCGCCGTCAGGGGATACGACCCAGTTCTCCCTTTTTCTTTTCCCCTTTCCACAGCCACTATCTCTGGGCTGTGTTTCTCGCTTCCAGTGCCTTAATATTATGCACTTCCACGTTACATGGAGAGATGGAAATAGAATTTGGCCGAGAAAGAGGAGCGTGAGTGGTACCGTTGGAGTCGTCTGGATGGGGCGCGTCGAGTGGGGCTGGTTTTGAGTCTGTAGAGCGGTATTTCGGATTTTCAGCTTGGATTCTCCTCAAACCCAACTGGTCGTCCATATTCCCACGCACACCTGCACTCGGACAATCGACAATCACTCAATCACATCCCTCTTCTCCTGACCATCGTGCATACATTGCCAGCAGATCTGTGAAGATCAGATGTGACGTAATAGTCGTTGATGGACGTGAATCGCAGTGGACCCAGGCAGGATGGGTCAGTAAAGTGTGCTTAGTCAGGGGTGCGAAGGGAACGGGCAGCGACTGACACCAGAGAGCGAGTGGCTATCGTAGTGTACTTGCCAGTTGAAAGGTTGTAGGAAACGGACAGACACAATACATACAGTCGACAGTGGACACAGAAGCAAACGCATAAAACGCATAGCTGCACTATTGGCTTCTCATCAGATGCATTTTAATATTCCATTTTACCGTGCATAAATATATTGGTCGTTGAGAGGGGGGTCAAATCCGTTGAGGCCAGTGAAGGTTTAATAATTAGGTTTAGCAGTTCCCCAGATTTTGCAAAAACATGGAGTGTGTAATAATGGATGAAGTACACCGTTTGGTGCAATTATTTTTCCGCCAAACGAATCTCCAGAAGGAGAGCTTTGTTATGGTCTATCTATCATCTCTCCACCTCATCTGTAGCACATACTACGGCCACCGTTCTCCCAATGTCTAGGCAGTCAGGTGAACAAGCTAATGCGGCTGGTGATGCTGATAAGGCAGGGTCAATGTTAAATTAGCAGCAATCTAAATGGGTTATTGGATGGTACAAGTGCAGGTACATTCCGTGCTGTGGGCGCATTGTTCAGTCGTGGTCGAGTTTGTGCTGCTACGTTTTGTGTACGTGCTTCTGTCCGTGTTCGTGTAACATCTCCACACCAGCATGGACAACTCGTACCGCACCTATTCTCACCTAATCTCACCGCTTGTCTCCACGTATACGTTGGACACATGACCGCCAAGACTTCTTTGTGGCGTGGGCTGTATAAACCCTTGTACGACTGTATACTCACCCAACTGTTCAAAATCCATCTCAGTCTTCTGCCACGTTAGTGACACAGACGCAAACAGGACCGATATAAACACGTGTAGCAGTTACCATGACATTGATACCTATTCATTACATAGACACAGTGAGCACACACAGAACAGGCACAAACAGGATCAAGTAACACACAAACACCAATGACTCCAACATCTTACTCCTGGCCCATGTGGGGAAACAAGTCGTCTGTTCAGTCTTCCGTCCAATCTTCTGTTCAAAACACCAACACTCTTGTCCCTCGATCAACACCACGAACCCCCTGGACGTGGACAGATACCGAAGAGGATGGCTTTTCCACCACAGACTCCAGAAACATTACCCTCGATACCTCCATCGAAATCGATGATACCCCGTCGTCTCCAGGATACACTACTCTGGCCGGTGTTGAGGTATCTCGAAAGGTCTCGCTCACCAGAAAGCCGTCCCTCGAAGGCGATCTTGTCGAATCAGCCATTGCAGAGTGGGAAATCGGAAATCTCAGTGACACGGACGGAGATAGTGGCGGGGACGACAGCTTCGCCTCTGCACCATCCATCTGCACTTCCATTGACTCAGACGGTTCCCTGAGACTGAAGCAGGAAGATCCCGACTTTGATCCGGAGTTCGACGCTCGGCCAAAAAAGTCCAAGACGGTCAAGTTGAAATCAGTGAAGTTCACGGTTGAGGAGGTCCGTGACCCCGTTTATCGAGATCCCCACGGCCCTGAGTCGCTCGAATTGGCATTGACTCGCATCTCCTGCGAAAGCGCCTTCAATTACCGGTTCCTACAATGTGAGGAACATATGCATACCCTGGCAATGGAGTACCTGCGTTCCAAACGCCAGGAAACCCCCTGGAGCAACCCCAGACAAATGGACCATGCTCTGTTTGACTGGGCGTTTGTAACCCGGAAATCGGGTCTACCAAAGGACTCGACCGTCATCAGTTTGTCAGAAATTACAGACCCGTCTGCAAAACGCCCCCAGCGGTGGTCCCAGTCCGACGATAGACTCATCCTGTATCTCAAGGAGGTGGAGGGATTGACATGGAAAGAGTCGGCCCTCATGATCCGGTACAGGCACAGCTGGCAGGCCGTGCAGATGCGATACCTACGAACTCTGTGTCGACTAACAGGCAAATGGTCCAAAAAGGACACAGAGCGGCTCCAGGCTGTGGTTACAAAGGACTGGGCTGGTCGATGGAAACGCATTGCCACAGAAATGGGCCCTCAGTTCCCAGTGGAACGATGTTACCGCCAGATGAAGGAGATGGCAGGCATACAAGTGGACTTGGAGCGGTTGGATGAAGTCGAAGGCATGGAAGATGAACATGCGTCGGTGGAAACGGTGGTCAAGGGGTACAGTGTGTGGCACTGATGCCCTGATGTATAGCTATATAGAGTGCATAGATTTGAATAGATGTTAGACTGTACTGGTACACTAGTGGAGTATTCTTAGAGTGCTACAATTCTACAATTCACAGTTCGAAAATCTCAGAAATTCATACATACACTTTTTAATAAAATGCAGCCCGCCTCTTCAAAATATAACTTAGGTCTCCCACCTTCAATCTCTCGTTTTTTGCATTTTGCAGCTTTTAGACAGCAAGTCGGGTCTTGCCCTGGGACTTGATGTTCTTGGAAGCAGACTCCTCGTGGGACTGGAACTGGACCTCCTCCTTCTCGGGCAGGCGCAGAACCTGCTTAATCTTGACACCCATCTGTCGCAGCTCGTCGGTCACCTCCGAGGTCTTGGTCCAGACGTTGAATCGGACACCGGCCTTTCGGATGTTGACGAAGATACCGTTGACGTTGGAAGAAGAGTCGTCGACGTTGTTGTACTTGCCCTCGTGCTTGGCAATCTCCTCGTCGGTCTCCAGGCTCTCACCAATCACAGACAGGACGGTGTGCAGCCAAATCTCGTCAAACTCGTTGGCAGACTTGGGCTTGAACTGGTAGAACCACTTGCCTCCGGCCTTGTTGGAGTCACACTCCCACTCGGGTCGGATGCCCTTTCTGAAAAATGCATAGTCGGACCGGATGGGCAGCTCCACCAGCTTGGGGATGTTGTTGTAAACAGCCCAGAAGCCCTCGACAGTGTCGAACGACACCACCTCCTTGATCAGGTCGTGCCAGGCCACGGCGGGAGAAGGAGGCTTGATGTACCACAGGGTCCAGGGGGTGGTGAGCTTGTGGACGGTGGCAAACTCAGTCTTGGAGTCGAACACGGTGCTGAAGGGCTCAGCGGGGGTGATGGCGACTTCCTCCTCGGTCTCCTCGGTGACAGGGGTGTCAACGGGAGCCTCCTCCTTGATGTTGAGGTTAGCGACGGCTTCGGTCACGTTGTCAGTAGTAGCGGCCATTCTGGGTTAGTATGTAAACTTCATGGGGTTTGAGAAATAGCATAGGAGGTATCGAGTGCCATGATGGATGCCATAATGTATCGGCCGGCCATAACCCCAGCTGACAGCCATGGTGTACGACCGAATGATGGGCAATACCATTCCATCGTAGACATCTACAGTGGTGATCAATCAGACAGCATCGACGCGGTACCAGCCTATAGCATGGCAAGGACAATACAGAGCAATGGCGGCGGAGAGTAGGCGGTGGCGATGAGGTGTAGTCGGTGGCAGTGGTGAATCATAGCCGGTGTCAATAATGTAGACCAGTAGCGATGAGGTATGGTTGATAGCTAGGCTGTAGCCGATGGCATCAACGGTTGGGCACGACATTGGTCTTGCAATAACAACACAACACCCCACCACACAAACATTGAAATCAAAGGCCACAGTTGTCATCATCATCATCACCTCCCACATGTCCTCCCCATCGACCCATCCTGCCCTTACCCCTCACTCCATCCCTACTCCACACCTCCTTCTTCACACTTGTCCATTTGTGTTTCTCTTGCTTCCTGTGTTCGATTCACTCGTGTGATGTGCTGATTCAAGACCAACGAGACCAAACCGCGACAAATGGCGCAGATGAGCCATCTCACGTGATCCTCCTACCGCAAATTCCATCCTCATTAATACTCACTTTCCAATCAAGTACTGTTGTGCGATCAAGACAGAGCTCTGGTGCTGGCTTTTGTGGTGGATGGATTCGTGCAAGAGGAATTTTGGGTCGTGCAGCTGCCGGGTAACCCCCCTCAAAAAGTCAGTGTCGTCTCTTTTTTTTTCCAGTCTTGCCGTTTTCGGTAAGGCTACCCTAACCTTGGCAGTCTGTGAGGGTATGGTATGGGGGTGCCCTAACCCGGCGGCCTCACCCTAACCCCCCCCTGCTTGGCCTCACCCTAACCCTCACTCGTCAAAACCCCCTACCCTAACCCTCGCTCGTCAGCTCTCCCTACCCTAACCCACGTCTTTCCTCTCCCAACCCTACGCCCTCCCTGCATATTGTACGCATGTCATCACGACAGACGTGGTGATATTGCAATTGTGTCTCGTCGCAGCAAATTAACAACACTTGATCGGTTGTCACGTATTCGTCTGCTTCTCTCACGTGACTCTCTGTCTCGTCTCTTGATCTTTCGGTCCATGAAAAGCGCCTTTCAACACTACACCCTGGTTCTAGTGGGCATTGGAGCAGCCATTACGGCTGTGGTGGCTACAGGTTTGTATCTGTTCCAGACCAGTCTGATTTACCCGTCTAATTTCCCTGCGGGCTCTAGAACTCAGGTCGATACTCCAGACACCCAGGGCATGCCCTCTTACAAGGATGTGACGATTGATACTCCGGATGGCGAACAAATCAAGGCCTTTGTGGTTTTGCACGATGAAGACGATCCTGCGTACGCCCGCAAGACCGTGTTGCTTCTGTGTCCCAATGCAGGTAACATGGGTCATGCTCTTCCCATTGTGCGACTCTTCTACCAGCAGATGGGCTACAATGCCGTCATCTTCTCCTACAGAGGGTACGGGTTGTCCACTGGCAAGCCGAGCGAGATTGGCATCAAGACGGACGCTCGTGCGCTCTACAACTACCTTGCGTCGCATCCCCAGATCAAAAACACCTCGTTGATTCTCTACGGACGGTCTCTGGGAGGAGCGGTGGCGATTTACATGGCTTCGACGTTTGGAAGCTCCGAGGGAAGTCTCATCAAGGGTCTGGTGCTCGAAAACACCTTCCTGTCCATCCCCAAGTTGGTTGGATACGTACTTCCGTTTGCTGCGCCGTTTGCTCGACTTTGCCACCAGAAATGGGAGTCGTACAAACTCATGCCGCTCATCAACCCTGAGATTCCCACAATGTTCCTGTCGGGCCTACAGGACGAGATTGTGCCTCCTCCGCATATGAAGGAGCTGATTAAGCTGTGTCCGGCAGATGTCAAGGTGGTGGAGTACTTTGCCAATGGTACTCATAATGATACAATTGTGCAGCCAGAGTATTGGGAGAAGTTGGTCATGTTTATTAGAAGGTATGTGGTTCCGGAGGAGACAAAGTAGGCCGAAATCGTTCCACAATCGTGCCGAAATCCTGCCACAATCGTGCCGTAATCGTGCCATAATCGTGCCATAATCGTGCCATAATCGAGGAGCTTGCTCCGAGAGGATGGCCCGATCATGGGCAGCCTGGACAAGGCCATCCCCTCGGAGCAAGCTCCTCGATGCTGGCCTAAAAAATTATGAAGGAAGCTCTATACATTTATACACTCATTTATTAGACATCATAGTTGCATTGACATGATGAAGATGAACATTTCTTGGGAAAATTGTACCGTAGTATGTACATGTTACTTCATGGAAATGTGCACTAAAAGCTGATGATTCAAATGATAACATTTATGCCACTTTGTCCTCGTATTCTGTCCACTATCAAACATTTACATTTCATCCACACTCTTCAAAGTGAATGTCCAAAAATCTCGACAATTTTGTATGACAGCATGGACATATTATTACACAGAAATGCTCCCCAAACAAACAGCATTCTAATGGTATTGTATTGTGTTTGTACCAATTATCATGTTCGTGTCCCGGGAATAGGACACTCTTCTTTTCCCCACTCCGTATAGAGAACATCACGTAACTTGTGAATTTGTGTGCAAAGGTGTTCATATTACTGTCCAGACATACTCCTTTCATCATTAAAGTCTCAATTATCAAGTGTTTGTGACTGCTTGGATGTTGATGTTGATGTTTATATTGCGCTCTTCTCACTCTCTCATCATGTAAAGAACACCACCCAACTGGAAAACATTGTATTCAAAGGTGTCAATTTTATCATCCAGAAGTACTTTTCGAGTCCACAAAATGCACATTGTACACTTTTTGTGACAGTTTCAAAGCTCACATTCCTTTTACGCTACACTCAGTCATTCTCACGCCAGAAGAAATAACACCCTCCAGTTTACAAAAAATGTATCTAAAGGTATCGATGTTAATATATACCAATGTTCTCTGTGAGCTTTAAGATCGTTTTATCAAACCCCCATAACTTGTCCATCAGCAATCTATACAGTTTGCGATTCTCGTCAAAACCGTAGGATGGTGTGTTCAGATGGTATCAACATGAGCGGTAGAAATATTGAGGGTGAAAACAGTTGATAAATGTACACTCCTTTGCATTTCCAATATAATGCACTCTTTGGAATTTCCACAGCACCGTTTTTCACAGAGTTGGTTGCGGTACTGTTTTTTTCTCTTCTCCTAGTCACTCCCTCTTTGGCCAACTATAAAGCCAATGACGATACTTGGGGTACGGTGTGTGGTGCAAGAGTTAAAACAGCAGCATCTCAGAAAAATACTACTGCAAGAGTTATTTATTATGACATTTTTGTTTGGAACCATAATACGGGCTATTGAAAGGTAGTATTCACACAGCTGTATCTTTTTCCAAACTTCAAAATAGATACCCCAGGTGAGTTTTATATTCAACTAAGTTAGGAGGACTTTAACTAAAGTCTCAACCACGAAGACAGTGCGGTCTACCGTACATCACACCTCACTCAATATAGCATGAACCAGAAGTGCTACTGGCCCGTACCTTTTTCACTGCAAAAGCATTTCACATTCCGTCAGATATCTCAACCCCCGTTAATTCAAACCCGTCCATTCTACACTCATTTCTATCTCTTCTTTAGTCGGTTTCTACGGTAAAACAGACGGACGCGTATGTGCCCTCTTTCAGAACGAGACAAGCTCAGATGACAGCAAAAACTGGCTGTACAGGCATCAATCTTGCCGCTGATTCTTCTGGTATTTTCAGAATTGCGAAAATGAGAATATTGAGCGAGTTGGAGACGAGGTTGAGCGGTATGATATTTACGCATGCGAAAGATTTGGCGCGTAGTTTCGGGTCTTATTTTTTTTGAGTCTGTTTATTACATGAATGTTTAGTTGGATATAGTTGAAGAATTGACTACGGTACTGTAACTAACCAACAGCATAGACTATATCACAGTGTAATGAATCGTTACATTGTTCATATACCGCAGCTACTCCACTTTGCTTCATTCGTTCACATTCAATGTTTTATTACAATCCAAGCTCGCCTAGCGTCGTCAGGGCTCACTCGTATGTCGCGGCTTCCCACGCACTATTTACACTACTTACTTCAACTCGGACTCGCCCTGGCCCTTGGGCTCGTACACTCTGACCTTCTCCATGACCCGCTGGTCCACCACCACGGGCTGGACCCACTCGGATCCATTGTCCTGGCCCTTCTTGACCCACTTGGCGGGCCAGTCGGACTCCTCGGATAGCAGCTTGTCGGGGTCCGTCTGCACGTTGAAAGGACGGGTGTCTCCAGTCACAGCCACGACCGTAGCAGCGCCAACCTCGTCAGCAACAGCTCGCTTGTTGAAGTACCGAGCAATTCGCAGGGGGGTGTTGAGGAATCCCAGAATGTGTCTGTGGGGGATAACGGCAATGGGCGAGAAGAAAAACTGCTCGACAAAGGCGGTACCACTTCCAGCAGGGGACAGCAGATCGTTGGGCTGCTGGTTGATGTTGGAGGACACGGTGGAATGGGCGGTGGAGGCGCTCTCGAATCCAGCGGCGTAAAACTCAGAAAGCTCGGCCTCGGAGTACTCGTCAGGGCGAATGTAAGGCTTGGGCACGGGCTTTCGCTTGATCTCGGGCAGGGGGGCCTTGGGATCCCACTCTTCAGGAGTCATTTCCTTGAGAGACTTGGGTTTTTGAACGGCGTCGGCGGTGGACTCGGACGACGAGATGGTGACAATGTCCTGGGGTCCGGCGGGAGTCTGCTCGACGTCAGTGGTGGTCACTGAGCCATCATCGTTGACTGTGGTAGTCTCGGAGACCATTTCGGGCTGAGCAAGAGGCTCAATGGCCTTGACGGCAGGCTCCTCAACGGGAGTGGGGACGTTTCCGAGAGCATCTTCTCCGTCCTTTTCTCGATCGGGAAACTCCTCAAACACCTTTCGGTTGTCCTCATCGGGACGAGGGTCCTCCAGAGGGCCCAGCCAGCCCTCATGAAGACCAGCAAGGTACTCCTTGTACGCTCCTCGGCCGACACAAATGACACCGGACTCGGGATTGAACTCCAGACGAGAGGTGATTTCCTTGTCCAGCTCCTCCTGTTTCTGGGTGCCCTGGACGGCAGGAGACAGCTCGTTTTCGTCATGAACAGGCTTGTTGATGCTGTTGAACGCCTGGAACGTGGGGTTGGGGTTGGGCTTGTTCTCTCGGCCGGCCTTGAGACGCTCGACCTCGGCATCCTGCTCGGCCTTGAGACGGTTGTACTCCTCCTCGTCCACCATGAGTCGAGATGGCACCTTGGGGAGTCCCATTTTCTCCCGTCGGTAGTTTCGGATGCCCTCGGCGACAACGTACCGGATCTCGCCCTGTCGCGACTCCTGTTTGACTTCAAAGTCCAGAGCCGCAGCCGTCAGAATGGGCTTGATGTACGCTCGGAAATGCGTCAAGACATGATCGAGGTAATCTCCAGGAGGAGGCGCCACAAACACAGTCACCTTTCGAGGCACCTGCAATCCGCTCATGGGCTGCTCGCCAAGATACGCCACCGCGTCCTTGTATTGCTGACGCACCTTTTTGCGCTGGTGTCGGTCGTAGTAGATACCGCCAGAAATGGATCCCACAACCGTCCAGAAAATCATCCAGTTTCGACTAGGCAGCCGCAGCTGCTTAATGCCCATGGCCCGCAGAGCGGGGTTGGTGTAGCCGGGTTTTCGGGCCGGTTTGGCGTCGGGAGCGGCTTTGGGGGCGTCCTGAGGTTTCGTCGTTTCTGCCATGATGTTGTTGCAGAGGAGATTTTTTGCACTGCAGAGAGTTTATTTGAGGAGGTGGCAGATGGCGATGTTGTGGGGGGGAAAGGGGGGGGTCTGGGGGGGAAAGTGATATAGAAGAGTGGGGCTAGAATGGCGGATTTGGTATGGTGGAGGATTTTGAAGAAAATTGGTTGGTTGTAAGGGTGGTTTGAGAGGGGGTGGGAAGATGTTGCGATGACTAACAGTATGGGTTGAGGGGGGGTGAGTGAAAAGTTGGTGTTGGAGAAAAGAAGGAGTGGATCTGATATAGAAGAGTTGGGTTTGAATTTGTGTTTTAGTTGTNGGGGGCCTTGGGATCCCACTCTTCAGGAGTCATTTCCTTGAGAGACTTGGGTTTTTGAACGGCGTCGGCGGTGGACTCGGACGACGAGATGGTGACAATGTCCTGGGGTCCGGCGGGAGTCTGCTCGACGTCAGTGGTGGTCACTGAGCCATCATCGTTGACTGTGGTAGTCTCGGAGACCATTTCGGGCTGAGCAAGAGGCTCAATGGCCTTGACGGCAGGCTCCTCAACGGGAGTGGGGACGTTTCCGAGAGCATCTTCTCCGTCCTTTTCTCGATCGGGAAACTCCTCAAACACCTTTCGGTTGTCCTCATCGGGACGAGGGTCCTCCAGAGGGCCCAGCCAGCCCTCATGAAGACCAGCAAGGTACTCCTTGTACGCTCCTCGGCCGACACAAATGACACCGGACTCGGGATTGAACTCCAGACGAGAGGTGATTTCCTTGTCCAGCTCCTCCTGTTTCTGGGTGCCCTGGACGGCAGGAGACAGCTCGTTTTCGTCATGAACAGGCTTGTTGATGCTGTTGAACGCCTGGAACGTGGGGTTGGGGTTGGGCTTGTTCTCTCGGCCGGCCTTGAGACGCTCGACCTCGGCATCCTGCTCGGCCTTGAGACGGTTGTACTCCTCCTCGTCCACCATGAGTCGAGATGGCACCTTGGGGAGTCCCATTTTCTCCCGTCGGTAGTTTCGGATGCCCTCGGCGACAACGTACCGGATCTCGCCCTGTCGCGACTCCTGTTTGACTTCAAAGTCCAGAGCCGCAGCCGTCAGAATGGGCTTGATGTACGCTCGGAAATGCGTCAAGACATGATCGAGGTAATCTCCAGGAGGAGGCGCCACAAACACAGTCACCTTTCGAGGCACCTGCAATCCGCTCATGGGCTGCTCGCCAAGATACGCCACCGCGTCCTTGTATTGCTGACGCACCTTTTTGCGCTGGTGTCGGTCGTAGTAGATACCGCCAGAAATGGATCCCACAACCGTCCAGAAAATCATCCAGTTTCGACTAGGCAGCCGCAGCTGCTTAATGCCCATGGCCCGCAGAGCGGGGTTGGTGTAGCCGGGTTTTCGGGCCGGTTTGGCGTCGGGAGCGGCTTTGGGGGCGTCCTGAGGTTTCGTCGTTTCTGCCATGATGTTGTTGCAGAGGAGATTTTTTGCACTGCAGAGAGTTTATTTGAGGAGGTGGCAGATGGCGATGTTGTGGGGGGGAAAGGGGGGGGTCTGGGGGGGAAAGTGATATAGAAGAGTGGGGCTAGAATGGCGGATTTGGTATGGTGGAGGATTTTGAAGAAAATTGGTTGGTTGTAAGGGTGGTTTGAGAGGGGGTGGGAAGATGTTGCGATGACTAACAGTATGGGTTGAGGGGGGGTGAGTGAAAAGTTGGTGTTGGAGAAAAGAAGGAGTGGATCTGATATAGAAGAGTTGGGTTTGAATTTGTGTTTTAGTTGTCTTTTTATATTTCTATATTTCTATCGAATTTATTGGATTTTTCACCGGTATTTTCACCATTTATTCTCGTCAAAATCCATCCCACCCCGATAAACTCTCGGTGCAGAACCTGGGGTGGCAAATCCAGACATGCTGCTGCAAAAGTGATATACAGGACTGGGGTTGAAATTGGGTATTTACCCGGATGGAGAAACAAGTGGATTGATAACGTGCTTGGGGAGCATTCTATGGAGTGGATGTAGAGGATGGAACACGGTGTGGCTAGATACTGCAACTTTATTGGTCTAGGGGGGGTTAAATGGGGAGAGTGGAAAACTGGTTTGTGGAGGAGTAGGGTGGAATGTGATATAGAAGACTGGGGTTGTTTTTGTGGGTTTATCAGGATGGTGAATTTCTGGAAGCGGTTGGAGAAATATTCGGAGAGTTGGCGGGTGTTTGTGGATTGTGAAGTAAGTTTATATTGGAGAAGTGAAGGGGGAATGGGATTTTTGATCTTGGGGTGGTTTTTGAAGGGAATATAATTGTGTTTGGTGTTGGTGGAGAGGTAGGGTTCTTGCGGATCTATCTAGGTGGTTATTTAGATGCTTTGGTGGGTTTTTGAAGCTTTTGTGGAATGGATTATTCACGGCTGATATTTTTGGACTCATTTTTCAGTAAACCTACATTATATCATCATTAATATCCATTTTTGAACTATCTGATATCTCAATGGGTCATAATCCGTTATTCACTGTGATGTTCTGTTGGAGACTCGTTTGAGAGAAGAGCTGTATCGGTATCTTTAGTTATGTAAACAGTTGCACTGGTATTTGTGCATTTCCGGATTTTGAATCATGTGACAAACGTCTCTTGGAAGTTTCCACTCCAAAACGCATCAAATGTTGCTACAAGTACCGATACTTGTATATATACGTGCCATTTACTGCCCATATTTGCTGCTGTACAGGAAGGTGTTTGTTCGATGTGATGACGAGAACGATTGAATGCTTCAATTGATGTTTCAGAGTGATTAAAGGTGTACAAGTAGACAGATTCAGATACACGTACGGTACACTCATTTTCTATGGGGTTTTTTTTTTTTTTTTTTGACTGATGGAGACACCTCTGACGCCCCGAGCAACCAAGACACCCGTCTGAGACACTAGCAATTTGTACTGGTAATGGAACTGTTAGCAATGATAGAAAGTGGCGAGTTCACACGTAGGTATTTGAAGCTCAAGTGATCATTAACGAGCTCGATTTCAAGATGCGTTTTCTAGAGTAATTTATTATACTCCAATTAGTCTGGTCTTCAAGCACGAAGACGAGCTGGTGGTGATTATATGTGATTAGATTTTGAGTGTGCGAGTAAAGTACAGTATTCTGATATCATTGACCCTGGATATCATTTCTAGACCTCCCCATGGATATGACTGGTTTGAGTTGAAATACTAAACAACTAGTGGAAAATGGCCAATGGGATATATGGGTTTAACGTGGCAAAAATAATAAAAAGAACTACTTCAGGTGACTCAATTAACTACGCAGAATCCAAAAATCAAGTCCTCGTCCCTGTATCTCCTCTGTTTTAAAAGTTATCGACCATCTCCCCAAATTCAACCCCTGACTAACTTCCACTGGTGTGTGTTTTAGTGTATCACTTATCACGAGGTGGCAAATATCCATCTTGTCAACCCCATCAATGCCCATCAGCTACTCTTTGAAACTCCAGCGATACTTTTGCTGGCACGGCTCCTTTCTCAATGCATACTTCAAAGTCTTGCATTGGTACGTCCGAGCTACGACTCTTGCTCTTCTCGTCGTTTACTTCAGCCTTTTCGCCTACTTCATGGTCAGATTCACTCTCTTCAAGCTTCTTCCAGCTCTTTTGGACGCATCTCTTGCTGGTTTGCTTGCGTTCCTCTACGTCTTTGAAATCAGCATGGCCAGGGACGGAGGTTCCTTCAGAGCTGTGACCGGATATGCAGGTTGAGTAGGGGCGGTGTGAACCAGTGGAGATATTTAGTGATGAATAAAAGTTTTTATTCGTTTCTGTATTTTTTGTATTTTCTGTATTTTCTGTATTTTCTGTTTTTTTGTTTTCTGTATTTTTCTGCATTTCTCTATTTTTTGTATTTTCTGTATTTTCTGTATTTTTCTGCATTTCTCTATTTTACCTGTGTTTTCTGTATTTTTCTGTTTTTTCTGTATTTTCTAATTTTTCTGTACGATAATTAATTTAACACATTAATCATGCACCATTATCAGCATGTCTGTGGCATTATCAGCATGCCTGTGGCATGATGTCTATAATCTCGTCATTAATTTCAACGATACTCTTCACACTGAGTGTCAAAAAACATCTCTATTTTCTTCCTCGCTCTTCATCCTTGCTCCTTACTCTTGCTCTTCCTCAACCATAAACGACACTGAACAGAAAATACACAACGCACAAACATTTGTTTCTTGATGCACAGACACACAGAAACATATGATTCTTGATACACAAACACACAATCACCTAGAACACTTGCCACTTTTCATCTGTGGCGTTCAGTCTTTACCCATCGCATTCTTTATGTTACCCTCGAGCTGTGTCACAGGCCACACCCAACACCCTCTTACTAACTCAGCTTATCATTTCACACTCTCTAATTACTATCCTAACTCAGGGTGTTGTCTGTGACTCTCGCACGACAGGACCCACTTCTGGAACCTCTGGTCACATTACGCCTCTTTCGTGGCTTGGGTCGATCTCAGTAACCGGTGTATACAGACTGGGGTGAACTACCTGAGACTTACCATCCAGGGGTCGCCTTTTCTCTTGCCACAGTACGAGTACTCATACCGGTACCGGTATCGATACTTGCATATCGTTCTGATCTCCCTCCTCTTTGGCTGTCAAGTTATTCCATCAATTCATTCTGTCCTTCCCAACCCATCTGTTCGAAGGTCTACGCTATCGATTGCACTTGGAGTATTTCAAGAGATCTATCTTTTTCTCTCCCTCTGTTCCCCTTCTCAATCACTGATCTCTCTCGTTCGATCCCCCACGGTGTCGTCTACAATATGTTTAGTTAAGAAACTGAATATGTTAAAAGCTATATACCAAGGCCGGATTAAATAATAGGGCGTCTAAGAGAACAAATAAATAAGGGCAGTTGCAGTCAGGGCAGACCGGCTGCAACCAGAGCTGCTGCTACATGGGCGGACCTGCTTAGATGAGCAGAGCGATGCAAGAGAGGCCGACGGCACCAATGGACAGAGAGACCATGGAGGCACCGTTGGACTGGCCGTTGGAGCCAGAAGCAGAGCCAGAAGCAGCAGAGCCAGAAGCGGAAGAGCCGGCAGATCGGGTAGCAGAGCCAGAGGCAGCGGATCCAGAAGCGCCGGACCCAGTAGCAGAGCCAGAGGCGGCAGAGCCAGAAGCACCGGAGGCACCGCCAGAGACGGCAGAGGTAGCCATGCCGGAAGCAGTACCGGCACCAGCAGCGCCAGATCCAGAAGCAGCGGAGCCGGTGGCAGCAGCGGAGCCAGAAGCACCGGAGGCACCGGATCCAGAGGCGGCAGCACCAGTCTCAGTGGCAGCGCCAGCTCCAGATGCGCCAGAAGCACCGGAGCCAGAAACAGCGGCGCCAGAGCCAGAGGCAGCGGCACCAGAGCCGGAGACCTCCGCACCGGAAGCAGTAGCGGTAGCAGCACCAGAAGCGCCAGAGGCACCAGCGGCACCAGAAGCACCAGAAGCGCCAGCGGCACCAGAAGCTCCGGAAGCCTCAGCACCGGTAGCAGTGGCAGCGCCAGATCCCACAGCGGCAGAGCCGGAAGCACCAGAGGCACCAGCAGCACCAGAAGCTCCGGAGGCAGTGGCGGCACCAGCGGCACCGGAAGCGCCAGAGGCAGCGCCAGCAGCGCCAGAAGCAGTGGCGGCACCAGATCCATCAGCGGCAGAACCAGAGGCGCCAGCACCTTCAGTCTGAGCAGCACCGGACTCGGCACCAGCAGCACCAGAGCCGGAGGCCTGTGCGGGGGCAGAAGCACCTCCCTCGGTCTGAGCAGCGCCGGCAGCACCCTCAGTCTGAGCTCCAGAAGCACCGCCAGCAGCAGCACCAGAAGTAGCGGCAGCACCCTCAGCGGCGGCAGGGGTGGCAGCAGCAGCGCCGGACTCACCAACGATTTGAGCGCCTCCAGAAGGTCCGGCAACAGCGCCGGGGGCAACACCTGCCTCGCCATCAGCTCCACTCTGAGGGGAGCCGGCCATCTGAAGAGCGTCGACAGTAGCCTGCTGAGCAGCGTAGGCCTGGGGCACGAAAGATGCAGTGTCGTAGAGGATGGGGTTGGCGGTGGCCTGGGCAGCAGCGAGGTTACCGTTACCGACAGAGACAGCGTTTGGAAGAAGAGACATTGTGAGTGATGTGTGTGTGTGTGTGTTTTTGTGTGGGGGGGAAGAGTAGTTTTTTGTGAGGATTAAGACGACAGGATCTACGGGTTTATATATCTTCGACGACGAAGCCAGTGACTGCCGAGACAAGCTTTGTAAATCAGGTACATGGTCTGAGCAGGGGTTATTGTGAGGTTAAAAAGCACAAAGTGGGAGCTAAAAGAGTCGGCTAATTGGGGACCCATTGAGGGGAATTTTTGGCCATGTTGACGTTTCCCAAAAGAAAAAGTCGCTTAAAAGCTGGTTTGTATTTTTTCTGGTTTTTTGTCAATTATTTCCCTCGTTTTTGTTTTTTCTCCGAATTTTGCTTGATTTTTTTTCGCTTTTCCCCGAATTTCCATCGTTTTCCTTGGTTTGTCGTTTTGAATTCCTCCTACCCCAACATAGCCACGATTATTACCTTACAGTGTCCAGCCCTCCCTGTGTCTTCTATTTTTACGACCATTTGATTGCCTTCTTCGGCGTGTTTTCCGGGTCACAAAATTAACATTTTTGGAGTATTTTTTGTGTCCCACACGAAGGTTGACCTAAAGATGGCGGGTATTTTTGTCTGTTTTGAGCTGACAGAAAAACACAATCGAAATTCTAGGGAAAAATACTCTGCTCTACAGTCTCCAACTACCCCCGTTTCTCTACGACCATTTCTAACCGAGATACCATTAACCGAGTCGCGGAACATGTTTAGCGTGATTCATGCGAAATGACGCATCCAAACAGGGGCCTGCGCAAGGTACCACCAAACCTTGCCATTGTCCATCATTTCTTTGTTCCAGGACCCCCGTGTGATGTCATTCTTTGTGTATGTTGTGTATACGTGTATACAGCAAAAAGAGATTTACGCGATGTGCAGAGTGTGATTATTGGTGTTGGAAAACGCCAGTGCAAATGCTGGAAACGCCGGGCGAAAAAAGGAAATAAAATCGGTAGAAATCCAAACCAAAGCCCAGAAAATTTGTCGCCGCCTGCTGCCTAAATGGGTGTTAATTGCTCAATTTTATTACGCCCGGGCGTATTTTATTTTGGTAGTCTTTGCGCCGAGTATACAGTGCCGAAAGTTGGGGAAGAGAGAGTGATGGAGGTGGCTAATTGTTGGCGCAACCAGGACAAGGTATAGACTGTTGGACTCCTCTCGCCGAGCTGATTCCAAAAATGCGCTCGGTTCCTTGATACCTTGTGTATTCATTTCGCTACGGCGTGATGTATTGTCCCCCACCCATTCGGTGGCCAAACCTTGATGGCCCCGTTTCAGACGGTTTCAGGCACCCGGATTGGCACTGCAAAACGAAGAATGTGTCACATCAGCCATCCTAAAGCGTCTTTGTCACGTTGGAATGTTGCATTGTGGGGTACAAGTGGAGCTAGAGGAGTCGACGAGGTGACGGTCGCTGGCAGCGATTCTGAAAGGGATTTTCGAAGGACCGAGCAAAAACAGCTCGGCTACAAAATTGCTCAGCTTTATTCGCCCTTGAATTGGCCTACGGTAAGTTGGAGAATAGTGTGCGGCAGTGTCGTAGAGTGTGACAAAGTGTGAGACTCAATTACCGTTGCCACGCCCGCCAAGACGCCTCTACTCTGTGGCAAACGTGCTTCCGCTGTGTTGAGATGCAACATTGCAGCATCTTCTGAGGCACAGCCCCACCGTATCCCCTGACTTTCACTTTTCCGAAGTCTACAGTCGCTTTCGTGTTTCGATTGGTTGCGTCATATCCCACTGCAGTGCCTGCATTTGAGTGCAGAACAATAGTAAATGAACTGTAGCCAAGAGTGTATTTTTTAGTATGGCGAGGGGTGCGACATTTGCTGGAAATAGTTTGGGTGGGTTCAAGCATCCGTGGAAAACCGAGCCACAGAGGTTACATGAGCCTCCGTTACCAGGGGGATATTTTCAAGCCATGTTTACCTCTTGCCAATCTCGTCTGATTTCGGATAATTATTTACTGACGCGAAATAAAATGCCAATATCGCGCCAGCCCATTTGTGAAACATACACGCAACACGCTAACACGAAACAGAGATGCTTCGGGAAGGTGGCAGTGTTAATTAAGGGTTTGGGGTTTCACAGCTCACGTCTCATCTGTAGATAATATCGTGGAAGAGAGCAAAGTTTGGTAGTTTGAAAAATGGCAAAAATGGCAAAACAAAATTGAATAAAATGGGGAAAAATCACCTGAGAAGATTGTATTGTTTTATGAAGCTGTTGGATGCGTTTTGAAAAAATCCCCATCCTTTTTACTCCATTTTTCCTACACCTACTGGTACAATTCACACTACGCTCCACCAAACCTTGCTATTAATACGACAGAAATAATACCAGGCTATGTAGAGGCTTTGACGGTTTCTATAATTGAGCTGCCCAGCCACCTTTTGCTTCCATGCTTCATGAGGTAAAATATGACCCGTTTTCGGGCTGTTTCAATCGAATTGTCTGAAATTCAGACCAATCCAAAGTTTGTGCTATTTTTAACAAAATGAAAATTAAGATCAACTAAATTATACGCCTAGGTAGTTGTGGAGATACGAACGGGAGGGAAGAGAATCTGAAGATCACTGGAGGTGAGTCGGTCGGGTTGCTTATATAATCAATCTCACGTGATACTATACTATTTCTCAAGTGTGAATTTTTTTCAAACCTCTTCAGAAAACATCAACCAACAATATAAGAAGCATAACACCAACAGCTTGGATAATGAGAATATGAAACAAAAACCCACTGATGACCTTGGAGACTTGAAACGGACAAAAATAGTCGACCTTCAAACACAAAAAGCACTTCAATACATACCAATCTCATGTATAACTCTTCCACATCTCTGCCCGAGGTACGAAACATCCTACATTCCACACATGGAACAGTATCGTACCTGGTAGAAGAATGTGCATTCATGAAACACTGTCTTGTTTGATCCTCTTATTTGAAACGTTTATCCCAGACTTATTTCGAACTCTGAGACTTGTATCGACATCTACGAGAATACTCTGAGGACTCTGGATTATAAGTCTATAACCCTGAGCCCCTCAATACTCCCCACGGAAGTTGCACAAGTTCAATATGAGCAATTAAGACGCTGAATCTGTAACATAATCTATTATAACACTACTCATTGCTTAGAACTCCTGCTTTACGGTCTCTTACAATTCTCTAACTGTCTACAGTCATACCTCACACAACCGTTTGTTTCAGAGTGCTGTCACCAACGTTCCATAAATTGAAGCAACTCATAATTACTGCCTGAATATTCACGTTTGCTCCTATTTTGAACCTCTCCTTACGGTAATTGTACAAATCAAGGCAATTCACAAATCCACCATTCAGCACCTGTTATACAAACACTAGAAATTCAGAAGCAATAACTAACTTGATAGGCTTGTTATCAGTACCATTATCTGTCACCATACACTGTGCCCATTTTGGAACACCAAATGCTGTACTCGTACCCACCTCACTCATTTCCCACTCGCTTACATAATCACAAGGATTATATAATCTGTACAGTGCGCTGACATAATCTCTGCTTTTAGAATAAAGTTTCAGATGGGAGAAAGCCCCATCTGTCCACCTACATCACGTGCGTACCCTAACTCCCAACCGCGTAACCCTAATTGCCCTAGCCCCGACCCAATCGGGAACTCCCAACTCGCACCTCCCAGCCGCTGTGAAATATCTTTCATCAGCTTTTTCTAGCTTCCACACACAACAACAATGGGCGCCTACAAGTACCTTGAGGAAATCCACCGAAAGAAGCAGTCGGACGTGCTCCGATTCTTGCTCCGAGTCCGATGCTGGGAGTACCGACAGAAGACCGGTATCCACCGAGCTTCTCGACCCTCTCGACCCGATAAGGCTCGACGACTTGGTTACAAGGCCAAGCAGGGTTTCGTCATTTTCCGAGTCCGTGTCCGACGAGGAAACCGAAAGCGACCTTCCAAGAAGGGTGCTACCTACGGTAAGCCCACCAACCAGGGTATCAACCAGCTCAAGCTGCAGCGATCTCTCCGAGCCGTCGCTGAGGAGCGAGTTGGCCGACGAGCTGGTAACCTCCGAGTCCTCAACTCTTACTGGGTTAACCAGGACTCTACCTACAAGTACTTCGAGGTCATCCTCGTCGACCCCTCTCACGTTGCCATCCGAAACGATGCTCGAATCAACTGGATCTGCAACCCCGTGCACAAGCACCGAGAGTCCCGAGGTCTTACTGCCGCCGGCAAGAAGAACCGAGGTATCAACAAGGGCCACAAGTTCCACAACACCCAGGCCGGTCGACGACACACCTGGAAGCTCCAGAACACTCTGTCTCTCTGGCGTTACCGATAAGCGTATTGCATTTGTTTGCAATGTGCTTTTAAAAATAGTATAAAAAATTTGTACCTAACACAACCAACTGATTGTATCGTGTAATTAGATGATGTTCACGTGTTCTGAAGAGCGGGGACTCTCTTGTGGTCGTTTGTGTGAGGCCCCAATTTTCGCTGAAAATTTTGAAGCCCAGGCAGAGGCAATGTCAGCAATACCAGAACCACGTCTGTTCATTTCTCCAGTCACACGATTAATGAACTTTATTGTTGCTCTAAAATATGACCGTACTTACAGTAATTATCGTGCGGTACGATACTTGGTTGCATGAATAATCTGATACGAGTATCGTACTCGTACGGTGCTTGTGGACTGGTTTTGTGTCCCTCTCATAATGTTACAAGTAAACACATCAACTTGTACAATTACTCTCATTACATTGTGTCGTGTGTGAAACTAAAAAAGCGGTCACACTTTCAGAAAACGTCGTGTTTCAACAGTGAGAAATGATATCGGAAATCTGAAAAGTGCATTTTGTAGCTGACGAGAAGGGGAGAAATACAAATGTAGCAATGAGTTTGTTGAGCGTTTCATGAAAGAGATACATACGGTACTCTGTTGTGTCTTTGTATAGGAGCTTATTGAAGAACCTATAGAGCTGCGGACAGTTCCAAGATGAGTGAAGACGAATTCTCTTCATCAACTCCGTGAGCTCAAAATACTAATCTCCATATTATATTTGACTGTGTGTAGTTATATGGGCATGGACTTCTTTTCACAATGTCTGCCTCATCTTATTGATTCAACCTGTCACTGCCATGTACTAAAAATGTCCCCATGTCACCCCACAACGGGCCTGAAACAACCACCGGACTCTCTGAGACTTCAGCGTCAAAACGCACTCTTCAGGATCCCAATATCTCTTCTCCTCAATGTTAAACCGTACTCAGATGTGCCGTCAGACCTCAGACATTTAGTTCACATTTAGTTCAACTCAACTCTATTCAGTTGAAAATATCCAAAGCCAAATAAGACTATATAACACCCTCAAAACTTGTGATATCGTCTTGAAAATCAAACGGAAGCATCCTGACACTCATCCAGAGCACCAGCCAAAACCTCGTTCAACTCGGTGTCAAATCACATCTTTTTGAGACTCCCAAAAACCGCCGGGGTTGGTAAACCTTAAATGGGTTAAACTTATCAACCAAAAAAAGTTGCACAAAAAAACGAAGCCTGTAATCATGATCCGTTAGGATACATACGATGTTCGTAGTGCTGTCAGTTCTATCATCTTTCGCGGCTGCTTTTCGCTGCTGCTCAAGATATCAGTCTATATATATACACTCAAGGTGTAATGATTTTGTGGAATGTCTCGTCGATCATTGCACCAAGCGCCATACGGGACCACAAAGGGAACCCTTCAGATTTACATCCACACTCGCTGCACCCAAGATCGGCTAATTTTGTTCTCCAGTCTACCGTGTCAAGATGGCTTATCCACATATGTCCTGGGTCGAGCCGCAAGGGCTAACCTCGTAGAGATGCTTTTGCCATGGCAGCTGTGAATTTTGCGTTAGAAAAAAAAATAAGCATGGCGGACTCAACAGTTTATATATTGGGAGGGTTAGGTAGGGTAATACATTAGAGTTTAAGTGACCTGCCTGTGCTGTAATATACGGTAGGGTAAAGAGATGATTACGAGGGATGGGAGAGGTGATGAGAAACTGGATACTTGTTGGACAGTCTTGAATCGATGAGAGCTTTAAGTGCATTCACACCTCCATTATTACTCGAGTTTAAATCACTCGTATAACCTAAGTAGAGTTTAAGTATACGATAACTTAATAGTTGATGGAGAATGGGAACGTGTTTGATTTGTTGGAGAAATGTCAAAGACAGATACATCTTGTGGGCCATTTTTGGGCAGGTTTACCGTCTAATTCACGTTGAATTGTTTTCTGTTTGTTTAGCATGTTTTTACAACGAATTTGGTACAAAACAGATCTACATTTGACACAGCTGGTACGATAATGCACTCAATGAGACGTCCAACTTGTTGATCACGTGATCGTATTCCATATCACGTGACTATCGTCTCACATGACCTCACTGGCACACCCGTTACACTAAAAGTGGGTCAAAAAAAGGCGTCTAAACCTTCCTGCTTACTCAGCTCCCGCTCGGTAACATTTCTTCCATATGCAACCCACTCTTTTCCTGTCGGTTGATATTTTTTTACAATTTTTTTTACTTTTTTTTACTTTTTTTTCAAGTGTTGATTTTTTCTCGGCTCGTCAATGCACACTTCTCTGGGGAGCATGGAAAACGCATAACATGACTCGGGGTTGGATTGTTTGGAGAAATGATAGCAAAAGAGAGAAAAAAATGTGTAGGAAAAAATGAGTGGAAAAAATTGCAAATAAAATCGGGAAAAAAAGGAAAAATTCAAAGTCTAATTCCTCAACCTGTAAATCCCCTTAATCCACTCAAATCTCACCCAAAAATACACACATCCATCTCCAGCGATAACCGATAACCGTGACGTTATGAGAACCACCATATGCACTTGTGGAGTCATTTGAATGCAGTATATTTTTAGCCACAGACACAATGGAAAGACGGAAATTGCACAGCCTAGTTACACACAAGGAGCTGTACAAATACACACTAAAATCTCACCTGATCGTCCATCCTACACTGTGTATCCTGTGGCTTGCAACGTTGCTGTCCGATTCACCGAACTCTATAGAATCACAACTTCACACTGTACATGATACCTGGGTCTGTAGGGTGATAGCAGGGACGGGTCTCCTGCTGCATGTTGGCGCTGCATCGTTGCGCATGCGAGTCGAAAAATCTCGGTCTGTGCATGTCTCCAGGTGTACGTACAGGCGACTCAGGGATTTGTGGAGTTGGTGATGGCGGGATAAAAAAAAAGAAAAAAAGAAAAAAAGAAAAAAAGAAAAAAAAGAAACGCTCCTATCAAGATGACTAAACACGCTGTCGCTTAGTAAGAAACTTTGGAGAGATCGCAGAAGCTTGCTTTTTCTTGTTCTCAATTTTCAGCTCCATCGAACAAATTTGCCATTTGCAAATGACCTTTCAAAACCTCCCCAATTCTTACTGTACATGGTAGAAAAGTTTATTTGGGTATGTCGAAAAATAAAACTCCGATTGACGACGCTACAGAGGTGTTGAAGATACAGAGACAACTGTAATATAATATTTGTACTGTAAATTTGGTTGTGTCCAAATTTGATTCCAATCGGACAGTCCCAAGAATGTATTTTAACTGCCTCAAATACCACTCCAGTCAAAACGCCCCGAGTTTATTTTGTATGATGGAGAAATGATCAAAATTGAACGGGCTGTAAGATGAGATGTAGACGGGCTACAGACGAATTTAAAGCGGATCTGGAGTGCCAATATCTTTGATATTGTTCACTCCAAAAATCAACTCTCCACCTCCCCTTCTACACCCGCTTTGAAACACCCCACAAATCAGTCATCAGTCATACGTCCCGAGTGCAAAAAGTTTATTTTCAATTTCCAGTAACATAGCTCAGAAAAAATATATTAGTCTGATACAGGAAATCTAGAGGTGGTTGTGGTGGAAGTAGAGTGGGAATGAGATGTACTTGGCCTGTTTGTGTCACAATCGAATTTTCATCACCCTAAGCCATACATTTTTGTCTCAATAAACCGACCCCCAGAATCCCCGTCGCTCAGAGCTCTGCCCCGAGTGCAAAGCTTAATAGAGAGGGTGCAAAATGAGACGATATGGGTGTGTAAAAATTGTCGAAAATACCGAGTTATGAACAAGCTGATGATCGCATTCGATTTTCTAGCTCTGTCTGACTCAAAAATCGTCTTTTCCACGCATTTTTCCCATAGAAAAAAACGACTTATTGGAGTCTCCATCGTCCCGAGTGCAAATCTTAATGTCTTTGTCGGTTGAAGTGGATGATGACATGGAAGGGTGTAAGTTGTGCAATAGAAGAGATTGTGAAGTGGCGAGAGTCTCCAGAGATAGATAATTGTCATATTTATATGGTTACCAAAAACCACGCTTTTTCACCACCAAAAAACTCCTACAAATCGTCCATTTCCCCCAGCCACCCCTCAAATAAGCTCGAGGTCACGACATTACTATACAAATGCAGCTTCTCCCAACTCTTCCTCTACAACCACACAACAATGTCTGAACGTCAGAAAATCGCAATTCTCTCTGTCTACGACAAGACCGGCCTGCTGGACCTGGCCAAGGGTCTGGTCAAGAACAATGTCCGTCTTCTGGCCTCTGGAGGAACCGCCAAGCTCGTTCGAGAGGCCGGTTTCCCTGTTGAGGACGTCTCTGCCATCACCCATGCTCCCGAGATGCTGTCTGGCCGAGTGAAGACTCTGCACCCCGCTGTGCACGGAGGTATTCTCGCCCGAAACATTGAGTCGGACGAGAAGGACCTGTCTGCCCAGGGCATCGACAAGGTGGACTTTGTGGTGTGCAACCTGTACCCCTTCCAGGACACGGTGGCCAAGATCAACGTGACCATCGAGGAGGCCGTGGAGGAGATTGACATTGGAGGTGTGACTCTGCTGCGAGCTGCCGCCAAGAACCACTCTCGAGTCACCATCCTCTCCGACCCCCGAGACTACCACGCCTTCCTCAACGAGCTGGATCAGGGCGCCATTTCCGCCGACACCCGAAACCGACTGGCTCTCAAGGCCTTTGAGCACACCGCCGACTACGACTCCGCCATCTCCGACTTCTTCCGAAAGCAGTACTCGGAGGACCTGTCCCAGATGCCTCTGCGATACGGCGCTAACCCCCACCAGAAGCCCGCCCAGGCTTTTGTGCAGCAGGGCGAGCTGCCATTCAAGGTTCTGTGTGGCTCTCCCGGCTACATTAACCTGCTGGACGCCCTTAACTCGTGGCCTCTGGTCAAGGAGCTGTCTGCGTCTCTGAACCTGCCTGCCGCTGCTTCCTTCAAGCACGTTTCCCCCGCTGGAGCCGCTGTCGGCCTGCCCCTCAGCGACATTGAGAAGAAGATTTACTTTGTCAAGGATATTGAGAACCTATCTCCTCTGGCCAACGCCTACGCTCGAGCTCGAGGAGCCGACCGAATGTCTTCTTTCGGGGATTTCATTGCTCTGTCCAACATTGTCGATCTCCCCACCGCCCAGATCATCTCCAAGGAGGTCTCTGACGGTGTGATTGCCCCCGGCTACGAGCCCGAGGCCCTGGAGCTGCTCAAGAAGAAGAAGGGCGGAAAGTACTGCGTTCTGCAGATTGACCCCAACTTCACCCCCGGCCCCGTCGAGACCCGACAGGTTTACGGTATCTCTCTGCAGCAGAAGCGAAACGACGCCGTCATCTCTTCCAACTCCTTCAAGGAGCTCGTCTCCAAGAACAAGGAGCTGCCTGAGCAGGCCATCATCGACCTCACCGTCGCCACCATTGCCCTCAAGTACACCCAGTCCAACTCTGTGTGCTACGCCAAGGACGGTATGGTGATTGGTCTCGGAGCTGGCCAGCAGTCCCGAATCCACTGCACCCGACTTGCCGGCGAGAAGGCCGACAACTGGTGGTTCCGACAGCACCCCAAGGTGCTCGGCTTCAAGTGGAAGAAGGGAACCAAGCGACCCGACAAGTCCAACGCCATCGACCTCTACGTGTCCAACCAGATCCCCCAGAGCGGAGTGGAGAAGGAGGAGTACGAGGCCAAGTTTGAGGTTCTGCCCGAGCCTCTGACCGCCGAGGAGCGAAAGGAGTGGCTGTCCCAGCTCACCAAGGTGGCTCTGTCCTCCGACGCCTTCTTCCCCTTCCCTGATAACGTCTACCGAGCTGCCCGAAGCGGAGTGTCCTACATTTCTGCTCCCTCCGGCTCCGTCCAGGATGAGGCTGTTTTCGCTGCTGCCGACAGCTTTGGAATTGCCTACGTTGAGAACAACATCCGGTTGTTCCACCATTAAGCGTGCCCTTGTGCGTTTGCGCAGTGCACTGAGCTGAATGGAGGCTTGGTGAAGTCTCCAATAAAGATATGAAGGATGGGTATAAGAAAATATGTTTTGTTTGTGATATTGTACGAGAAGCGTAGCACGTCGGGCCAGTGTACAAGTAGTTGAGCCCGTACCATGAAGAAATCTCTATGTGATATTTGTGACATTTTCGTATCAGAAAATACTGTTCCTGGTACACTTTTATATTCATAAAGTGTGTTAACTACAGCAAGACATCGTGATCGTTTTTTGTGACGTCGTATTCTTGAATAAGGCAAACTGCAACGCCTTGTTAATAATTAGAAAATGTGCACGCAAGTCGAGATATCAGTTGATTGAAAGATTGAATACATCACGTGACTGAATAATTGTCACGTGCGTAGTGAATTGCACAGTACGTATATATGAGTATGATGGCATTAGTTTGTGTTCTACTGGTATCGTACTGTGTACACTCGTACGTACGTCACCATAGCTCTTAATACGACCATGTGTCATGCAGGTATCATAACACCCCTGAACTCGGGCAAAACATTGAACGATATCAAGCAGCACATTGTGACTCTCAAAACACAATTATTTGGTACCATTCTTCTCCCCCTGACGAGCTGTATCTAGTGGTTGTGTTTTTTGAAAAAATTGTGTTTTATTTTGTATTTTCCCAAAATCACCGTTTCCACCGTTTTCACCTCCGATAGCGGAGCCCTGACATGATCGACAGTGAGTGAAAACAGTGGGAACGAAGATCACCACCAGAAATAACTGGACTGGCTGGAGTGCTCAATTGAACAGTTCAATTGGAACCAGTTAGTTGTACACCAGGTATTCACCACCACATCTCCTACTACCTCCTACTGGTACCGTTAAAACTCGCTTCCCACATGTGATAATTATTCCGGTTTCATATTTGGCGAGTGTGCGGAAAATACGCTTTTGCTTTTTTTTCCTTCGGCTATTTTCGATCTGGGCCACCGTCAAGCACAAACTCTTTCGTGAGTCATACCGAGCTGCCATGGCGTGTATATACTTGTGGTGTGAGCCGGGGATTAATTAGTACAGTATATCGACTTTCTTTTGAACCGTTGGACCCTCAGATGTCTCAAGGCTGGCGGATCTACTGTAGCCTCGTACGAGTACTAAACACAGCCTAATGGCCCGGCTTTGTTTCGTTGGGCTACTAGTGGTGGCGAGGGTTGTATGGTTGGAGATAGCCGTTGCATACCGACATCCATATCAGGAGATGAAATAAGCAGGTAGCAGGTAGCAGGTACGTAGTGTGTATGTATGTGCGGTGCGGTACAGTAGGCAGGTCGGCACGCAGGAGGTGAAAAGGATGGGTCTAAATGTGCGATATTGAGGTGAAGAGACATTGGTGTGTGTTTATCGTATTCACTCATCAATAGCTCATCACTAGTGAAATATCAACCTTTCGAGCATGCTCTGAAATCATCGTATGTTGTGTGTTGTGCCTATCCCATCCAGGCTCGCTCGCAGTGGCCCTTTACGTACATCGTCGTACATGTGTGTGGATTCGGATCTCCGTGCGCAAGGTTGGATTTTTGGTCAGTTTTGTCCTTTTTGTCGTTTGTCGTTTTCGGCCTGTTCTTTTTTTTTTTTTTTGTCACCACACACGCCAAATAGAGTTGGTGAGAAACGAAGCAACCTTTTTTTGGCGACGAAAGCGAAGGATAAGACGGAGGCGACACGGTCCAACAACCCCCAAAACCTCCATAGCCGCATAGCCAGAGAGAGCGAAAGGTGGAGAAAACGCCGGAGCGGACGCTGGACACGGCAATTGAGCACGCACAAACGTGCTAGAGACGTAATTGAGGCATTCTCCGTCTCCAACCGAACCCCTCACACGGTTTTATCCGAGGCGTTAGAACACAACCGGGAGCCGATACGCGATATCGCCGTATTGTCATGCTCACGTGACCTGCGCCGGCCCCTATCGGCGCACCCCCAAGACCCCCAAGGCAAGAGGTTACCCCTCTTTGGTCTCAACACGTCTNTTTTTGGCCTTTTTTTTTTTTTTTTTTTGTCACCACACACGCCAAATAGAGTTGGTGAGAAACGAAGCAACCTTTTTTTGGCGACGAAAGCGAAGGATAAGACGGAGGCGACACGGTCCAACAACCCCCAAAACCTCCATAGCCGCATAGCCAGAGAGAGCGAAAGGTGGAGAAAACGCCGGAGCGGACGCTGGACACGGCAATTGAGCACGCACAAACGTGCTAGAGACGTAATTGAGGCATTCTCCGTCTCCAACCGAACCCCTCACACGGTTTTATCCGAGGCGTTAGAACACAACCGGGAGCCGATACGCGATATCGCCGTATTGTCATGCTCACGTGACCTGCGCCGGCCCCTATCGGCGCACCCCCAAGACCCCCAAGGCAAGAGGTTACCCCTCTTTGGTCTCAACACGTCTACCCAACCCTCAACCAAATTGACATCTTTTGGTGCTTTGGCGTGCAAATAAGCTTTGCCAACAAACAGACCACAACGTCCTGGGAGCCCACAACAAGCTTTGAGGCCCAAACCATGCACACGACGAGTCACTGCCCCTCACCTCCAGTTGAGCTTGGGGCGTGATTAGTAGCGCACTGGGGGGGTTGGGACTTGCTTATATATATGGTGGGAGTGTGTAATTTGTGTCTTTATCCAACACAGCGCTCACGCCACCCCCTATCGAAACACAGACGGTTGCCACATCACAAGTGTAGTTGTCCACTAATTAAGCTACAGGATACATAGTGTCAACTCAATCAAACACATCCTCTTCTTCTTCTTCTTCCTAGTCACCACACTCTCCAACACAAAAAAACACCCCACCACACCGACCATGTCAGCTAAATCCATCCACGAGGCCGACGGAAAGGCCCTGCTCGCACACTTCCTGTCCAAGGCCCCCGTCTGGGCCGAATCGCAGCCCGTCAACACCTTCGAGATGGGCACCCCCAAGCTCGCATCTCTGACCTTTGAGGACGGCGTGTCTCCCGAGACCGTGTTTGCCCAGGCCGAGAAGATGTACCCCTGGCTGCAGGAGTCCGGGGCCAAGTTTGTGGCCAAGCCCGATCAGCTGATCAAGCGACGAGGAAAGGCCGGCCTGCTGGCTCTCAACAAGACGTGGGAGGAGTGCAAGCCCTGGATCGCCGAGCGAGCCGCCAAGCCCATCAACGTGGAGGGCATTGACGGTGTGCTGCGAACTTTCCTGGTCGAGCCCTTTGTGCCCCACGACCAGAAGCACGAGTACTACATCAACATCCACTCTGTGCGAGAGGGCGACTGGATCCTCTTCTACCACGAGGGAGGAGTCGACGTCGGAGACGTTGACGCCAAGGCCTCTAAGATCCTCATCCCCGTCGACATTGAGAACGAGTACCCCTCCAACGCCACTCTGACCAAGGAGCTGCTCGCCCATGTGCCCGAGGACCAGCACCAGACCCTGCTGGACTTCATCAACCGACTCTACGCCGTCTACGTCGATCTGCAGTTCACTTACCTCGAGATCAACCCCCTGGTCGTCATCCCCACCCCCAAGGGTGTCGAGGTCCACTACCTGGATCTGGCTGGAAAGCTCGATCAGACCGCCGAGTTTGAGTGTGGCCCCAAGTGGGCTGCTGCTCGATCTCCCGCCGCCCTTGGCCAGGTCGTCACCATTGATGCCTCCACCAAGGTCTCCGTCGACGCCGGACCCGCCATGGTCTTCCCCGCCCCCTTTGGCCGAGAGCTGTCCAAGGAGGAGGCCTACATTGCCGAGCTTGATTCCAAGACCGGTGCCTCTCTCAAGCTGACCGTTCTCAACGCCAAGGGCCGAATCTGGACCCTGGTTGCCGGAGGAGGAGCCTCTGTCGTCTACGCTGACGCCATTGCCTCTGCTGGCTTTGCCGAGGAGCTCGCCAACTACGGTGAGTACTCCGGTGCCCCCAACGAGACCCAGACCTACGAGTACGCCAAGACCGTGCTGGATCTCATGACCCGAGGCGACGCACACCCCGAGGGCAAGGTGCTCTTCATTGGTGGTGGTATTGCCAACTTCACCCAGGTCGGCTCCACCTTCAAGGGTATCATCCGAGCCTTCCGAGACTACCAGTCTTCTCTGCACAACCACAAGGTCAAGATCTACGTGCGACGAGGAGGCCCCAACTGGCAGGAGGGTCTGCGACTCATCAAGTCCGCTGGTGACGAGCTCAACCTTCCCATGGAGATTTACGGCCCCGACATGCACGTTTCCGGCATTGTCCCCCTTGCTCTGCTCGGCAAGCGACCCAAGAACGTCAAGCCTTTCGGCACCGGCCCCTCCACTGAGGCTTCTACTCCTCTGGGCGTTTAGTTGCATGTATAAAATATAGATAGAGGTTATGTGATTGCGATTAGCTACTTGTAATTATCTTGTGCTTTGTATTTTACCATAACCGTTGTTTCAAATATTCTAGAAGCGAACACGGTGCTGTTTTTAGGTGTGATGTGCATACGCACTTGTACATGTGCAGGATGAGGGGTGATGCCGAGGGATGCACGATCCACATTTGGAGAGGGGTTGAGGTACAATATCGGTATTGTATGTTTTGTGTCGCATTTTTGTGTTTGTGTATCATAGAGGTGTTTCGTGTAGGGGGATTTTGTGTCATATGACCGAAATTTATTGATTCTGCGAAATTGCAATTTTCGTCTATATTTCACCCATTCAACGGGTGTAAAAAAGTCGAGTCAATTATAATCCCGGACCGAAAAAAAGCATGTCTTATTTCTTGAAACAAAAGTGCCCTTAATGTAATGCCACTCTCCATCAGACGAGCACACGTGGCCTGAAACTAACACAGATCTAAGAAATGATGGACCGATTTCCGCTAGCTCGATACCAAGGCCAGCGTCGATGACTAAGCAGCGACAAATAGTCCCTTTTGAAACTGTGGTTTGGTTGGGAGAGAGGGAGCAAAAGAAAAAGGAAAAAAAAAAAAAGCGACGAGCAGGGAGAAGGGAGCAAGAAAGGCGGCAAAAGAAGCACGTCAGAATAGCGTGTTTTCGGGGTCCATTTTTATTGGAGAAAGGTGGGATTTTTGCGAGTGCAAAAAGCCCGGAAAAGTGCCAGGGCGGTCGTGGCGAGTGCAGGCACGTGACCGCCAGCCCCCCACACGGACTACAGGTGTGTGTATACAGACAGCTGAGCCGGTTCTAACCGTGACGAATAATAGACTTGATCACTCAAAGCCACGAACCAATAGAATCCAGCCCACTAGGTAGGGTGACAGGTGTTAGTAGGCGAGGGTTGAGGAGGGTCCTAGGTCAGGATCGAGTGGGTGGAGGAGAAGGAGTGTAGTTGTAGCCAGAGGAGGAGGTGTAGAGATGTGTAGAGGAGGTAGGATGGTGGTTGCGACTCATCAGGACGGACACCGCAAGACATTATTCAGCAGTCAAACGATAATCCCATAATCGGCGACATACAACACTACCCACAAACACTACTTCAAGACAGCATAACCCAGGGTTCGAGACTCTTCTTCTTGAGCGACACGAGCGGATTTTCACGGTAGACACGACCCGACGACACACGGCCGATTCCCTCGCACACCACACACACACACACGCCTACACACATACATTGTTCAACGACACCCAACAGACGTGAGTAAGGGCAAACTTGTAGGGAGAGGCTTTTGCCATGAGAGCAAGAGACAAGCGGCAAGGGGCAGGTACGAGGCATGACGAAGGAGATGACACAAACGGGTGGCGAAGGCAGGCTTCCCGATGACAGTCGGATGCACATGTTTCCGATGGCTTGAGGTGGAGACGGTGATCGGTGGTTATAAGACACAAATACACGGGATTCAAACAGCGCCCCAATCGTCCGTGTTTGCTACCAATCACCCGAAACATGTCGGAACCCGATTACGGTACGACACTATACTTGCCAACATAAGTCATGTGACCTGGAGGATGGGGCGGGCAGTGCGATGTTGAGGTCATGGCGGCTTTTTTTTGCTCCAGCAACTTCAAATCTCGTTTCCGCCCGCCGTCAATATACCCCCCGTGCGACGGTCTTTGTCGTAGGCCACGTTTTTGTCTCTCGCCCGGTTCTCACCAACTAACTCTTTCTCCTCTGCACATGCTAATTTAGGTTTGACGCGTTACGTGAAGATAATTAATTTCTGCCCTTACCAAAGGTCAATCGAATCTCACACAACATGAGCGGCGACGAAAAGAGCGCCGAGCACGCCAGCGGCGTCAACGGATCCACCGACACCAACGGCGTCGCGCATGCGGACACAAACAAGGATCAAGATGTCGTAATGGACGATGCCGTGGACGACCAGGCTGATCTGTCAAAGGACGCTGAAGAGCAGGCTGATGCCGACGATGACAAGGAATCTAGCGAGATCCAGGAAGCGGAGGAGTCCAAAGATTCTGAAGAGGCAGAGGAAAAGGAGCCCGAAACAAAGGATTCCGAGCCTGCTGAGCCCACCAAAGAACCTCCGGCCAAGCGTCAAAAGACTTCTGACGAATCTCAGGTTTCAACACCCTCTTCGGGCAAAAAGAGGGATTCTACAAAAGAGAAGAAGGACAGCACCTCCAAGAAGGACGCCAAAATTTCCACGTTTTTCTCTGCTACTCCTACCAAGACTAAGAATGGCTCTTCCTCTTCTTCTACCCCTTCGTCCACTTCCAAGACCGCCAAACCCGCATCCACGCCTCTCAAGCTCAAATTGAAGACCAAACCCGCTCCTCTACCTGCTCTGACCGAGGACAATGACGAGGAGAACCCCAGCAAGGACCAGCTGGAGGTGGACGACGATTCGGTGGAAAACCACCCAGATATCGCCTTCTGCGTCATGTTCCGAACCCGCTTCACCGATCTCTTTGACGGCTGGTGTCCTCCCCTCTCTCCCCAGGACTTTGAGGAGGGTATTCAGCCCGAGGAGGGTTTTTCGCATGCTGTTGAGTCTTACCTGGTTCGAGTCATGTCTCTGATGATGAACCGAAAGAAGCCCGTTGAGGTCGGAAAGTACTCTAACGCGCTGGAAACCTGGTCCACTATGCCTCTGGCGCAGGGCTCTGTTTCTGCTATTGACGCCATGAGCATCCCCTGTGGATGGAGCCGCAAACTGGCGTCTCGAGACGTGGTGGCCATGGACTGGCGAGGCCGTCTGCAGCTGCTGAAAATGGCCACCGTCGCAGCACTGTCGCTTTCGGACGCCATCAAAAAACTCATTGCCGACAAGCGCGAGGTGTCTGGCCGAAAGGTGCTGTCCGAGCTGCAATGGCTGCCCATTGGAGAAGATCGGCTCAGAAACACATACTGGCTGGCTGACGGCTCTGGAGACATCAACTGGGACGAGGACGGCAAGATCTACCCTGCCACCGAGGGCGCCTTTGACACCCAATGGCGTCTGTACCGACAGACCAACCCCTACAAGGCTGTTGTTTCGTGGACCCCCGTGGCTTCTTCTCCCGAGGAAATCGTCACTCTGATTGAGGAGCTCCCCACCGTCGAGGGCAAGCACTCTTATACTCCTCAGCTAGACAGTTTGCACAAAAAACTGGTCTCAAAGCTGGAGGACCTGATCCCACGAACTCTGGGATCGCGAGACCGAATCCAGGAGGCCAAGGATCGTGCCATCGCGCTGCAGCAGAAAAAAGCGGCTGCTGCCCGAGCCCACGAGATTAACAAGACCAAGGTTCCCACCAACCGAGGCCGAACGCGAGGCAAGCGGGTGGACTACAAGATGCTGGCCGCCCCAGCAGACAGCGACGACGAGTACGAACTCAAGGAGGAAGAGCCCGTTACACTGGGCCACCGACGAACGGGCCGAACTCGAAACGCACCTGTCCAGGAAGGTGCGTACGAGGATGAGGATTTTGAAGCTACTCCTTCGCCTGAACCTGAGATCGAGAAGCCTGAAACTCCCCGAAACGCGGACGGAAAACGAATCCGGTATGTGGAGAAGCAGGACGGGGGCCGACGAGGAAAGGGATGGGTTTATGTGGTTGAGGAGGAGATTGAATAAGCACCGAGAGAGCGACAATCGAAGATCGAAGCGACGAGTCGGCTGACGCACAAGCATGTTTCAGGTGACAAGAGGACTCTTAAATTATATACTGTATTGATAAGTTATGATAGTTGTGAATTTGTAGTGATGAGGAGATAGTTTATACAGTTTGGGCTTTTATAATGGAAATTTGGTGTTTTCCAGACGCTTCAAATTTTTAATGATTTTTCAATTGTATTTTTTTAGAATTTTACCTGAAAATTCTTAATTTTTAATTTTCAAAAATAGTTACACCAGCTTCCTGTAAGTCAAGCCGCATAGAACCTATTTGATACACAAAAGAAACATTGTAATTTACACATCTAGCCCAAAATATACCCAAAAACCCCATATTTCTTGCCCGATTACATAAGCAACTTTCTGAAAGTAGAGGCCACTTTTTCCGGAAATTCAACCGGTTTCTTGGTCTAGTTGGTCATGGCATCTGCTTAACACGCAGAACGTCGGCAGTTCGATCCTGCCAGAAATCACTTTTTTCACTATGTGAAACATATTTTTCATATTCCATGCATCAATAGTGCAGGTTTTTTTCTCTCCCTGTGTCAGATGATATTTAATAGCCGATAAAATATTGTGACCAGTCAATTTAGTTTTTTAGACACATGCTTAACGTCTAAATCGCTAGCGCCGTTTCTCCGAAGTGTACGTTGCAAAACAAGGGTCTAGAATGTGGAATGCTAAAAGTCTACATGAGATACGAAACGGTGATAAGCACAACGCGCGGGTCGCTCAATAATGGTCATTTTATTACTCTACAGGCTATGTCCTTACTTGCTATGTAAAATCTACTTTTATACACAGTATGTAAACATAACCTACATAGAGAGCTTGGACAGCCGCAACGAAATCTTTTCCAGGTTCTCGTGTGCAGTTCTCACAGGGGACACAAAAGTGGCCTCGCAAGAGTGCATCGACTGAACCTGGTCGCTACCCATCTTCTCAGCGTCCCGGGACATTCCCAAGAAGTTGGAAGGCGTGTAGGTCTCGTGGGAGCTGTCCAGCATGACAGAGTCCATAAGGGAGTCTTCGTCATCAGAGCCGTACGACGACGCGTCGCAGCCCGAGGGGAGTGCAAATGCAACCGAAGCCTTGCCGCAAGTGTTTGCGATGGCAAGGTTGAGCGGTTCCACGTCCACGTCCTCCCAGCTGCATACGGTCGTCTCATTGCCCGCGTCGTGACCGTCGTGACAGTCACGGCTGCAGGCGTCGCAACAACACTCGGTGCACACGGAGCAGGGGCTGCCACAAGTAGTGGCAGGCGGCATACCGTGCGCAATCGAGTCCAAAGGCGAGTCTAGCAAGTAGTCCTCGTCCTTCTCCCACAGGTTGAGAGGGTCCATGTCAGTACTCAAGGGGTCGAGGTCGAAGTCGACGTCCTTGACGTAGGCTGGCGTCTGGGGAGGCGAAGGGATGACATAGGGGGTGAAGGTCATCATTTTTTTTGTTTTTTTGATATGTCGAAAGAGATTTTTTGGTAATATGAGTAGTGATATTCCCTGTTTCTGTTTCCGTTTCTGTGGCTAGAAGACTTGTGGTCTTCTAGGTACTGTTTCCGGTACTGTTTGCAGTTAGAGAAGAATAAAGGTCGCTTTGTGGTGTCTGAGATTAATCCAACGCCATCAGGTTTGTCGTCGTCACTTTCCGCGGAGAGGGATGAAGACCGGTTTACGGAGAGAAGTAGAAATTGGGGGGGGATGGTGATGTATATATTGGGAGGTCTGGGTGGACCAAACCTTAATCAAATATTGGAAGCCTAAAATAGCACCTGTGTTGCGAAAACCTAAAAAGGAGAAATTTATTGGTTTGGGTTTACAGTATGTTAACTCAGATGAGGCGTTTAGAGTTTGTAGAGATAACGGTGTTAATGAGGGGGACTGGAGTACTTTTTGGTTGCACCTGTTCCCTTTCATGTTGGTGCCAGCCCGACCAAACTTTCCCCGGGATTTTCTGGAGCGTTTTACGCGTTTTTTTCTCCTCTCATCCGTCTCTATACGCCTTCCCCCTTTGCCTGACCTTACTAGTTGTGGAGATTGGGAGTATTTGTAAACTTTAGTTGAGTCAATGCAACTTTACTTGGAAACCTAGTGCGATGGTGATTCATAGTTTGCTCCCGAACCAGAACCAGAGCAGCGAGACGAGCACTTGGCTTCCATACAAGGAGCATGAGCGGTGTGGTGCGGAATGTGATATTAAACGTCACGTGTAATAGAAGCGAATGTGAGTCGTTAAGGAGCAGCAACAAAAAAAACAAAAAAACACACTTCAACAACAACAACAACACCAACAACAAACAACACCTCCTGTCTCCTACCAAAACCCGACCCGCCGGAGTTCTCTTGACACAGCCCTTCGACATACCTCATGTAAACCACCACGGGCGTTTTGTGGCAGCTGCAGTTTTGCCAGTTCTAAATTTCTAATTTGCCAGTGTTGTTTTTTTTTTGCGATAGCTTTTCTTTCCCTTTTTTTTTCTTTTTTTTTTTCTCCCTTTTTCCCTTTTTATTTTAAGCTTCTATTCTGGAGGAGATGAGCTTTCTGCCTGGAGTAGGAGTTGCGAGCCCCCTCTCCCGAACGGCTTAAGCCAACTTTTTTTGGGGCAGAAAAAGGCGCTAAATTAGCCGTATCAGGCGCTTCCAGTAGCGCTAGACGGGCTCAGAATAGTCCTGTTGTGAAGCGGCAAATATTGGTGGATGGGCAAAGTGGATCTTTCAAATGCCGAGTGCAACAAAAAACAATTATGCTGCGTGCCTTGACCCACTGACCTGGAGAAGTTTACAGCCTCAGCTGTGTGCCCCCTGCGCTGCATGACTGTACAGCTTGTAGATATTGAATCGTGAAACTATGGCTCGCTTGCCATTGGGCACTAAATCGACAAGGTACAGTGTAACAAGGAGAGCTGGCCCATGTTGGCTAAATACAGATAGATAAGCGCAATATGAGAGTGAGTGAGTCACCTGGGCGTGTGTTTCAGTTTGGACCCGTATGGTATGACACCACTCTGGGAATGCGTTTTTTTACCTCACTTTCGCGTAAATGCCTTCATTATTGAAACTTTTCGAGAGCCCCTCTTCTGCCCTTTGGTGGTGCCCTTTTGGCCCTTTTCACTCTTTTTGCCCTTTTTACCCTTTTTTCCTGTTTCTCCGCCTCATCAAAGCAATCTTGTATGCATGTTTGGTGCACTTGTACACGCGACAATTTTCTGTCTGCCTGCCCGTGACATTCTTGGCAATTTTTTTTCTGCCTCAGTGCTTTATTGCCTATGTGTGTACAGTATATGGACATGTGTTTTTCAACGCTCTCCTGGATTGTTTCATATTTATTTTTGCTCATTTTTTGCTTATTTTTCCCTTGTTTTTTTCTTTCAGTTCCTCATTTCCTACCAGGTACCACGTGCTCAACACACGGCTCCTCCTATGGCCCTTCAACTCTCAAGCCCAAGAGCCCTGGTGTCGACTGTAGATCCAGCGCGTCTCCTGCCTGCGAGAGTTTGAGCTCCAGAGATATCCACGCACGTGTGTAAAAGCCAGACCTCCAACGAGGGCCGTAGCGGGAGCCAAAGAGTTTTTATTTCTTCTTTTTCCGGCTACTGGTAGCGATTCAACATCTCGATGATAATTAGTGCGGCTCAAGTTGATAAAATCAGATTTGCAGAAGCTAATACTTGCACCGTACGAGAAAGGAGATATCTACAAGTACAGTGACAAGCAGCCACACATTATCATCAGCATCGTAATTAAACCACTTGGTATCAGAAGACATGAGCACATTTCACGATAAATTCACCACCAAGGTGCCAATCTCGAAGGAACCACCTTACATTGCTGTGTAATATATATCAGAGCCGTTTACACACAGGTCTCATTCGAAGCAATCTGACAGCAAAGGACGATGCGTATATCACACCGTGCGCTGCTTCCGTACCAGTAGTTCCCCCTCACTCAGAGCAATGACATCATGAAGGTTCGTCTTGCGAGACATGATGAGGTAACACGAAAGTCAGTCCGAGAGCGCGAAGCGGACAAAAGGACGAAAGAAAAAAAAAAACAACAAAACAAAATAAATTACTGTACAAAACGGTGATACCTCTATCGAGTCATCTTTGGTGATGTACTAGAAGTATCACCCTCTCATCTCTTGTTTACGGTTAGTACTGTACTCGTTCAATTTGTACCTGGTACCTACTCATGGTAATCAATAATACATTTTCTATACAGTGCAGTGGGAGTTCCCAGTTTCCCAGAAATCCCCGGTGATTCGTAGAATCGGCTAATATCTATCACATCATCCTCAGACTTATCGCTTTCCACCCCGTCCGCCTCGTCCACCACCTCCACCTCGTCCACCGCCTCGTCCACCTCGTCCACCTCGAGCAGAAGGTCGAGCGTTCTTTTCCTTTCGCTTCTCCGCCAACTGTCGGCTCTTTCGCACATCGGCGGTGCTCTTGAGCTCGGACTTGGGCTGGGGCTTCTGGATTCGTCCGTCGGACTTGGCGGCGTCCACCTTGGTCTTCTGCTTGTGGAAATCGTCTCTGTACTTGTCGGCAAGCTTGGGCGCCTGCTGCTTGTTGTGCTTGAACTCCCGAGCGGACAGTACTCGGTTGTTGCTGGCTCCGGGACCCGACTCCTCCATGGAACCGACCTTGAGGTTGCCAACCTTGTGGGCGGCCTTCCACTTGTCGAATCGTCCGGATCGGAACGAGGCTGCAATTCGCTGACCTCCCTCGCCTCGAATGAACTTCTTGCCGCCCTCCGAACCGGCGTTGATGAACTTGCCCTTCTTCTTGTCCCACTTCATACCCTGCTTCTGCTGCATTTCCGAGCCGTCGTTGATAAGGTCGAACGTGGCGTTGGAAGCCGCACCAGCAAAGTTGCCCACAGCGTAGCCCTTGTCGTCGTTGGTAGGTGCGTAATGAGACATGAAGTTCTCGGAGTCTCGGAAAGACCGCTTCTTGGACTTTCGATGGGCCTCCTCGGTCTGGAACCCGTCCAGATCCGCCTCAGATGCCATATCCACCTCCTCAGAGTTTCGAGCAATCTCGGCGTCCTGCGTATGCACCAGACCCGCCAGTCGCTCCTTCTCCTGGATGGCCTTTCGCTCAGCTGCTCTCCGCTGAATAGGAGCCAGCTGGGCTCGTCGGGTAGCCATCATCTCTGCTCCAGACGTGGTTTTGGACTTTCGGAACTCGAAAACGGTCTCTCGAATTCGCTTCTGGCCCAGTCTAGCGAGAAGAGCATCCTTGGCAGACTCACCATCCTCTCCAAACAAGAAATGGTGATCATCCCAGCCCAGTGTCATGATCTGCTTGGCTCGCTTGGCAGACTCCTGAGAAGCAGAGCCCTTAGTCTTGTTGTACATTCGCTCTCCCTTGATGGCAACTTCCGACAGCTGCTGCAGCTCGTAAGAATCCTTGACCATCTGAGAGAGCTCTTCTCCGTGAATTTCAAGAGCCTGTCGAGGAGGAGCTCCAATGGTCAGAGTGTTGACGTAATCAGGCTCAGCATCAGGAGAGGGGTTCTGCTGCTTGAACAGCTTAGGGGTGAGCAGCTTTCGGCCCAGGAAAACCTCCAGATCAAGCAGGTAAGGAATATCATTATCCTTGATGATAGAGTAGGCCCAACCTCGATTTCCAGCTCGCGCAGTTCGTCCGACTCGATGGATAAACACCTTGGGGGAAGGGGGAAGCGAGTAGTTAATGACGTTGGCAAGAACAGGGACATCGATACCTCGAGCAGCCACATCAGTAACAACCAGAATCGATGTCTTTCCGGTTCGGAATCGGTACAGCTGGTTCTTACGGGCATGCTGGTCCAGAGTACCGTAAATGTAGGAAACAGCGTAGCCCAACTGCTGCAGAAGAACAATCACATACTCGACATGGTGCTTGGTGGGGCAGAAGACAATGGTGGACTTTTCGCTGGGCAGCTCATGAGCCGGGGGCAATCGCTCCTTCTTGAACTTTGGTCGTTTTTGTCGCTTTTCCTTATCGTCGTCTCGTTCTCCATCGTCCATGGCCCGTTCGTCCAGTCGTTCCAGCTCCTTTAGCTGCTCAGTCGTGGCAAACGGCATTTTGATCACCTCCTTGAGAATAAAGGCCAGACACGCGTCTCGCTGGTTCTCCTTGACGGAAAAGAAGGTCATTTCCAGATGCTCGGGCAGCTTGGTCTCGGCATCCAGACGCACCAGAATAGGATCATGAAGACCAGCCTTGGCGAACTCCACCAGGGTCTTGGGAAGTGTGGCGGAGAAAAGCAGAGTCTGTCTGTTGCTAGGCAGAGAAGCCAGCAGCTCGTTCATCTGCTCTCCGAAACCCAACTCGAAAAGACGATCGGCCTCATCAAACACAATGTACTCCACGGATGCCAATGAGAGCTCCATTTCGACCTTGAGATGCAGAAATCGACCCGGAGTGGCAATAATGATATCCGGGTTGGACATCATCATCTTGAACTGCTCCTCCAGCGAGTCTCCACCAACAAGCATGGCCAGACGCAGATCAGTGCCGGCAGAAAAGTCCTTGACAACCTTGAGTGTCTGCATGGCCAACTCTCGTGATGGCGACAGAATCACCGCTCGTGCACCTACCTTGGCGCTGTGGATCTTGAGCTTCTCCAGCATGGGCAGCACGAACGCAGCGGTCTTACCGGAACCCGTTCGAGCCATACCCACCACATCCTTGCCCTCCAAAACCAGAGGAATGGTCTTTCTCTGAATGGGAGTAGGCTGCTTAAAACCCTTTCGTGCAATGTTTTTGAGCACGCCCTGAGACAGGCCCAGGCCTGCGAACGAGCCAGAAGAGCCCTTTTTCGTCTGAGGAGCACCGAAATACGAGTCAACTGTGTCTCTCTTGTTCTTCTTCTTGCCACTGCCTCCTTCCTCATCATCATCTTCATCCTCCTCGTCAGACAGCTCCAGAGTAGGAAAGCTCATGGTTCCTGCCTCTGCCGGTTTGGACTTTCCAGATGTCTCTTCCTCATCGTCAGTAATAATGTCCTGGATTTCTCCATCAGACTCGTCTCCGCTGGAATAGTCGTCCTCGGAAGAGTCGTTTTCGGGGTTCAGAGCCCCGGCAATGTCGTATTCAACTTCACTATCGGACATGATGTATTGGTTGAGGTGGATGATGGTCTTCAAAATAATTTTGATCAAGGTTTGGAAAAATTACTGTGCATAAACTTAGTTTGCCGAGGAGGTGGTAGCAGTAGGAGATTGTGGGTGTTGTAGAGGGGATGTAGGAAGTTTGAGAGTCCTGTTGGAATATGTAGCTCTTTAGGAGTTGAATGCACTATTTACATGTTCTGTAGACCTAATATTCAGCTACATATACATGTTTTCAGTTTTCAGCTCCCAATTTGGAATTTCAATGAACTGGATCAGCAGAACTCTTGGGGGGCAGAAGTGAGGTATACGGCGTTGAGCTATTGTTGCAACTACCCCAATCTTCTATTGTTGCAACTACCCCAATCTTCAATATACTCTGTTCAAAGTGACATATTGCGATTTTCAGACTTTTACGGAATTTCCTCGACTTTTGACGATTTGTCTCAATTTGTTGTCGTTAATTTCCATCCCACCTTTCCACCTTTCGCCACTACCAATAACTAGACACAATATATTCACTCTCAAGAGTATCTAGGGACTCAGGTAAATTTTTAACCAAAATAAAAACGATCTACACAAACGCCCAACATACTTAGGGATATCTCTCAACGTCCTAATCGTTTCTAAAAACTACCAACACTACCCAGAATTGAACCCACGTCCTCTAATCTAACCTTCCTCCAATATGGTTGACGATATTTGAGGCGAAAGCTCGGAACCAGATCAACGTCCAAAACCTCTACTCACACACAATGGGATCTTCTGCTAGCAAAGCCAAGCGATTCCAGCCCGTCGTCGACTCGGGCAAAAAGGCTATCGATCTGTCGGTCAAAACTAAGCACCAGCACATTCGTCAGGAGACTTCCGACCCCAACCGGTCCCAGCCCGCCCCTATGCCCATGGCTTCTTCCACCAAGAACGAAGACATCATCAAGGACGGAGGTGACCGGGACTTTGCTCGTCAGCTGATGGACCTTGGTGCCGTCAAGTTGACCGAGTCCGAGGTGCAGTATCCCAAGCACAATCCTGTTCTGGAGGCTCTCAAGGCCCGAGAGACTCTTGATGAGGCAGCTGAGCTCGAATCGCAGGACTTCTCCAAGCCCCGAACGCTGCTCAACCCTTCCACAATCTCCGGAATTCTTGAGTCGCAAAAGGCCGGTGAGACAAACATCACCAGAGACTACAACCTGGCTCCCGGAGTAGCCGAGAAGCTCAAGTACATTGCCACCCCGGAATACGAGTTCCTGGAAACAGCAGCTACCGAGGGAGAGCGACACAGAGACACGTACACGCTGGAGGGATCTCGTGAGGAGCCCAAGATGGACATCCAGGGCCAACATTCGTTTGTTCACGTTGGTACTGGACGGCCTGCCACAGCTGGAGGTCCCCAGCCCCAGGGAGTGCCTGGAGAGCTGCCCGACGACATTTTCGGCGACATTGCACAGGCGTTTGAGGAGAACACCACCAAGGGAGGCGATCCCTCTGTGCCCAAGTCCCGTCACCAGCAGGATCAGGACTTTTTCAACCGAGAAAAGGAACGACGATATCCCAAGCGAAACACCGAGCCTGTGACCGTGGAGCTTTAGGCAAGGTTAGGAGAGCGATAGAAATGTATATATGTATATAGTGATTTATTATGTGTTTGATTGAGCGTCAGGGGAGGAAGACAAGCTTACAGTAGATATTGTACAATACAATAGCAGTAGCTACTGGTATCGTAGTGTATCTATAGAGAGATGAATCTAAATCAAGTGTCTGCACTAGAAGTACAAGTCACTACTTGTACAATATACTGTTCATGGAAAATCGTGTCTATGTCGGACGATGGTCATGGCCTTCTAATAATTAGTTCCTCTCGCCGCACCTTGATATGCACTTTTATGAAAATCACCTGACCAGTTTCAACCCTCGTATATTTTTTATCATTTGAGACTGAACCCATCTATTGTGTGTGTCAAGCTAACCGTATTTCGTTATTTACGTCTCGACATTCAAGATCGACTGGAACTTTTGCGAGGATGATTTATGGCATAATTAGTACTCGTACGAGTACTTGTAAACGTCGAAGGTCAAAGCAAAGAGAAGAGAAGGTAAACGCTACTTGTAATATGTGTGCTATGAATATGCAGACGGGGGTGTGCAGTACATTAGCACGATTGTGAGGGATTTGCATGTTTAGAAGTGACTACTATTTCCCCCTAATTTTCCTGGTTTTTTCTGATTTTCCTGATTTCTCCACTTTTTTCAGTTTTTTTTTTTAATTTCCTAGCTTCTTCATCCCCTCGCCCCACTTGCACACTCCCCTGCAAGATTGGGCAGTGCACTTTGTTTACGCACGAATGAAACAAGGTGGGCCTCTCTTCCTGACTCTTTGCCCAGTTTAGAAGGTCGTTTCCCTGTTTGTGTGGAATGCATCAAATCTGTGGAGAATGTCCCAGCCCAAATATTCCCGGGGATAAGCCATGGGCTATCTGAGAGACCAGAGGTGTCTGGAAACACCATGTTGACGGGAAAAAACAGGGCTGCCACAGTATACACAAACACAAACACAAACAACTCTCGCCAGCTTCTCTGCCCAACCTCCACACACTGATCTGGTCCAGATCCTGCCCGCTCATTGCTTGTACTGCTCATCTGCACGACGATCTTTTCCGGAACAGGCGGCTAGTCGGAACACTCCAAAAGGGTGGATTTGGGCTGACTTTGGACTAGGGTGTTTTAGTGTGGTTATTTACGGCTCAAATGGAGATGCTTGGCCAGATTTGGGTGAAAAAAACATCTGCTTTTCTCACAAAATCACACGTTTCCCCCCCCCTAAAAACATGCTGCTTGCTGCTTGCTACGATACACTGATAAACATTTTAATCTTGATTTGTTCCTTGGGGCCCTGGAGAAAATTGACTTTTCAGTTTTGACAGACGAGAGACAGCTCGAGGTTTGGGGCACACTACCTCCATCACACTAAGAATAGTAGCCGTGTGAGGTTTGGAAAAAAAAAAGCATGAAACACAAACAACTTGGAAAACGTGTTTCACATGAAAAAAAAAGCACTAATTTTTTTATTCACATTACCCCTCATCTACCCCTCCGTCATATAGGTTCCCCACAAGACCCTCTTCCCCCTAATTAATGTATCCCACTCACACGCACTATCCTAATGTACCTTGACGTAATCTAGTTTAAGGTTTGTATACAACCAAAATCCAAAAAAGCACCTTCTTTGGAGGGGCATCCAGTGTCAGGATCTCTCCTTCCATTCAGATCAATAACCAACACACTTACAACCCCACAGCAGCATGCCGCCACAAAAACTGATTCTATACCAGGTTCTGGACGTCGAGGAGGACGCCACGATGGGCCAGATCGAACAGGCGTACCGAACCCGATCTCTGCAGTTCCTCACCACCCTGCTGGGAACCAACTACGACTACTTTTACTCCATTTCCGACGCGTTCCAGATTCTGCGAAAATGCCGAGACTTTTACGAACAGTCTGGAGATAGTCCCGAGTTTTTCGCCAAAATGGCCGGTGAATTGCAGGACGCTGTCGACTTTTTTGTTCAGTGCTTTGGAGTGCCTCAGCTGGAGATCTTTACGGGTCCTGTGCCCATTCTGTACTGGATCCAAGAGCTCCGAAGATCGTTCCCCTTCTCAGAAACATACACCCATATCACGACCGAGGGAATCACCGACAAAACCATGGACCTCATGCGACGAGACGCATGGAACGGAAACGAGACTCTCCAGAAGGAAAAAGACCGAAGCCACGAGTTTGATATCACTGGGGCCATCAATGTCCAGGATGCAGCACAGCTGATTGTGCAGCAGCTTCTAGACGTTGATTTGGAGGGAGACGATAACATTAAGTTGCAAAAGGCAGGAAAGCTGGAACAGGAGCCTGGAGTCTTCCCCACCGAGGGCTTCTCCAAGCAGTTCACAGATTCCATCATCAAGAAACTCAAACCGTACTTTCGAATCCCCTTTGCTGTCGATGTACTCAAGGCCCTAGGAACCATCTTCATGGTCAGAGCAGAGGGCTACGCTGCAAAGTACCGGGGTAAGCTCTTCTCCGGCAAGGTGTCCAACAAGTCTGCGTCCAACGCTTCGTCTCTGATTGAGAAAATCGTGTGGTCCAAAAACCGAATCCACAGCATCTCCAAGTACTTTAAGCAGATTGGAGGCTCCATCGACGACCAGGTCAACATCATCTACACGGAGTTTTTCTACCAGCTGGTGCGAGAGGTGTGTCTGGCAGCCAACCTCACCGTGTCTGAGATCTTTGAGGGCGAATGGGCCGGTGATGAAGACAAGAAGGACAAGATGGTGCGTGCATACCGGATTTGGGAGGTCGGTAACTTCCTGTGCATTGAAGCTACTCGAACTGCAGCTGAACGAGGTATCTCCATCAATCACAACCCCAACCTGCAGCATGACGATGTGCTTGCTGGGGCCATTTATCTGACTGCGTTCAACGAGGCCATGGTTCTGTCAAAGAAACGAAACCTGTCGAATATCGACTACGAGAATGGAAAGCCCCCCGCTCCTTTCCCGGAGGGAGCTAGCTTTGATCCCTGGGCCGTGGGGGTCGTCTGGTCTCCATGGGACATTGTCTCCGACTGTTCGGACAAGGGAGGAGTGGTTACTGCTGACGATACCTTCACTGGAGAACTGGATAAGCGGTTTGATACCGATGTGGCAGTTCCCCAAGGAGGTGCTGATGGCGGTTAAATCAGTCAGTCAGTCACAGTCAGTCAGTCAGTTTAGAATATGTACAACACAGCAGTAATGGGATTTTCGGATATTTGAGGTGCACGAGTACGAGTACAGCTGTTATCGTAGTTAATTAATCAGCTTACCGGAACGATAGTGTAGTAAAAATCTGGGCTTAGGGTCGTATATATATGCACAGTTGTGTCATGTTAATGTTGTAGAGAAGGGTAACATTTTTCATGAAATGTGTTACTATTTTTCGCGTTTTCTGCTCCCTGCAGTTCCCTGCATTCAACGACGTTTCTAGCAGTTTCAAAATTCCATTGTTTCTCTCATAATAACCGCCTATTTCTTCCATGTGGAGAAAAACACGTCCCCTGCTTCAAACTCTCTAAACTCGCTAAACTAACTTTACCCTACCTGAAATATGCCAAACTCTAAACGCCCTGTCTCCAGATCATGACACGTGCAGATTAATTAATCCAGCTTCTTGTAAACCCGACCCAGCTCAGAAAACAAGACAAAAAATGGTTGTGAACAAGACTCGACAGACCCCCGCCCAGAAGCGGGCCAACGCCAAGTTCGCCTCCAAGCAGGAGAAGAAAATGGGCAAGCCCCGACCTGCTGAGAAGGTGGAGCGACCTGCCCTTCCTATTTCCAAGACGTGGTTGTGTGAGTATTGAGAGAAGAGAGAGGAGGGGGATAGTCATGTTGTGGCAAGTGCACGGAAGGGAAAGTGTCATAGATAAAGGTCTGTTTGACGTGTTTTACGCGTACGACTGGTCGTTTCTGTGCGAGCAACATGGTGAAGTGATCCGTATGACCTGTCATGAAGGCTATTGTTCGACATGCTCGTGGACAGACCTACCTGGTACGGACAGATACAAGTTATGTGTAACCCAATGACTGTCTGATGTTCATGGATACGCCACACCAACAACGATCCAATACACCCCACACCCACCCTTTAACTAACCCAGTGGTTCTCCTGTTTGTCGTGTGTGGAGGAGCTCTGTTTGAGATTCTCAAACTCTTTGGCCTGTTCTAAACGCTCCCCAAAACCTCTGTACACTAATAAATATGCATCTATTCCCTTACATAATAATCCTCCTCCGTCAGTGCAGTCGTCTATTTTCCGATTCCGGCCTTCTTGCCTCCAGTCTTGAGATTCACGCCCTGGTTGAACTGTTTCATCAGATCCTTCTCTCTCTGGGAGTGGTCCGAGGTGGAAGTGGTGGTGGCCACCACCTTGTTCTTGGAAGCTCCCATCAATCGCAAAAACTTGTTTTGCTGAGTTGAATCCAGACCGTCCACAGCAATGGTCTTTGGAGTGGAAGTGGCTTCAGGAGTGTTGAGTTTGGTAGGGGTGTCAGTGGACTTGGAAGACTTCTTCTCAGACTTCTCAGATTTGTCCTTCTTTTCCTTCTTTTCCTTCTTGTCAGACTTTTCCTTCTTTTCCTTCTTTTCCTTCTTTTCCTTCTTTTCCTTCTTTTCCTTCTTGTCAGACTTTTCCTTCTTGTTGGATTTGTCCTTCTTTTCCTTCTTTTCCTCCTTGTCCTCCTTCTTGGCCTTCTTCACCTTCTTCTCATCACTGTCATCAGCAGATCGTTTCTTGGACTCCTTCTCCTTCTTCTCCTTCTTCTCCTTCTTCTCCTTCTTCTCCTTCTTCTCCTTCTTCTCCTTCTTCTCCTTCTTCTCCTTCTTCTCCTTCTTCTCCTTCTTCTCCTTCTTCTCCTTCTTCTCCTTCTTCTCCTTCTTCTCCTTCTTCTCCTTCTTCTCCTTCTTCTCCTTCTTCTCCTTCTTCTCCTTCTTCTCCTTCTTCTCCTTCTTCTCCTTCTTCTCCTTCTTCTCCTTCTTCTCCTTCTTCTCCTTCTTCTCCTTCTTCTCCTTCTTCTCCTTCTTCTCCTTCTTCTCCTTCTTCTCCTTCTTCTCCTTCTTCTCCTTCTTCTCCTTCTTCTCCTTCTTCTCCTTCTTCTCCTTCTTCTCCTTCTTCTCCTTCTTCTCCTTCTTCTCCTTCTTCTCCTTCTTCTCCTTCTTCTCCTTCTTCTCCTTCTTCTCCTTCTTCTCCTTCTTCTCCTTCTTCTCCTTCTTCTCCTTCTTCTCCTTCTTCTCCTTCTTCTCCTTCTTCTCCTTCTTCTCCTTCTTCTCCTTCTTCTCCTTCTTCTCCTTCTTCTCCTTCTTCTCCTTCTTCTCCTTCTTCTCCTTCTTCTCCTTCTTCTCCTTCTTCTCCTTCTTCTCCTTCTTCTCCTTCTTCTCCTTCTTCTCCTTCTTCTCCTTCTTAGCTTCCTTTTCAGCCTTTGCGGCCTTCTTAGCCTCCTTTTCGGCCTTCTTGGCTAGCTTCTCTGCCTTTTTCTCGTCCTTGTCGCCCATGCTGTGTTGGTTGGAAAATCAAAAGTATTCAGAAAAAAAGATTAAGAGGAGTGGAAAATGTGCATCTGATGCGTCTGTCATGCATGGCGAGGAAGTTAGCTGAAAAATATACACCGAACAAGTTGATGAATTTGAACCGTGTAATTGGAGCCGGGCGAAAACTACAAAGCGTGAAAGATAAAGGAGCCTCCCCGAATCAACGGTCACGTATATCTTCTCTACAGAGCATGTTGTTCTGAGGTCACACATTCAAATAAACTTCAAAAACTAGCTACTGTGTACTTGCCTGTAGCTACCGGTGTACACTGACAACTCCAACAAAATCAATCCCATACCAAATCTGTAAATAATTGGATTAAATGGGAAAATGAAAACATTGTGTTAACGAGGCGAGTAGCAGATACAATATTATACCAATATTGAATATATATTACTGTTCAAATCCGGACATTAAGGACACTCAGATAAAATAGAAACCTCCCAAAACAAAAAACACGTTAAATGTAAAATACAGAGATGAACTGCAGCTACCAGGTACTGATTCCACAGTAAAAAAAAACACTCGTCCCTTCTACGAGTTAGATCATTTCAATATTCATTTTTTCATGCTCGTTATTTACACGTCTCGTGCATGACTTTCCTCTTTCGACCCTCGTGCAGGTTTTACGCGTCGCATGTAATTACTGCCATTTATGTGCGAGTACACGCGTTTCTACTCATTACACTACTAACACCACGGCCACCACCACCACCACCACCACCACCACACACAATTGATCAGGCTTTGCAACAATGTATCGTTATTGTGGCCATGAAGAGGACAGAAAAAAGAGGGCTGATATTAGATAGAGGTTTCTAGCAGTCCGTCCCAAGTTTGACGCTCTAGCAGCTGAAGATGCCGAACTCAACAAGGAAATGGACCGGATCATAAGCATTTATGACCAGGGCTTGGCCCTTGAAATGCCCAAATTGCCCCCCGCAGCCCCAACAGACGAGTGTCTGAGAGCCGCCAACTTCATGGCGTACAAACAGTCCGAGATTATAGGTCTCCTGTCTAAACCGCGAAGAGACATCCATGCGAGATTCAAGACTCACATGGACTCACGAAAAGCGCTGCATAGGCTTTTGCAGGATATCCATAGGGACAGCTGGGGCGTACGGGCTCCCAAGCCACTGAGCCCCCAAGAAGCCAAGTGGTGTGAGAAGCACGGTGGGTTCCGTGCCAATCTTACAGAGCCCTTTGTATTACAAGAGGCCATGGACGAAAAACGATTGCGGCTAGGATTAACAGACAGAATTGTGCTACAGCAACTTCTCCACGACATGCTCCGGAGCCAGACCCCTGAGGTACAGAAATACATGATTGTGTAAAACAATGGCTTTTCTCAGCACCTGGGCAGAGCGAATAATTTTCCAACCTCGAGATGCCAACCACCACAATGGAGACTTGGTGGCCACAATTTCCACATCCCGCCGGAGGTCGCTTCCCTCGTCTTCTCCCATTGCGATCTGGAAACGATCTTGAACCTGAGGCGAGCCAGTTCTACGTGGTATTCGGGGTTTCAGCAGTCTGAGGCTGTTCGTCAAAAGAAAGTCACGGCTCGGTTTCCGTGGATACACCCTCAGGGAGACATGCGCACCTGGGGACTCTGTGCACAGGTGTTTATTGCACGACTTTACAGCAATAAGTGGTCAACTACCCCCGACGTGGGAAAACTGTTTGCTCGAAGAAAAGATACACACATCAATGAGCTGGTGGCAGAGTCTCTGGAGCATGGTGAGAAACTGCCCAGCAGCTTCGTCACTCTGGATACCGACTTGAATCACTCTGTGGAGTTGGAGGAACACGGCCTCCTAGACCCGTACACTCTGGAGGTCCGTGAAGAAGAATTCAAGTCGTACGAAACATGGGATTCTTCACATGATGATCCGTACACCATTATCCGTTCCGACGAAAAGGAAACTGTCGTCAAGTTCAAAGGCATTGAAATTACGCTGCCACCAGATGTTGAGCCTACTGTTGACCGCAAACCCAATTACGCCCGCGGATCGCATGAAATCCACATGCCTGCCATCTCCATACTTCGTCGATTCATTATGGTGAGATGCGAGAAGGCAGGGTTCAGTTACATGATGCGTCGTTCTATTCCGCACCACCTAAAGAGCGTCAAGACTGTTTTTGAACCCGAAGATTGGGGAATGGTGGAGGCTGGCCCAGTTCCTATCACTAGCAAGTCCTTAAATTGGAGAAGGCAGTTCCAGGTCTACGACTCGTCTAGCAAGAAATACAGAAATTACAACGACCCCACTATTAGTGCCAAGCCATTGGCCTGTTACAATGGACTCCTGTGGTGGTTTGTCAGCGAGCGAAACATTGTGCCTACGTTCATCGATCTCAATAACCCCGGCGTGGTGTACCACAGAAAAGATAGGGTCATTCATTTGTCCAACGAAGATGAGGACAAGACGAAGTTGACCCAAGCTAACATGTACTCTCGGTTTCTTACCCGGGAGGCTCCGCGGGGACTTTTGGTGGTCGATTTGCTCGCAACGACAGTTACTCTACTGACAAAGCCTCAGATCAAAAAGGGCGCCAAACACTGCTTTCTGCCCGGATTTCACGACCACCGTGACTTCCATGCTTATTACTTGGATCCCAGTACGATTGAAAAGTACAATAAGTCTGGCGATGGGGCTGACGGAGGTGCTGACGGAGGGACTGACGAGTGCATTATACTTACATAATTAGCTTAACCAATAGAATTCTTATTTTGCACAAACAACACAATATATCTCGGCAAATGTGTATTTAAATGAGTGCTTTTTATCAGATAATAGGAATTTCAACGCGATTATACACCCATTGATTTTCCCTGGATTGATGAAGCAGATTTTCATGCTCGATGTATGGATCCCAGCGCGGTGGAGAAATACGACAAGACTGCCAAAGAGATGCAACAGATGTATATAGTCGAATATGATTGAACAGACTTTTATTATTGATGTATTGAAGTTTTGTATTTTTTTGTATTTTTTTTGTGCTTTTTATGATTTTCAGTGATTTTCAGTGATTTTCAATGATTTTCTTGATTTATCTCTGCCAATGCACTCGTGACTATCCCTCAATGCGACACCCAAGCCACTCCCTGTGCAAACTCAATATTGCTCGTCTTCTCCACATTTAAACTTTCACGACTCTCCCAACTCCTCCGTCCAATGGGAGCAAATATATAAGGGTCTTTTGAAGGGACAATATCTCGGAGCAATATTTTGTACGTCCATGAAGAGTCAATATATACCAACCTGTATCAGCCCCAAAAAGTAGCGGTCAATCTATCAGCATCACCCCGTTCTGTGGTCCTAAGCATGGACCACTCAAGACGGATTTTTCGCTCGACCAATCACCGCGCCCCAATTGTCCCAATATGCATATTCAGTCTTCAATTCACACTCACCACAGCATCACACACAGCACTACACCACAATGCTTCGAACTACTCGTGCTGTGAAGCCTCTCAAGGCCATCACCACCTCTGTGCGGTTCATGAACTCGTTCGAGAACCTGTCTCAGGACGTCAACATCACCCGTTCCGGCAAGACTCTGATTGCCAAGGGTACCGGAGGACGGTCTTCTCGAACCGGATACACTGCCACTGTTTTTGGAGCCAACGGTTTCCTCGGCAGCTACCTGACCGCTAAGCTTGCCAAGCACGGAACCACCGTTGTTGTCCCCTACCGAGAGGAGATGGCCAAGCGACATCTCAAGGTTACCGGTGACCTGGGTGTGGTCAACTTTCTGGAGATGGATCTCCGAAACCTGCAGTCCATCGACGAGGCCGTCCGACACTCCGACATTGTTGTTAACCTGATTGGCCGAGAGTACGAGACCAAGAACTTCAACTACTACGACGTGCATGTCGAGGGCGCCCGACGAATCGCAGAGGCCGTCAAGAAGCACAACGTTGCCCGATACATTCACGTTTCCGCCTTCAACGCCGAGATTGACTCCACCTCCGAGTTCAACCACACAAAGGGTCTCGGTGAGCAGGTGACCAAGGAGATTGTCCCCTGGGCCACCATTGTCCGACCCGCCCCCATGTTCGGCCGAGAGGACAAGATTCTGGACCGAATGGCCCGATCGCCTTGCCTCGTCTCCACCAACAAGTTCCAGGAGACCTCTAACCCCGTCCACGTGGTCGATGTGGCTGCCGCCCTTGAGCGGATCTGCTTTGACGACTCCACCGTCGGCCAGCTGTTTGAGCTCTACGGACCTCAGAAGTTCTCCCAGAAGCAGATCATCGACATGGTCAGCCAGACCCTCCGAAAGGACGTGCGACACATTGAGCTGCCCAAGGCTCTGTACCAGGCTTACACCAAGGCAACCCAGGCCATCTGGTGGCCCACTTACGCCCCCGACCAGGTTGAGCGACAGGCCTTTGACCAGAAGATTGACCCTCTTGCCAAGACCTTCAACGACCTCGACCTGGCCCCCATGGAGCTGCCCGACCTCATGTTCAAGCTCATCCGACCTTACCGAATCAACACCTTCCAGCATGACGTTTCTCAGCTCGAGAACAAGGAGAAGCAGTTTGTGCATATTCTGGACTAAGCTATCCCGTCCATTTTGGTGCATTAGAAAGAGGAGACTTGATGGAGAGTTTCGCCTGAGAGCATTCCAGGCCGGCTTGACTGACAGTATAAAGTAATTTAGAGTTGTATTTACCAGGGGAGTCTCGTAGTCCTGTGACCTACTCGTACGGTACCGGTACTGTACAAGTACTGTTCGTATTGTGTAGAGGTACTAAAACTTGCTACAAGAACGATTGTTTTTGTACACCTGTTCCATTCTATATATTCACCTAACTGATCAATAACGATGACCCACAGGACGAGTTGTCTGTTCTGGTCCTGTATCGTTTTTGATAGACTTGACTTCCTCTTCATAATCGTCAAAGCCGTCGGCTGCCTCAACCACTCCTGATGCTCCAGTCACCATTTCGGCGTTGCGGTTTTCGGGACCCAAAAGAGTACACACCAGCACGAAGAAAAACACACAGCCCATGAGAATAGCCATCACCAGACCGTAATCGTACATTCCTGGTCGGATATTTCCCTCAGCGTCAGTTAGAGGAAATCTTTCTCCGATTTTCGCCTCAATGGTGGAAGAAGCCGAGGAAGCAAGGTTACCCAGTTGGTAGGCCAAACCGATCAGAGAAGAACGTAGTGCAGGAGGAGAAAGCTCTGAGAGATGGATAGGAATGACTCCCCAGGCTCCTGCGACACAGAATTGCAGAAAGAAAACGCCAGCATTGACTCCTGCATTGTTGGAGACAAAGGCCCAGGGGTAGATGAGAGCTCCTCCAACAATACAAGAGACGATGATACATAGACGTCGACCAACAAAGGAGGAAATATGGCCCATGAGGATACCTCCGGCAATGGATCCGAGGTTTGCAACGCAGTTTGTCACGGTGGAAGCATCAGGACCGAATCCCAGCTGGTTCTTGAGGCGTGTAGGATACAGGTCCATGGAGCCATGAGACATGAAGTTGAACCCGGACATTAGAATCACCAGGTAGATGAACATGAGCCAATAGGTGCTAAATGTGGTTTTAAGACCCTTCCAGAAGCTCTTGGTGATATCCATGGCCTCTTCGTTCTGTTTGGATCGAATGTAAGCATCGGTTTCAGGCAGACAGATTCGGAAGATGATGATGAGAACTGGGGGACCAGAACCGAACCAGAACAGAGATCTCCAGCCCTGAGGAGTCGTATAAACCAGAGCCCGAGTGAAAACCACGCATAAAAGGTAGCCCAGAGCGTATCCTTCTTGGAGGATGCCTGAAACGAGACCTCGAGCTTCAACGGGACAGTCTTCCAACGCGGTAGCAGCTGCCACTCCGTAGACTCCTCCCATTGCGATTCCAAAGAGTGCTCTGACACCCAGAAACTGTTGGTAGGTCTGCACAAATCCAGTTCCCAGTTCCAAGACGATGAACAGGACGAGGTTTGCGACAAAGGGCCATTTTCGTCCGAACTTGTCACTCAACACACCAAATATCACAGCTCCAACTGATCGTAACATGAGGACCAAAGTGATACCCCATGTGATGTCTGCTACTGATACATTGAGAGATTCTGCGATTTCCGAAGTAACCAGTGAAACGGAGAAGAAATCAAACGCGTCCCAGGTCCAACCCCAGAAGGCCACCATGACAAACATCCATTGTCTGAATGTCAGTAGACGCAAAGCCGGGAGTGGATTGAGCAGTTTTTTTTCTGCTTCTGTGAGCTTGGACGGTATCAGAGTTGGTATTCGTGTAGACAGGTAGTGTTTGATGCTTCCCCAGGAGAGGTCTGGGGGAGGCAGGTTGCCAATATCCATTACCTTTGACATTGGCGGAAAGGGGGGTAGTAGTAGTCTTTGGTGAATCAATTAGGGGCCTTTCATCTCACATTATATACACAGATCATAGCCTGGAGGAGAAAGTGGGGTAAAGAGATATCTTCTGTGGACTAGTGATTTTCTTTAACTTGCAGCCGTATTAGCGAGGATCCGTTTTTGACCTCACGAAGGTAACATGGAGAGCTATACATTTAAACAGGTTTATGATAAAGGGGGGGGGGAAACAGGGAGTAGGTTTTGTTGTTCTGTTTTTGGGGGAGTATTTTTCCTTAAAAATGTCCCCATTTTTTGTTATTTGCTCAATTCTCCTCTCTATTGCTCATTCTCAACACTCCGTGGGGGTCAATAGTGTGGCTCATAGTAGCTACCATCTCCTTCCCCACTTGTTAGTTTGCACGTTTGTGGAGAAACCAGAGGTACGGAACGATGCGGTAACTACTGGTAGCTGTGCCGGTTTCAAAATAGAAACGTATTTGGGCCATTGGAAAGCAGGGTTTGGTGCAGAGAGTGAAAAACGACCTTCTATATTGTATTCGGACATTGTCAACTGCAAAATAGCCGATATGTTTCACAATATAACGCTTCTCCATTTTCAGACGTTAGCCTGGAAACGGTCTAGAACATCGCCATCATTAAGGCCTAACTAATTTAGCTGAAAAAAAACAAGACAGGAAAGGCAACGTGGCGACCGTGGGGGGTAGCAATAGAAGTTATAAAAAGAATGTGTTGCTATCAGGGTGCATGTGCAAGGCAAGATAATGAATTTCTGGACTTACTCGGACCAAAGAGTGGGGTAATACAGTTGGCAGGAGACAGTCTCTTTGGTGGTTTCCAGTACCAGCTGCCATTGCGTGACTGTCTACTTATACGGTTCAAGTATAAAACACTCACAAGCAAGTCAATAAGAAAGATAATATGAATCAATGGTTGGATAGGTTTCGACATTTCTCTTTTGTAAACAGTTGTGTTCCATTACGAGTACCGGTACTACGAGATGACCTAAATGTAACTTAACCAATCCAGCCAGTGTTGTATATAGGTTACGTGATTGTATATTAGCGGTGTCTTCTCAGAGTTATAAGGTCGGTCTAATGTGACAATTCTCTTAAGAGGATAAAAGGATAACTTCCTGGGTGGTATTTTGGTACCAGCACAAGGAGACGACTGAACAGTTTATGTTTCGTATCCACAACCTTCATCTCAACAGAGTAATTCATAACGCAGATTTATCATCTAACGGGTAGCTAATACATCTCGGTACCCCGCCGGAGAAGTGTACTGCGTCTACAAGTTGAGAAACAACGAAAGAAATCCCTGTTTCCAACGAATCAGAGAGCTGCATACAAGTACATTGTGGTTTGCGATAAGACTTGTCATGTTTATAGTGAGTAGACTTGTCAGATGACTATAGAGAGACATTGAGGAGATATTTACTGTTAAACAGAAAAATGATAAAATAAAACACAACCTCAATTAAACAGAACGTAACAATAAGGCACCACTACACCAAAACAGTTCCAGTCACTTTACATACCGTATATACTGTACTAGGACATTACAACCTCTACACTCCAGAGTCCCTGCACTTGTCATTCAACTGGTCATTTATACAGTGACACAGACCAGTAAACAGAAGTGTCCTATAAAATCATGAGATGATCTATTTACAACAGTAACAGCACCGATAATGACTATGCTTCTACAAGACTTGCCTTACGAGCTTCTCAATTACATCTTCGGTTACCTGGACTGCACAAGTCTCATCAACGTGACCCAAGTGTGCAGTTTATGGAGACAAAACATTGGAGAATATCATTTTCGACAAGCAATAATGACCAACAACCCTCTCCTGAATGTCGAAGTGACACACAGAGAAACGTGGTACGATTGTGTGTTGACCCAACGTTTCAGAGACACAGAAACTGTTACTAATAATCCGATTTTGTCCGCACCAATCGTCCGATTTCTTCCAATCAGGAGAGATGTTTGGGTGCCACAAGATTTCTACTGCATTGGAAGAGACTTTGTTGGCCCCGTCAACTATACCACGGATATACCCTATTTAAGAAGACTGATTACCAGACACCATTTGTGGGAAGATCCATTCGAAAATGTCACAATTGAAGAATACCGTAACCACAACTACAGCTACATTACTGGCCGACATGGAATGGATCTCCCTGGTCATCCAGAAACGAGTATTTGGGCTTCAACACCCCAAGTTTTAGCCATCGTGAGAGAACATACTCCTCCCTCAGCTCTTTATGTCACCTACAAGGAAGAAACATTACAGGATGTATACAAGCTCGTCCTGGATGCTCACGACTACGAACATTACACGCTAACAGCAGCTGGAAGTATAGTCGTTTTGCGAATTGTATCAATTAGTGGTGGGGATAAATTCATGTACTTCTACCAAGGCGAATACAGGGAGATCTATTCACGACAGGGCAGTTACCGGCGAGGCTTGAACTACATCCTTTACGATGGATACATCTGGGAAGTTACCAGAGAGGCAGTGATGTCTATTGTGATCCAGGCCCTAGGAAACACAAACCAGCCCAAAATCGTGATTCCATACGATGCAAGAATGGCAGAAACAGAGCCTGTGGTCCAGGACCACTGCCAGAACAATAGGTACGTCATGATTTTCGGATACAATCTTGCAAGGTACATGGTGGACATGAAAACCAAACAGGTCTACAGCTGGTTGGACATGTTTTATCACCCCACTGATCGCACTCTTGTTGGATTTAGCCAGGGCGAGTTGGCGGTGTATGTTTACTCGGAGGAGTTCAGAGAGGACATATATGTCTCACCAGACGAGGACGAAGATGAGAGTATGTACCCGTGATTAGGATGCGTAGTTCGGTGTTTCTCTAGAGTTATATCATTTGCTTATATTTCTTTTGTTTTTATTAGAATTTTGGAGAATTATTTGAAAAAAGGAGAAAATTAGAAAAAAATAAGAAAACGAAAGGAGTAACTATTTTAAACAGTCAAACAGACGGCAAAGGAAACGAACATTACAGAAAGGGAAGAGGGCTATAGTAAACCCCGTATTCATCAGGGATATGAGAAATTCGAAATTCGAAACTCATCGAATCCCCTCCCCATAGACAGCCTAAAAATGCTCACCGACAATACCCACGCCACAAACAAACAAATCATATCATCATATTCATCAAAAAAATCCAACCCTAACGACTATAATCTCTTCTGCTCCACAGTAAAAATACTTGAGCTATATCCCTCCAATTCAAATTAGTAATCCACAATAAGGTTTTAAACCTCCCAACCAGTAAAAACGCTCTAATATATCCACAACTCAATCCCGACCTCAACATCCCATCACACAGCCTGGAAAATGTTCCGACAGTCCGTTCTCCGTCTCTCTCGAGCCGTCGTTGCTCGACCCGCCCTCTCCCGGTCTTTTGTGACTGCTGTCGCTCGACCCCAGCTTGTCCGAGCCGCCCCCGTGTCTTTCATCCGACACTACTCCTCCGCTCATGTTCTCACCAAGGACATGATTCAGGAGCGAATCGTTGCTCTGCTTGAGTCTTTTGACAAGGTCAACGACGCTAAGAACATCACTGCCACTGCCAACCTCACCAGTGATCTTGGTCTTGACAGTTTGGATGTTGTCGAGGTTGTCATGGCCATTGAGGAGGTGAGTTAACGCCATCAGAGGGAATACCAAGAGGAATACCTCAAAGGAGAACTTCTGGTTCTCTGTGAATCGTTATGACATGGTGTCAATAGTTGTGACGTGGACTAACGTGATTACCATGTGTTTGAGATCATTCGCAGAGTGTAATCATGTTTAGAGCAGTCAAATCAACAAACGACGCTAGTGAATCCAGTTTACACATACTAACGCAGGAATTCGGTCTCGAGATCCCCGACCATGATGCTGACGAGATCAAGACCGTCCAGCAGGCCATTGACTACGTCTCTGCCCAGCCCGCAGGTGAGTACTAGAAGAGAAACGACGAAATGCGACAATGGAGCACGGAATGAAAGCAGCTCAGGATGAAGACAGCACGGAATGAAATGAGTCCAGAACGACGACAGAAACAGTGCAACGTGAAGGATAACAGTCGGAGGTTGTGCTAAAAAGGTCACGTTGAGGTTTGGCGGTGTGGTTATGGCATCTTGTGACAACGGTACCTTGAAAGTGGTGTCTTGGCTAGTGGTGCATAACCACAGGGCGCAAGTGCTTGTGGAAATTTATCCCGCTATTGCCCCCAGTTAGTAGCTGATACCGGTCAGTCCACCTGCTGTCTCATCTTCCCCACAAGAGCCTATCATTACCGAAAGGGGCATCTTAGTGCGACCGGGCCAAATTCCAAATTACAGGTACCCCACAGATAGGTTTTGCAACCACGTGCTACCGCTAAACGTTGAACCATGCGTTATCTTATCGTGGCGGCTTAATTGCAACTTCGAAACCAGCCACCATGATGGAAACTCCACGGCAGTTCCTTGATTGTCAGTCGTCTCTCATCCTTCCTCTTCAGCCCGGTATCGTGACTCCTACAAGTTACACACACTAACACAGCTGTTTAAACATGCTGATAAACCCCATCGGCCACTGTACATACAAAATATATCTACACCCACAGCGGCTAAATGTTTGTTATCTACACTTCAAATGTCTCCAAGTATTAAAGTTGACCAAACTGTCTTTCAGATTGCGGAAACAAACCTGTCTCTAACACACATTGCACAGCACAAGTCAATTCAATTAGAGTGCAGGTTAAATCGCCCAACCGTCACGTGACCCGAGCAGCAGTATAGTGTGGCCAAAAAATACACCTTCTACAGCCAAGAAAAAAGACAATAGAACGAACCTCACCGTGTTCTTTTATGTATATGCATCAGCTCGATAACCGAAGAACGTGCATACCGTGTGATTGGCGCACTTTAGAAGCGTGTAGATGGCGTTTGGGGAGGGTTTCCACGTGTCCACTCCGTCGTATCACGAAAAATCGCCTTTCCACGGCGTCCGCAATTGTCCTTAGGGGACTCCTATTATTATGTGCACGAGACCTCTTTTCACTCTTTCTGAGACAAGGCCAAGCTTAAAATTTGACGAGGTGTAAATTTTTTTTTCCGCCGGCTTTTTGACGCAACCACACCCAATTTTGGTACCTAGACGAAATAGCCTCGAGTCTAAAAATGGGTGGGGAAGGCACTGATAGAGGGGTTAGAGAGGCACCAAACAGGCCTAGGGGTATTCATACCGTCTTGGACACTCCGGGCTCAGTAAAGGGCACTTTGTATCTCCGTCGAGTCCATTTTTTTACCCGCCGAAACTCTCTAAACCGTGTCTCTTTGGGTTCCATCCCGCCAAGTGCGTTATCTTGGTTTTAACTTTAAGTCTTGACTCCCATGGAATTGAAAATTCTTTATTATACGGCGTCTTAACTCTTGGACAGAACATGGCTCGGTGAGGAGAATTTGGACACTTCCATTCTCATATTAACTGACACTCCGCATCTCGCCCCTCATTCTAAAAAAAACTTGAACTTCGGCGACAAAAACCCGACACCCCCCAGCTAACTTATTCGACAACTCCATCACCGCACACCACCATCATGGACACCATCTTCTTGGATCCGGAGTACATCCCGGGAACAGTCCAGATTATCGGACAGCATGACGACGATAGCATGCTCATCAAGGACGAGAAGGGCACCGTCCTGCTGCCCCAGCCCACATCTTCGCCTAACGATCCGCTCAAGTGGTCGTGGACGCGGAAAATGTGGCATACGCTGCTCGTCTGTTTCATCACAGGTTTCACAGCAGCCACCTCTAACGACTCTGGAGCAGCCTCTGACGGACTCCTGGAAGAGCTGGGAGTCGGGTACGACGTCCAAAACACAGCTGCAGGTGTGCTGTTCCTCGGAATCGGCTATTGGTGTCTTCTGATCTCTCCACTGGGGTCTCTGTACGGACGACGTCTGCCCTACCTTCTGGGATGCATTCTGGGTCTCATCGGCGCCCTTTGGTTTGGTAGAATCAAAAACGTTGGTGATCTTATCTGCTCTCAGCTGTTTGTAGGAGCCTCCGAGGCCGTGGCAGAGGCTTACTCGCAGGTGTCGCTGATTGACATTTTCCACGATCACCAGTCCGGTTCAGCCATTGGTATCTACGTGTTTGCCACATCCATTGGTACTTTTTTGGGTCCTCTGATTGCAGGATACATTCAAATTGGCCAGAGCTGGCGATGGGTCGGCTGGTGGGCTCTTATCATTGGTGGAGGAATGACTGTTTGTTTCTGGTTAACTTTTGAGGAGTCGTACTTCCCCCGAAACTTGGTCATTGCATCTGAACGAGGCCAGACTACGCTGGATGACGACCAGGACGCCGTCAATGCTGCAGGAAGCAAGGAAAAGAACGAGTCCATCCCCGAACGAGTCTCCTCAGGAGAGGGTTCTCTGTACGAGGTGCGAAGCGCTATCCACCCTGCTGCCACCACCGAGTCTACTAACGTCCAGACCAACCCCAAGGTGCTCAACTGGAGAGACGTGCGACGACCTTTCCGACAGAGAATCCAAATCATCACCCCAGCACCCAACCTCAAGGGATGGGGTGTCAAACAATACTTCCAACGACTGTGGACCACCATGAAGGTCTTTGGCTACCCTGCCGTCATCTACTCGGGTATCCAGTGGGGTGCCCAGGATGCCTGGCTGTCCTTCTACCTCACCACCCAAGAAGATACTTACGGTGAGGAACCATACAACTACTCTCCTACTCGAATCGCAGTCATGAAGGTGCCTCTGATCATCGGAGCTTCTATCGGATGTCTGTACGGAGGTTATATCTCCGATAAGTTTGTGCATTGGATGGCATCACGGCCTTCGCGAAACGGAGTTCGAGAGGCCGAGGATCGTCTGTGGATGATGCTTCTCAACTGCATCATTTCTCCTCTGGGCATGTATCTGTTTGGTATTGGAACTGGAGAGCTGTGGAGCTGGCCCGTTGTGTACGTGGGTCTTGGATTCATTGGTTTCGGATGGGGTTGTGCTGGAGACATGAGTATGTCGTATCTGGTCGACGCTTACCCGGAAATGGTTTTGGAGGGTATGGTTGGAGTGTCTGTCATTAACAACTCGATGGGTTCCATTTTCACTTTTGTGTGCGACATGTGGATGGACGCTCAGGGTATCACGAACACATACATCACCATTGGCTCCATTTGTGCTGGACTTTTGTTCCTCACCATTCCCATGATTATGTTTGGCAAGTACTTCCGCAAGAAGACAACCAAGCAGTACCTGGCATTTTTGAGAGAGCGAGATTCATTGGATGAATAGAGCAGGTTGGAGAAAAGAAGAGAGCGAGGATTAGCTCTATATTGCATTGAATAATTGTTTAGTTGTGAGTCATTTCAGTTTCGTAGTTAGTTGTAGTTGCGTGGGTCGTGAGTTGTCAGTGATGTTCATCTGATTGCTTTTGTTAGTTGCATGTTATGTTGCACAACCATGGCCAGTGGTAAGTCGTACAGTACGTACTTGTACTGAGTTGTGCCTGAAAAATAGGGCACTTCCACTTATTATATCTCTCTTTTTCTTTCTCTTGTTTTGCTCTCAATGCAGGGATGCTGATCAGCTGTGAGTCAGATGTTTGACCAGAGAATGTCCGAAAACATCAAAAAGCAACTTTCAGGAAAAGTTTGCAAGCGGGAGGGATACGGGAGTCTCACTGCTCAAATACAGCGACTCCCGGGCGTCTGTGTCACTTTTGGTGCCTTATTTTTGAGACATAAACCCCCAGTTATGAGCAATTAAAGATGTTTATTAACTTTGAACGTTTCAACGTTGGCCGACTTGTGCCTGAGCCGAAACATTAATTTCCCCAGATGAAAAGAAACGACAAGAAAATAAAAAGAAAGAAAAAAAAGAAACTAAAAAGAAAATAATTAAAAGAAAGAAGACTACAAGTATCCACACCAGCATCACACACCATACATTAACATAAGTCATCATTCATTACTGCACCTCTTGCTAAACACTAACAAATTCGATCAATAGGCTTGTTGCCAACTCCCTTTCCCTCAGTCTCTCGTCTCAGATACTGCTGCAAAACAGGACCCCAAACATGCGCTCCTTTGTATACTTTATCCTCAAAGGGCAGTTGGTCAATAGCTTCAATAAGATCGGGAGCTCGAGGTTCCTCCCGAATCACAGAAACAGGAGTGGTGTAGCATCGAATAACGAAGCACATGGATCGGGTTTTGGGCAGTCGGGTGAGGACTTGTCGCTCCACTCGCAGAGCCCATTCGTTGAAGTCCACCTCGTGGGGCTCATAGGGCTCATTGTCCTTTTCGGCCTCGAAACCAGCGTAGTTTTCGTAGTCAAACAGCGCATCGTCACATTGAATACCCCAATTTTGACGCTGGACAAAGTTACCAGACTGAAACTTGGCAAAGAACTTGTTCATAGACAGATCGAGACGCTGCTTGTAACCAGGAACAGGTCCGTGGATGTTTCGTAACGTCAGCCCAATCTTATCAGCAGGGTTGAAACCAGCAGGAAAACAGGAAGAAACAGCACGCATTCGGTACATGGGAGGATCATGGGTTTCGTCCAGAGTCATGAGCAAAAAGTCCTCTTCATGAGTAGAAGAGCAGATCATGGCGAGATCACGAGTCGTCTTAGCAAGACCAAGATCGAGACACTTTTGAGCAGACATGGGGAACTTTTCGTCCCACAGGGTGTTGTGACACCACTCGTCACCATCCACAACAGACTTGACGAAATACTTGGGGTACTTTTCTGTCAAATAGTACCACATGTACTCGTAATACTCGTGAACAGCAGCATCCACTTCAGGGCCATCCTGTACCAAACAGGCAATCTCAGGATGCTCCTTGAGCTGTTTTCGACGGTAGGCGGTTCGTCGTCTATACGTGTTCTCCAACAGAATCCAGTCGGAGGGCTCGCATTTTTGAAGGCCCATGGTAAGATGGTACTTACCGGCCTTGAAGGGTCTATACGGCCGAGGGGCGGCGGTTTCAATGTCGAAATCGTCAGCCACAGGCTCAATAACGCTCCATTTTGCGTCTGGATCAGGTTCGTGGGGTGTCACGTGACCCGACTTTTCCGTCTGGACACTCTTGCTCTTGGCATTTTCTCGTTCTTCTCGAGCCTTGTTGGCTCGTTGGTTGCTTCTCCAGAGGACAAACGCCAAGACGAGCGCAAAGTAAATATATTGTCTGATTTGGTCCATGTGATTTGGTGTGTACTGATTAGTAAGCGATATGTGTAGGTAAATGAGTCGTGTTAGGTATTATGCTGTTGGATTGATCGTGTCTTTATCATCTGGTTGGTGGCCAATAAAGGGAGGGTCATTTAGCCGCCGGCGTCAGCCTTGCATGTTGGGAGTGTAAATTAAGGTTTGATAAGCGAGTAGATAAGCGGGTGCGGGTTTTTGGATTAGGGTACGACACACGGCCTTTCGACCTGCCGACTCGGAGGAACCAAGGTGAAACAGACGCTGAATTAAACAGGATACGCATCTGCCTAGGCAGCTTGGCATCGTATGACCTTCTTGCATAATCAGGCATATACGGCAGGCGCAACTTTACCCAAAATACAGTGCATTGGAGGAGATAGTCTGCGGCTAACGGGCTGCTCAACTAGGTAAGTCTTTGCGGACTAATGAAGAGGGGGAGTCGGCGCTGGTGGGGGTGTTTATTTTCGGAAATTGGGTCAGAAAGAATGTGGTAGCTTGAATGTGGTAGCTTGAATGTGACGCTAAGCGGCAACGTTACCTTTTTAGCAACCCTCCATCGACCTCGCTCTGGGTTGACTACATTGGAAGGCTCTGTTTGAGGAAGGTGTAGACAGTTCCAGGTCTTCGATTACTAGCAATCATGTCATGTGATTGAGTGAGTGAACAGACACTTCTCGACTTTCATTACAATTGAAAACACAACTTCGGATTTGAGACCAACGGTACGGGACCTACTGCGCGCCCGGAATTCAGTTACAACATGAGTTGCGCCAAGTCCGGAGCCCCGCCTCCAATCACGTCATCTATCAAGTCGAAAAGTATGTGTCAACAAGAATCGTCAGTCTAGGGTGGGCAATAACACACTGTTTCGGACAGACCATATTGGCATGCATACGCATAACGATGAGCATACCATCGGCATAGATTCGGTGAGAAATTGCATACCAGCGGTATACTATCGGAGTGCAAATGCATACCATCGGTATACTATCGGGGTACCAATGTATACATCGGACATTGGTCCTTGGCTCATGTCCTTCTCACGGTTATGCTACCGCCCAGAATGCATCATTTATGTTCCGTGTTGCATCTGTGGGACATGCCTGGTGTGCTAAAGGTCACGCTGAGTAGTCGTGTGACAACGGTCTCTGTCCAAAAAACACCTAAAAGACCCCCAAAAAGACCCAAATTTGACTCGAAAACCACAACGTTGTCTTCATCACGTTGTATGTTTTCCAACACCGTGGGAATTGTAACTCTGGCTCTAGACAGGAACTATCATCACCAACGCTCGAGAGGAGTATGTTAAACGAATGCAACCAGAGTTAAAGAGACACCTCTGTACAAATATCATATGATTACTCACTACTAACATGATATAACTATTGATTACTATGATACCTATTCCCATACATATGATAATGACTGCTTTTCCTTGGTATTCTCACACTTAACCATATCGCACACAAGCAGAACGCATAACTGGAAGACTAACCTACGGAGTAGTATATGCAATCACGGGGAGAAGTGCACTTCAGTATACTGTTTACTAACCGCGCTTAGCCTAAAAGTACCTGAGGTTGTAATGCGAAACGAGTATTCCTGGATTCTGCATAATGACGTCCTCACGCGAGTAGCCTGCAAGCACGCACGCAGTTTGCATAATCTTGGCCATAGTGCGCCCTACATGATCATAGACTCATGCAACTAGTACTTGATGGGTCGTTTTTGAGATTTAGAAAGTCGTCTTTCATTTCCAAGCAGTTCGTGCTTCTCCTTTTCTCCCCTTGCTGGCTTCGCTATTTTTACCTTGTTTGCTCGTAAAAAAACCGTTACACGGTTCCCCTTTGGGACTAACACGAGCTAGCGTCGGAGATGTTGGAAATGGAACCTCCGAGAGCAAGCCACAATATTCACATGATGGGCTGATAATGCTGATGTTTACACACTGTACGAAAGAAAGCAAGTTTACGACCTAGACAAGGAGCCTACGGGCTTTCTTCGGGCGTTTATTTGAGCAAGTTATTTCACCCTCAGAGGCTTTCTTTAATTTACCCTCAGCCAAAACCAGAGAGAAAGGGCTAGTCTAGACCCACTTATCATACATGTTTTACACATGGTTGAACTCTCTAACCGCGGTGGAGAGAGGGGAGTACAGCCGACATGTGGTCTGATAATGCACCGAGAGACAGATACGATTTGATAAGGACCCTGAAGATGCACAGATTTCTTATATCACGTGGGCCGTCTGATCACGTCGATACGAGTCAAGCCATGGATCAAGCCTAAACCGATGATGGCCTTCTCTCCTGCCTTTGACCCCCCACGGCCGTCAAAGTAGTCCCTCGAGCCACTAAAGCGTGCTTTTTTTGGGTCATCCAAACAGACTCGGTTATAGCAGCCGCGGTTGTCTGATTTATTGTAAAACTTGCCCAACAAGGGTGCGCCGGGCTATACAAGTTCGTCTATTGTTTCCTTGTCCCTTCGCAGGGGTAGTTTTAGCCGACCGCGGGTGGAAGATGGAGATATCAGGCCACCAGGGTCTCGTATCGATTTTACCGAGGTTGATCGCCCGTTTTGCCTACAAACCCCATCTTACAGCGAAACCCAACGCTGGCGCCCTGTCAGCCGTCACGTATTTACACAAACAAGTGCCCCAAAAACAAGCTTGCTACTTAAACTACGCGCACTAGTTTTCTTGAAAAATAATGTTTGTCTCTCTAGTGCGGCAAATTTTCAGTTTGTTTAGTTCAGGTTGAACAAAAAGTAGCCTAGACGCTAACCACTGGCGCCACACTACTGCGTGGACAAAGGCCGCTAGCAGGTTTCAAACACCAAGGTTGTCGTTGGTGCTGTGTTTAAATGCGTGCTGATAATATGACGGGCAATGTGTCAGTAATATCTATCAGTTAATACGGACAGGGTGGGCTTTCCTTGTCTCGGTCTGGTTCAGGTACAGTACATGCACTCTTTTTGTCACCAGGGCCCACCCACCCACTCTCCCTATACCCCGGGTTAATACTGCACCCCAGGGATGAGATCCGAGAAACGACGTCGGGACAGCAAGCCAATGCAACGAGAAGCATGTACACTCACAGAAGATGCGTCTTCTATACAGCTATAGTTCAAACAGTTTTCATAGATAATTGGTCCTTATAGAGAGCGTGTTTGTATGCATGCGCTACTGGTAGCCCAGAAGGCTGTTGCTATTGCATGTTCCAGTAAGGTTACTTAGACTATTTGGAGCTAAGAGAGCTCTGGGGCTAAACCTCAATGGAATGGCCCATTTCTCCGATTTTCCGACGGGACTAACCTCTGTTCCGGCAAGGCGATTTTTTGCTCAGAAGGCAAGTGAAGCGAGGTCTGCGACGTAATGACATGTAACAGGAGCTACCGCATGCATTATCTTGCATTATCAGAGGACTACTAACGTGTAACGGCGAGTGGCATAGCAAGTGGGGATGGCGGAAGACGGAGGACACGTGTGGAGGATGGAGGTGGAGTCTCTCCTCCTCAACTCCAGCTATGATGCCTCACTTTTGCCACCCTTCTTGTTGCCTCTTTCTTGTTGCCTCTCCCTCGTACCTCTCGGTCTGAGGTAGTTGCAGGCCGCTATAGTCATAGTCTAGCCCAAACAACAAGTCTAGAATTAGTGCTTCTTTTTGTGTGTGGATATTATGCCTGGTCATGAGGCGGTGTAGGTAATAGTCAGAGAGCAAGAGGGGTGCCTTGTGGGAGTTAGGCGGGTACTTCGGTGGACTCTTTCCGTCACCTGGTGAAAGAGTATTTCTCTGACCATTTCATATTATCCACAATGGCAGATAATCACCGAATGCGTGCATGCCAACTAAACCTTCACACTTTGCTGAATATTATTATGTTGGTGACAAAAACAAAAATAAACAAGCCAGGCTGTCAAGCAAACATAACAAAAAAGAAATAACAACAAAAAATGCATCTGACAGCTGAGCGTATTCAACACGTCGTTTGTCATAGACAAAGCAGCTGTCATTCCAGACAAACCGCCGTATCTGCCTCTTAAACAAGGAGCGGCTATTGACCTGTGGGCTCCGTGGACATGTTCACTCAGTCTGGAATGCAGATACCCAACTAGCGTTAAACCAACGTTAGGCAGATCCAAGAGCTGTGTGTCTTACATCCCGTGTTTTTTTGGTGCGGAATCTTGGTTTTCCCGAGCTCAATTGCTTTTCTCACCTTCCAGCCCTTGTTTCTTTTGTTTTTGTCAGTCTGGTCAACTTTCGGCCACATTTACTTTACCCTTTCCAACTAAAAACAAGGTTATATTAGGCTCTTAACTAAATTCACAATCATGATGAAATAATTAATATTTCTTGACATGCATGATCCCAAAACCCCCATTTGTCAGGCTATACGAACACGTCAATGTCAACTAGCGGTTCCTAGACCTTGGCCTTGACCCGTATTCCCCTTTAGGAAATGGTACAAAATAAAATGACCGCCGAAATGGAGCCTCGGTCCGAGGTTTTCGGTCCAGAAACATCCTCACAGCTCTGTTTCTCCGCACAACCCTGGACGAGGACAGCGAGATGAACAGGAGATACTGCAACCACGTAAAAGTGTTGGGACCATGGCACCCCAACAAGAGGAGAGGAGTAAAAGAGGTTAAAGATACGCCCAGATAGTCATTCAAAAAGTGAAGGACACACTTGTTCATATACATTTGTGTCAATATGTCATTTCGGCAGGACAATGCTGGGCATTTCATTGACAGCTTTCTCGATGATCTCCAAATGTCTTAATGCTATAAAAATCGGGTTGCTGAACGTTCACAGTATCTTACGTATCGTACTGTACGTACAGCACGATACGTGCCCGGTACTACAGTCCACATAATCAAAAAAATCTATCCATTCATTTATATTCACTCTCTTTTCGTCATATCTACTCCTCGTCAAGCTCGCAAATGTCATCATCCTCATCCTCCCGGAAAAGGAAAGGTCGCAAAGTGGACTCGTAGTAAGCGGGTCGGGGGTTCTGGGCAGGGTTCTGCTGGTTGACCTTGGCAAAGTAGTGCTTGTAGACATCACCATCGTAGTTACCAATGGGTGCGTTGATGAACCAGTCAGACAGGCCAAAAGCGTCGGTGTAACCAGCAACCTGGTCTCGGACCTCCTTGCAGTAGTGGTTGACAAGCTCGGTGACCTTGTCCATGTCCTTGGGCTGCAGGAAACCCTCTCGCAGGAAGAGACCGGAGTCCTCCTCAATGGACCACAGGGTGAAAAGGTTGGCCAGGTTGATGAGGTAGGGCTTGACATCGGCCTTGGCGGTGGCGTTGATTCGCTCGTAGAACGCAGTGACCAGATGCTTTCGGGTGTGGATCTTGGCGCACTGGAATCGCTGCTGAGACAGCTCCTCGAAGGCCTGGTCGGCAGAGAGGCCGTTCTTGGTCAGCTGGGTGAACTGGTCGGTGGCTCGCTGGATGGCGCCGTTGGCAACCTTCTCCCAAGCCTCGATCAGAACAGCGGGGTCCTTGAGGTCTCGACCGCCGAGAGTGGCCTTGTCAAGGTTCTCCTTGTTGGCGAGGTATCCGACGGAAGATCCGAGGGGCTTGCCCTTTCGGTAGCCCAGACAAGACTGGATGAGGCCTCGGCCCATGGACAGACACAGGACGTTGTTGTCTCCCTCCCAGGTGCACTGGACAACCCAGTCAGCGTAGGCCTGGCCGAAACCGTTGTAGCCAGAGTAACCGTGGCCACCGCAGGCCTGTCGGCACTGGTCAATGATGTTGGCACAAGTCCAGGTGGTGAAGGCCTTGAGACCGGCGGAGGAGGCAAACAGCTCCTTGAGGTCAACAATGGCCTTGCCAAGGGCCTGCTTGTCCTTGGGGTTGATGGTCTGCATGAGATCGGTGGTCTTGTCGAACTGATCCTGAGACTGGTCAGCAGCCATCTTCATGGCGTAGGTGAAGGCCAGCAGAGGCAGCAGTCGTCGCTGGTGGTAAGGGTAGTCGATGATCTTGGTCTCGGGCTGGCCGGGAGTGGTACCGAACTGTCGTCGCACACAGGCGTATCGCAGGGCAATGGTGACGAATCGCTGGGAGACGAAGAAGGAGTCGGCGATCATGGTGACTCGGCCACCAATGAGAGCACCGTAAGTGAGCTGGGCCAGAGGAGGCTGGGACACCTTACCGGTGGAAGACACCTTGGCGTACTTCATGAGCATGTTCTGTCGGGGAATTCGGACGTTGGTGAACTGGATCCAGCCGTTATCAATGGCGTCTCGGCCCATCTTCTTACCAATGTCTCCAAGAGCAATGCCGGGCATCAGAGAGTGGTTGGACACGTCTCGCAGCTGGACGACGAAGATCTTGACGCCGTAGTCCTTGCCGTCGACAATGAGTCGGGCAAAGCAGGCAGTGTGGGTAGCAGAGTGAGCGGCTCCTCCAATCCACCACTTAGTGGCACCAGTGTTGGGGGTGTTGATGACAAACTCGTCAGTGTCCTGGATGTAGGTAGCGGTGGTCTCGAGACCAGCAACGTTAGAACCGTGGCCAAGCTCGGTCATGGCGAAACATCCGTAGAAGCCCTTGACGTCGGCGGCACCCTTTCGCACCCAGAAGTCGTACTGCTCCTTGGTTCCGGAGCCTCGGATGGCGCCCATGAACAGACCGGTGTGAACACCCAGTCGGATTCGGGTGCCCATGTCCACAATTCCGTGGAGCTGGGATCGCAGAAGAGCCTCCTTCTCGGTATCCTTCTTCCAGTGGCCGGACAGAGCGGCGATTCGGGCAACAGCGGTCTCTCGCAGCTGCTCCTTGGACATGTCATAGTCGCCGGCAACGTTAAGAACGGGGTCTCGCTCCAGCTCGGTCATCAGACGCTCGATCATAGCCACGTTCTCCTCGCCGCCGTGGAGGAACTCGGTCATGTCTCTGACGGGGAAGTTGACCTTGGCTCGCTCGCCAGCGAGGGCCTTAGGGGGCTCTGTGAAGGTGTCGTACCGCTTGCCGTCGATCTCGACGTCAGCTGTGGGGTTGAGGGTAAGCATGGTTGTGTGTGAAATGTGAGAGGAAGAGTGTAGTAGGGTCGTAAATTGATGCAGACCCAACTACTTTTATATATATTCCTCGGCCCGAGCTTAAAACGCAAGAAGGGTGGGGTATGGGGGGAGTGGGAATGAGGATAACTGTATTTTGGAGGTGGAACCGGTGATGTGGGCTGCACAAGAAGCGAGCTGTGTGCGCGGTATGAACACAAAGACTTGTCCGGCTTTAACGGCTTTGGGGCCATTTTATTCCACTCTCTTTGTCCCCACCCCTTCCCCAGCTTTTGTTTCTCTCCTACTCCACTGTCAGCCCTCCCCCCCACACGACAGCTTGCTGCTGCTGCACGTGGAATTTTCGGCCGAGACGAACACCTGTGGGGTAGTAAGTCATGGTGGGCACTTTTTCTATAATAGTGCACAAACAGATAAATAAACCGGTACGAGATTAGTTCAGCCGTGCGGGGAGAATCCGGGTGATTCGTATACATCCGCTTTTCCCCCCACATTTGCAAACCCGGGCTTGTAATCGTTTTTTGACGTGTTTTTCTGTTGTCAGCTTTTATTGTTATTTTTCATTTTTGTAACAAGCCGAGGATCAGTACGATATATGCAGCCCAGTCCGTTGGAGCTTCTGGCTTTTAGAGTTTGTCGGAACGGGGTTTACACGGTCTGCGCCGAAGAAGATGTCCGTGAATGACGAGGAAAAACTAAACGGAAATGAACGGGAAAGGGCTCATTTTGACAATTGAAACAGTATGTTTCGTTCAGAGTGTTTCTTGCTCCAGAAAATAACCCGCAAACCCCATGTATCCCCCTCAATCTCCTATGCCGAGGACCCTTACCCCACAAACCACAACTATACTGCTGACGTGCGTCTTATTGGGCTCCGCACCTCTCATTGGCCAGGAGGGGAAAATAACGGCAGCTTGTTCTTTTTGCGAGCCATGTTTTTCCTTCCGATCGTCACGAGGACAGAAAGAACGGCTAAACGACAACCAATCGGTGATTGTACATACTCCGATCAACACACTCTTCTTGCAGACTAAATAGGCCTCACCCCGTTTTGCCGAGCCGTTATATTCCCTTAATCTATAAAACTAAAGCTACGTGTTTCTTTGGTGTCGTATCCATCGCACCGAAATGTCACCGAGTCCCTCTTGCTCTTCTGTTGAGTGGGCCCATGTCTGGATTTCTCAAAATCAGGCAAATCTCTGTTTTTTCGGCCTTCGTATTTTCAAATTAGACACCCACGCAAGTCAGACAATGAGGCATACCCCATGCAGCTCGCATGCATTTGTTCCAAGGACGGTACTTGTACAAACCGGGGTAATGCCGCTTATATACCATTGACATGGCGCCTTGTTGCATTCGCTTGAAGGCTAGAAGCTGCTCCTATTTTCTTCCCCACATTTTTTATGATTAGACTAAGCATTGAAATACGCAGATCAAACGGTCTCAGAATTTCTTTTGAACTACAGAATCTCTGGCATACGATCAAGACAAAAACTCAGTATATCAATTAACGACTATGTACAAACAAAGGGATTCGAATTAGACCCACAAGGCCAAAAACAAGGTAAAGGCGACCCACTCGCCAAAACAAATGATCCACAAAACGGCAGCAGGATTGGTATCTACCGTCCATGAATAAAGACGCACGAGGAATGTGCTGGCTGGAATCTGCACCAGCGTTACGGCCATCTCCAACGCTCCCAAAACCTGTCCTGCAGCAGCGGAGGGAGCTAATGCCACGGCGACAGACTTGTGAGGCGAGTCTGCTACAGCCCGTAGTCCAACAAGAACATGGGCCACTACAAAGGGTGTCACCGACCCAGCTAGTGCCTTGAGAGTTGCCAAGGCAGCGGTCCAGAAAGCTGCGGATCGCAAAACGTAGATATCGTGGGTGACTGGGTTTCGACGTTTCTCAAGAGCCTTGAGAATGAAGGGTGTAAGACATACCATGACCAGAGAAACGGCCGCGGTTGCAGCCTGCATTTTGCCCAGCTGTACACTGCTCCACTTGAAACGGTACTCCAAATACAGCACCGTCACATACTGGGACGTCTGGTAAAAGGTACCTTCCAAAGCACAGGCCGCGGCAAAGATGACCATGGCGATTTTGATGCGACGATGCGCGGGACTAAGCAGCGCAGAAAGCGGCTGCAGAGGGTTGCCGTAGTACAATAGAGTCTTTCGATGGGTATCTGTCTTCTCCATGTACCCTTCGGTAGCCTTATCTCGCTCAGAATAGGGTAGAGTTTCTGAAACGAACCAAGTCCAGATAACAAATACCGCGTAAATCGGCACGTATACTGTCGCTAGGCTGGAAAGTCCTCGTTTAGCAAGCTCACTGCCAATGTAGGAACCCATTGCCTGGAACAGGTATGATGCTACAAACAGATAAGAAGTGTTGACTGTTCTGCGGCACGTAGAGTCTGCAATGGCAAGGACTCCCAGTTGGAACACAACCGGTGACAAGTCCAAGCAGCCGGCCAGAATAAAGGTTGGGACAGGGAACACTCTCCAGAACCGCTGAACACACCACTGTAGAGTGAGCGAAAGCAGAGTGACAACTGCAGCGATTTTGAGAATAGGTTTTCTTCCTCTACGGTCGCTCCAGGCGCTTAGCCGTGGAAACACTATGAGAGCAACCAGGTTCTTGCATAGGTTCAGTCTACTCTGGTTGGTGCTGGCCTGGACCTGGATGTGTGCAATTTGGCATAATGGGTTAGAGTCGACCAATGTGTCCGGGTCCAGACCCTCTCGTCCGTCGTAGTAGTGTTTGCAGAGTGTGGCGAGCAGAAAATTGGGCCCGATCACTGCTGCTATCGACGTAGCAAGAAACGCCAATGATAGTGGTCGAATGATTCTCCACGGCGATTGTTCACGCCATGGGTTGTGGAACGGGTTGAGTGGAGTGGTCTCCAGGGCGTTGGTTGGGTCCGGGACTCTCATTTTCATCTACAACAGGCTTTTCTGCTGTAGTCGTCGAGATAATCTCAATCTGATAATGGTGGTGTGATGCTGATAGCAAAATCAAAAATAAACAATTTTGGTTGCTGGCAAGAAATTGACACAGGACCGATCGGTGGTGCGTGGTGTATTTCTAGGGTGAATGGGGCTCCCTCGGATGCGATTGTCGATGAAAAAGATCTCCTCGCTCTTCTCTCCCCTTAGATGACGAGCAAATTTACATGGTTGTTTTGGGATCGTTTGGTCAGATAATTGATAGTAACTCTATGCACGTCAGGGTTTAAGCCGAGAGTGAGGCAAGGATGGGGGCTCTGGAACGATTTGGGGGGTATTTGAGACGAGGAAAAAAGGTGTATATATTTAAAACAATTAATGGGTGTCTGTTTTTGTCGATTCCATCAATATTTCTGCTCTTAACAGAGTGTGCGGCTCAATGGTTTTTAGAGTTTGAAAGCCAAGTTTTCGCGGCAAGGGTCAAGCCATACAGGGACACGTCAAGGCGGTTGGTGATAGGGGGTATAGGGTGTCAAAAAAAGGGGGAAATGTCCGCAAGTAAATGTAAGGTCGTTTTTTCATCGACCGTCTTCATGTGACATGATTTTATTCCATGTGGAGATTGAACTCCGATTGGATCGATAGAGAAAGCGCGCTAAAGCATCCCTTTGGCTAAAGAGCGTGAGAAAGTATTTTGATTTTTGAGAAGGTTAAAAAGGAGGAAGATATAAATTATTATTTCAAAACATATCAGCAAAACGAGCCCCAAACGGCCGTTGGACGGAAACCAAGAGCTTTTGCGATGGAAGATTATCTACCGTCATTTACAAGTTCAAGTACAACATATATGCCACCCGTAGGTGTATATCTGGATACGATATTATACGAGATATTAAACTATGAATAATAAGTGACTGTAGGTTCGATAAAAGTGTGGGGTATTAAAATAATAACGATAAGGAGCAGATATGGGAAGCTCAGCGTTGTAGTTGGGCTGTCGCTGAAAAATAATCCGAGCTCGCGGATATTACCTGCAGATAATCATTGTTTCCTTCCACATGGCGTCCTTTGGTGTTCTCAAAAACCCTGTATTCGACTGTTAACAAATATCTCAGCTTGAAATTACACTAATTACCAAGTAACTACCAGTAACTACTGGTGTTATTATACAGTAAAAGTTCATGTTTCAAAATCATCATTCGTCTATAAGTTAATGCAATGCTCTAGGAGCGAATCTGGAGTCCTCATCCCCTAATTAGTATCTAGTTGAAGTAGGAAGTGTACTTCTTGTACCACACAGAAGGAGGAGGGTGGTTGTGCTCGACGGCAGAAGCTCGACCGTACATGGCATGGTTGTACCACTTGTAGATGAAAGTCCAGGAGAAGAAGGTGAAGAGAGCTAGAGCCCAAGGAACAATGTTGGTGACAGTTCGCTTGAAGTCGCTGGCGTGGGGAATGTAAGAGACGGGGTGCTTCACGAAGGGGTCAATGTGAGTCTGGGGGGGGACTCCCTCAGGAAGCTTGGGAGCCTCAAACTTGAGAGACACCTTGGGAACCGAATTGGTTTGGCCAAGGGAAGCAGAAGTCCGCAGAAGAGCGGCGGGTCTCATGGCCATCAATCGAGAGGCCTGGAATGCTCGGATAGTAGTAGGCTGCATGGTTGGTTGAGTTGTTGGTGGAAGTGTTTGTGTGTTCAAAAGCTGTTAGCTGATGTAGAACTGGAGACACTCTGGCTCGCCTTTTATACCATTTTTTTGACTCCCCATCCAGTCTAGTAGTATCGTTTCTTTTTGAGATCTCACACCACTTCATCACTCCACCTTCAATTTGGACCCCCAAGGCCGAGCTTAAACACGGAGAAACGCAGGTTCCATGCGCTCTGGATGCATGGAAATGCAAGTGTGACCAATCAATTTCCTTCAATTTGTATAACGTTTTGAGCTTGCAGAAAAGTATGGGGTGAGAGACAGTTGAAGACAGTTGATTCCAAGACACGTCCAAGATGGGCTGAGAAAGTCGGCATGAATGAAGCATGCGGCTTGCCGAAAATGATCCGAAATGAAGAGAGAGCGAAATGAAGAGCAGGAGAAGCGAGTAAAATGAAGTCACGTGAATGCACGCCGTAGATGTGTGTTATATGAAGGGGGCTGATATGAAGTGCTTGAGGAGTACAATATGATGAGAGAGTTTTTTAGTTACCAATAATTAAGTCGCGCTTTCAAACAAACAACACCCCTCTCCTCTCCTGTCCTCTTGGGTTTCTTGGTTAGAGAATGATGGTGTGATGTTCTGACCCTCACAAGTCTGTTTTCCAATGACATGATTTAGTGGTGTGATTTTGCCCAAACGTTAATTGCTTGTTTTAGTGAAGCGAGACAAAATGCAAACAGATTGAGGTCAGTCGAGGCTAAAAAGGGCAATAAAAAGGGCAGAAACGAGTTTCTAGGGCAACGGCGCCTTGTTTCATGACTTTTTTTGTTTTTCGACAGACATACCTTACGGCCGTTTTTCAACGGTTTCTTGTCATACAATGATGTTCGCCAATTTTTCCGGCAAACTCAATGATCCCATGACCTTGACTCAGTTGACTCTCGCTTTGACGGAGGAGTCACGTTTTTAGCCTTGCAACTAAAAACACGCGCGGTCCCGTGACTGCCGGGTAACTTCTATATTACAGCTTGTGGATGTGGATGTGGTGTATCGTACCTGCCCCTGAGCTGTAGGAGACCACAGCTGTACTTGAGAAAAGCACACAAATGGGCCGAGGATACTAGTACGCCACTGCACGTGATATGGCGACATTATATGATTAGCGAGTTCGTGTATTGTTCCGGACCAAATGTTCCGTGCCGATCGAATCGAATCGTATGACAGTGGGCAGCCGGAAACCGGGACATTCTCTGAGGAGTGGCAATGTAATTATATAATGAACCACAAAGATATATTGAACCACAAAGAACGCTGGTCAGATATGGTAGTTAACCCTAGACCATCTTCAGTTATAAATACAGGTACCGGTAGCTACTGTACAGCTAACTACTCGTACTGTAGCTACCGGTACATATTTGTTTTTACGTAGCTGCGCCACCTAGACTGTCCCCTCTCAGTAGGCTGGTATAACCAACTAGTGTAGAGAGTTATATGGGCAGTAATAAGGTATGGCTAAGTGGACAGAGATGTACCGGTACTTTCACAGCAGGTACAGACTTTAGTGGTGAAACTGGATTTGGGGTACATTCTATAAGGGTGGGGGTAGCGCTAAGTAATGAAGATTGGGCTAAGCGTAATTAGAAAAGAAACAAGATTAACAAGCTGGACACGTCAAGTGGCCACGCTAAAGAAGGGATCTAGTCGGGGCTATTAATGTGACCAAGCCCCCCCCACAGAATCACGCCATCTGAAACAAAACATTCATGAAAAGAGCTGGCGGACAAGTTCAACTATATCAAGCAAGGGGTTGATTTCGTCTAGTTTTTTGTCTTGTTGCACTTGCCTATAAAGCCCTTTGGGACTCTAACTTAATATTATTGCCAATGCTTGACCTTTTAAATACTCTCATAACCTGTGATTTTGAGATAGCTGCTTTTTGGCAGGCTCCCGTGCTTATCGCCACACCTAATCTCGTATCCAACTTTAAAAGTCTCTTAATAAAGAGGCATTAGCCTCGGCATATAATTTTTTTTTTGAGACCAACCTCCGACCTGCAGGCCGCACTACCGGTACTCCCAAGTGGTTACCGATGTAAAGTAAAACATAGATCCTGTACTCCTTCACCTCGCCAATGAATTATGTCGCTCTACACGATTCTGGACATTGCCGTTGACGCCTCGGACTTCAAGCTGGAGCAGGCGTTCCGTACCAGATCGCTTCAATTCATCCAAACGCTGGACTCCCGGGACCACCGCGAGTTTTACGCAGTTTCCGATGCGTTTCAGAGTGAGTATTGCAGATGGGTGAGACAGAGGAAGGAAATGTGTAAAAAATGGCCAAGCAAAAAGCACGCGCTCTCATCGTGACCAAGCCACTTCGCCACCTAGTTTCTGTGACACCATGATATTTTTTTTATCATGGATCATTGCAGGCACCTTGAGGCTTATCACCCGATATTATCCTCTTGCCAGTTTGCACAGTTAGCCTAACACAGTCCTCAGAAACCACCGCAAAGAGTATGACGAAAACAGCCACAATCTTTCGTGGCTAGCAGAAATGCTCCAGAAAACAGAGCCTGCCGTGGAGTACTTTTGCAAGCTATTTGGCATGCCTCAAATGGAGCCCTTCATCGGACCAGTGCCTGTCATCCATTGGATGCTAAATCTTGCTCCGGAATTTCCTTTTGTCGACCGAGAGATAAAAAGGGTGCCCAAACACATTCTCAACTTGCTGGAACGAGCACGATCAAATACGCCATACGACTCTCAGTCTGACCACAACACGAAATATCACAAACGCACACGTGACCACCACTCGGTATTTGTCGATCCTTACCTCAGACATGTCTCTGCTCAGGCGTATGTCTTAGAACGCGGCCAGGAGGTTGACGTCTCCGCACAGGTAGACCGTTTAAGGTTTTTGCTCGATGTGGATAGAGATGGTGATACCAACTTGTGGGAGCAAAAATGGACCTCATTTAATTCGGTACACAAACGAGAAGGGACCATAAATAGCGACACTGATTCCGACGCTGATTCCGACGCTGATGCCGACACTGATTCCGAAGGAGATGACGTGGCTCCAACAAGTTCTCGTAATTCACAGACAACTTTATCCGAGCCGCCCCAAAAAGAGAAGGCCGAGGAGGATGTTCCTGAATCTCCAAAAACCACACGCAAGTTTGGAGGGAGATTAAGATCGTTTCTCAAAAAGCATCATACCAACAGAGAACGCCGAAGTCGATCCATATCACGTGAGGGGAGTAGAAGCTCGTCGCGCACATCGTCAAGAGCCTCGTCACGTGACAGAAGCTCTTCTCACACAAGAACCAATACTCGAACGTCTTCTCCTGAAAAACTAGGCCATGATTCTACCAATCAGGAGAAAGCTTCCGATGAGTCCAGCACTTGTGACGAAGAAGCCGAGGGGTTCTCAACCACATTCCAGCATCGGTTCCAGAACGAGCTGAATCTCATCATAGAACATCCATTTGCACCTTCCGTCTTCCAAGCAACAGGAACCATGTTCAAGTTGCGCTCCAAAGGTTTGGTGAGACAATACTTGCCGAATCTGCCGTTTAGAGGCTCGCATTTTGAACAGACCAAACAGTCTGCACGGGCCATTTTGCTCATGGATCGGTGTGTTGATGCCAAAGACCGGTGTCTAAAAATCAACGACTTCTGGGACAAGTATGGACTCAGTTTCAAAGACCAGGTCAATTTCATGTACACCACATGCTTCTATGAGCTGATTCGCGAAGTGGCCATGAATGCCAATCGTATCATTTCGCAGCTGTTTGAAGATGACGAGGCCAAGGAACGTCGCAAGCACAAGCGTCAGAGAGCACATCGGCTGTGGGTGATGGGTGACTGGTTGGTCAAAAAGGGTGCAGAGTTGGCTGCCGAGCGAGGAATCCATGTCAAACATAACCCCGCGGTAGACCCAGACGATGTCGTCTCGTCCATTGTGGCTGTAGTGTCGTATATGGAGTTTGTGGTAATCAACCACCGACCATACCAGACCCAGACCCGTATCAACTACAGGTTCATGAAGGACCTCGTTGAAGGGGGTCATGTGACTGGAGACAAGAGTGAACCCATTCACAAGTCCGCTGCTTCATTATGGACACCCTGGGCTGTGGCATCGTGCAATCCTCTGGCGATTTCGGACCCTGACCAAGCTGAGGAGTTCTCAGGATTTGATTTCCGGTATGAGGACGTGTTTAAGAAGAAAAAGGACTTCTGTGAATGTGGCGTAAGCCTGTTTCAGTGAAGAATGTTCACTGGAAAAAATTGCAATGGCGTTTCCTCATTTTTTGCACGCCCACAGAGAGCGGAAAAGAGGCGTCTAGGAATAGAATATTTATTTAAATAGAACGAGCACTTAAATACCAAACATATACCAACAGAACGAACTCGTAAATTGACTCCTCAAGTCCATTTGCCCTGTCTGTACATTTGTTTCATCGCCAATACGACCCTACGAAATTGTAAAAGTTTGGATGAGCGAGAATAACGAAGAATAGAGAAGTTAGAATGTGAAAGAAGAAACCGGCGAAACACAGTATACTATTACCAGGACACCGTTCGGGTGTGAAAGTGCGGGGCGTAGGTCTGTTCGCGCCAAGTGTTAACAAGTTATTAGTGGGTATTAGTATGGCAGAGAGATCACCACGAACTTCCCCTTTCTATCTCTCTTTCTCTTTCTCTATGACAAACATGAATGATGCACCATAACAGACCCCAACAGCGTATTTGCTATCACTCTGCCGATCGTACAAAATTAATCCCCATGACGATCTGTTCGCTAGACACAGGGGGGTGTTACAGGGACTGTAGGAACGTCGACGGCTAGCGAACCCAGACTCGGATTAAATATGAACAAGTTTTTGACCTTGGAAACGCGTCTTTGGATCTTCTTCGTATATCGTATTTGGCGTGAGGGACCCACAGCAAGCTGAAGATCTACCAAGCAACAGAGAAACCGAGAGAAAAACAAGTTATACGCAAGGGCAGCCAAATATTATTTGGCATCCGTGAGTCAAGCAGAGGTGGAAATTCTATCCGTGTGCCCAAGCAGCATCTTGCAGGTTCCTGAGACCAGGGTTCATGGGTCCGGCCCGAAACAAGCACCTTTGGGGGTGCTCTATGGCGCAAAGAGTGGGGTCAGGAGCAAGTGGAGACCGCAGTTGGGTAGATGTGAAAAAGTGGGTAGACAAGGTGGACAAGAGGAGACCAATTTACCCCCCGATAGGGTCCGTTTCGAGACAGCTCGTGAACACGCATAGTTGACACGGGGAATGTCTGAAGACTTTGCAATTGTGTCTGAGTAATACATCTTTCTACTTGTTTCTGGAATATTATGAGATGAGACGCCAAACGTGATATACACAGTGCACCCGCCGCTCTAGAAGGTTGGGGGAAGAAGAAGCGGAGCAATCTGTCGTACGATGTCTGAGGAAAGGAAGAAGCGGCACATACATTCCTGGAGGTAATAGAAAGAAAAAAAAGGAAAATGGAAGATGGAAAAGGGGTGTTTCGTGCGTGAGCCAAAAATGTTACATTTTGCAGGGTTACATTGGGCCATGAGTGTAGGGAGGAGCGGAATGGGGTTGTCACAACGGGCGGATAGCATGTGCATGCAACGGTCTCCTTCTTGTCTGTGACCTTGGAGGAGGGCCATTAGGACAGGTGTAACTGAGACCACACGAAGACATTACTCACTTTTTGGTATTCATACCAAATCATATATTTTTATCTGCACCCTACAAATTATGACTACCCTCGTTTAGGGTTGGGCACAAGCTGGAAATTGACTTTTGTCGTTCAAGTAAGGCTTTCGTTAAGGTTGAGAGTTTGGTTTTTCATTTTTCCATTTTTCGCAATATAAAGTTGGTTAGTCTTTGTGAGGGGCTACAAGGAACAATTCACAGGTGCTAGCGCAACTAAGGATATTAGTACACGTGATGATATATAACTTGCCCTACAGTGTACCGCTCTTGCACGTCATTTTCTGCCTGTCCTCTTATTGGGTTGTGTTTTGTCTTTTCTTTGTTGACAAAGGCTAATTGGCTTAAACCGTGATAAGCACCGTAGTTGCAGATGAGCCAAAAGCGAAACGTTGAACATGACTACAACAGGTTTTACTGTATTGAGGATGTGCTGGGATACTGTGTTTGTGGCGAATGGGGTGGTGACGGATCCCGGATGGTTGGGTTAGTTTCGTTTCTTTTTTTGCACTCTGGGTTTGTGTTTTATTTTGTGGTTGTCTTCTTTTTTGTTTTTAGTCCATCCATGTCTTTCGCTAACTTGAACAATTGGCCACTCGTATTCCCAATGCTTCCAAGCATCGTACTGTAGGAAAGGGTAACCCGACATGTATCATCGTCTGCCAGCCTCTTGGGAGACGGGAAAATACACGCCAAAAATGGGATTGCCAAAAAGAACGACAGAAACCAAACCGCAACACTAACCGCAAAGCATGCCGCTTGATGTCTGGGACGGGTGACAAGCTCCGACACAGTAACAAGCGATGAAAAAAGAAACGTTGGGTGGTTGCTACAGGGTCTGTCCGGACTTGAGACAACTCGGATATCTGCCAACATGCACGCTTGTTTCCTTCCCCATTCCTGAGTTAGTGGGGGCGTATGTGCGAAAAAATCGACAAGGGAGATAACTCCTGACAATCTTGCCAATCGTGCCAATCCCAGTGTCGAGATATGCCGCACAGCTTACAAACACGACAAGAAACGTACAGCAAACTCGCAGTTCCCTTGTTCATGGGGCATGTTTCCACGCGCTAGCACCGTGACACTGCAAATGCTGCCGGTGAAAACTAGTCAGGGCAAGGTAGTGTTCAGCTACCACGTTAGGGCATCTGTAGCAATCAGTCGAGCCGCTGAAATCTGTAACCCACAACCGATCCAGACGTTTTTGACGGCTGTTGACAGCTGTCAGTGACCAGGGGCATAATACACCACTGCATTAGATGATACGAGCGACATGGTGTGTAGTAATCAGTGCTACAATATGTACACTACACTACAGATATCTTCTATTATTCGCCGACAAGGTCCACGTTTCCGGTACACGGCAGAATGCGGGTCCGATAGAAGCGGATAGCAGAAACTCGGCGCTACTGTGGGTCGTGGAGGGGCCGTTGACTCCATCGTACCAGATACAGTATCGTTCCAGCACTGGCATACTACCAGTAGAGTTGAACAAATCTATTTTCTCATCTGGTAGGAACCCAAGCGGGGTCACCGACCAGCCATCAATGGCGGCTAATCGTCAACATGTCTACTCATACTAAAGTAGCAATCCACAGACCAGGAGGGAGTGGGCACACTGGTGATGCTGTCCAGAGAGTAGTGCACTTCTTTTTTGAGGGGATTTGAGCTGCAACTAACTTCCAAAACCTGAGAGGTGACCTCAATTCAACTTGTTAAGCCGCAGAAGACTATCAATTGAGATTAGGTACAGTAACGGCAGTGACTCAGCTCTGGGAAGTTGAAGGGGACGAACTTTTTGTCAGGGTCAAAAATAAGGTTCTTCTTACCCAACCGGGCAATGTAGGTTTAGGGTGCCTGTGGTCGACCTCGTTTCAAACCATCTTGATGTGTCAGGGAAGTCTACTGTGGTCTTACTGCCCGTCGAAACAGGCAGCCACAACCATATAATTGTTCCTTTTGAACTCCCCGAAAGTATCTAGTCATGTGATCGCCAATCTCAACAGCCCTCTTACTCCGTGGACTGTCATAAGCCATTTTTTGGGGCGTTGTCGTACTAATAATTTTTTTGCCTCGATTTTTCGTTTTGTAGATTTTTTCATGGACCCAGGATTAGATGGTGCTAATTCGAGCAAGAACAAGTGCTGGAGCTATAATTTGTGAGATTGCCCACAAGGACCAGGATAATAACCCGCCCTTGACACACGAAGTTATTTACGCCCTTTTTGTCTACAATTCAAGTCATACGGTCATCGTACGAGTCGTCCTCCCTCCGTTAGCAACAATGGCCACATAATCAAGATTACTAACGAAGATTTAACTAATTGCTCAACCTGCAGTAAGGTCAAACAAGACGAAAAAAAACGTGACTACTGGTAGAATAACCGAAAAATCAAACAATGACAAAAAAAAAAATTGGAACAAAAAAAGAACCAGGACTAATAAGCGCAAAAACGAAAAAACACAAAAAAAAACTACAGCATCATCTCCAAAACACACTAGCCCCGTTTTAGTCCAACCCACCTTGTCCGCTTTCAAGATGACACTGTCCATTGACATCCTCTTCTTCCCTACCGGATGTACCCCCTCGGAAACGTTCCAACCCCTTTGGTTACACTGGTAATGTTACACTGTAGCCGGCATGAGAGATCCTTGTTGCGATACGAGCTGTTTACCACTTTGCTCATTCCGTATACACAATCTCACACAGTGATCCCTGCGCGTACACTTCTGAGCGTATATCCTTCTTTCTACGGTTAAGCACTTAAATATACACGTTTATTTACTGTTCTTAGGTCGCTATTTATGCCTCGCGATGTTAGTTTATCTGGGTTGTTTGTTTGTGTGCCCCAAGAATGATCACTCAATCTTGGAAAAGTACTTTCGTGCTTCATGACCAGCTCCTCCATTACCCACGGAATGATGTACAGCATGAGGTCTGTAGACCACCTCCACCGGCGGCAGCCAGTAGTTGAGCGGCACAGGGAAGTACTCGTAGTCCTCCTCCTTGGAGTAGATGGTATGCTGTCTAGAGGTGTCTGAATTCGGTGAGCTCATTTCCGAGGCGTCAGGAAGAATGCGCTTTTTCGACGAGTAGTCTGAATCAGATGCAGACCGCTTCTTGTTGGTGGAGGGGGTCATTGTGGTAGTGGAGTTGGAGTCTCCCGAGTCAGCCTGCCTCGACGAGCCATCGTTGAGAATGATGCAGTTTCGGTTGAGGTAGAATCGGGGGTTTCTGCCTCGGACCACCACGGGTCGCGACAGAGCCGATGCCAAACATGTCTTAGTGCCGTTTTCGAGCTCTGCCAGACACTTGACAGACACGTAAAAGAACTGCTGGTGCTTGGTTCGACCATTGTGAGCAGTAGCTCCCTTGAACTGCAATCGCTTCCATTCCACCTCGTCGTTTGCCGTCGGGTTGTCGGGAAAGACCATTTTTGCCTTTGCTTCATCGTCGGCTGGCAACGAGGTCGCGGATTTGGGAGAGCAGAAGAGCAGACGCTGAGGGTCCGAGTCGGCAGAGTTATCAGTCACCTCCACGTCCAGCCACAAGCTTTGAGTCTTTGCCCGCTCACCCGTCTCTGTTTGCACATAGACAACCTTGTGGTCGTTATGGACCGAGGCCCGCACTTGGAGCAGGTTGCGTCGGTAGAAGGTGAGGTGGTAGGCATCGGGATCAGTATCAGCAGCCGAGGACTGGGACAGGAAGAAGGTGCCGCCCAACTTGGCTCGGATGCTCATTTTGGCGACATCGCCGTTGTAATCAAAGACGTTGGCATGCTGTGTGGAGGTCGCAAACTCGAGATAAGACGCCGACTCCGCCGCGCTTGGGTTGGGCGACGGATCATAGATAAGAGGCACCTTGTGAATGGGGGTCGACGGCGACTGCACGGTTGTAGGCGACTGCTGGGCCGGAGTGTGATGAGCCACATGTGCTTGGGGGTAGGCGACAGCACTGTGGTGAGGATGGGGTCCAGCATGATGTTGCTGAGGACCATGTGCGGGCCCATGTGATGCAATACCTTGGGCATTGTGTGTCTGAGGGTAGGGCCCCGTGTGGTTGTTGTTGGCGCCTCCGAGATGGAGATAGTCCTCTAGCAGCGAGTAGGAATAGACCTGGCCCTGTTGCACCGGGTTGACGGGGTAATGCAGAAAGTCCTCGACGTGAGGAGCATCGTACAAGGGAGCGTCATCGTGGGGCTCGATCCAGTCGCGTGAGGACGGTGACAGAAAGCGCAGGTTGTTGGCTTGTTGCAGGGCTGCGAAGCCGGAGTCATCAAAATGTGGAGATGTCATGTTGGGGTGTGAGGGTGATCAATGTCTGACTGTTGGTAGATAAGGCAGGTTGGGTTGGGGAATGTTGGAGATTGATGGATATCGTGCGGCGGAACGTGCTCCTTATAACAAAGGTCTTGTCGAGAGTCGATAAATCTCCCCGCTTGTACACACCCTTTTTCGTTTCTGGGCGGCTTTTGGTTTAGATATACATTGGGGCACTGCTGTCAGTAGATTCATTTCACGTTTGGGACGTGTCTTTTGTCTTTTCTCACTAACAAAACTGACTTTACACACAAGGTTTAAGGATAAACTATCAGAATACAATTAAGGTCCTCTTTGTCTAGCGTACCTCTTGCACACAAGGTTCGTCTGCATCTGGCTACACCAAAACTGGAGACTCACATACCCATGCTAACTTATATTAGAAAGTAGAACACTGCGCGGACTTAGCTATGTGGGATCTGAGCTGGTATATATTTGGACTGCCTGTGCACCTTCAGGCAAAGGTCTGGACATTATCTTTGGTGGTTCCCTGGATAGTTGGTTTTGGCGGGGAAGGAAGCAAAAACGAAAAGTGGAGGACAACAGTAAAAAAACGAAAAAGAAAGAGAACTAAAAAAGGAAAAAATGGAAAAAAAGAAAAACACAAAACACAAAATGACAGATGTGATCTCTCAGTCCTTTTTTTCGCTATCGAGTCGTGCTCACCGTAGCTATAGTGCTACCTGGTACCAGCTTAGTCGGAGCTATCACGATTCACCAACGCTTGTCTCTTACGTGAATTGTAGCGTTGTTCTCAAATCACATGGTAGGGGTGTTTCGCAACTGGATCCAGAATGGCCTGGTTGCGATTGAGAAAAAGCACAGAAAAAGCAGTTGTAGTCGGTACCAAAAATATCTTGCACTCAGCTTCGCACATTTGCGCCTAACAGCCGCCTGACAGCACGTATAGTTGACGTCAAAGGTGTGTGGGAAGCCGCCAAATCACAGCTGACAGGTCCACACAAAGACCAGCGGCGCTAGTGAACTAGCACGAAATGGGCTCGGCTGAATTGCCCAGCATTTACCGCACCCCCTAACCACACGGTTCAATGGGTTCTTCTCACTCTTGCGCGCGCACCCACTGGCGTGAATTCGGATTCCAAGGCAATCATCTAGAAGGTCTAAGTAATTCCAGACAGTATTAAGTTGTGTACCAGGTACAGGTGGTGAAGTAAACCGACAATACGAAGCATGAACGGAGACGCATGTCATTCTGTCACAAGTGTCACTTAGGGCTGTCTGTCAACTGCAAAACCGACGCTGACACCTAGCCCGCACCGTATGGAGACCGACATGGTACCGAAATTTTCCTTTTTGTGCTCAGTTCCACCCCAATGGGACCTTGTTCTTCACCTACAAACAGCTGCTGGCCTGAGTACAGCGTCTATAGTTGCATCAGCTAGCGTGGACAAGGTGGACTACTGAAGGGCTCTAGTGGAACTTTGCTCACCCTCAACTAGCTGACATGTTAGCGTCGGCAAATACGGTATAACAGCTGCAATAGGGGGATAGTGTGCTTTTTTCCGTTTTTTCACCCACCTCTTTTTTTCGTTTTTTTTTTCTTCGTAATAATACTATTTTTACTATTCATTTTTGCTATCATCCATTATCATCCATTTTATCATATCCCTCAGCGTCATTGTGCATGGCCTTGTTCGTTAAGCGAGAAAGGCAAATTGTAATCAACTCCAACCAGGGTAAGATTGAGCATGACGGACGCATTTTGAGCATGGCACATGTGAGTCTTGTTGGGCGATTGCTGGACTCATAGAGGCGCTCTCCAAAGTTGGATTTTTCCGGTTTCCGGTCTTGCTCGAATTTTTCCCAACATACGCTTCTTGCTGTTGTCCCCCCACACCATTTTGCCATCAGATAACTTACCCTGGAGAGATGAAAAGACAAAAACAAACAAAGTGTAGAGATCAGCCTGTCAAGTCACGTGGCCTGGTGCCGTATGGGGTTCCTGGCAATCGTCCCCGAGGAATCCATTCCTGTACGCCCTTAAGAATATCAAATTTCTTTAATCTGCTTGTTTTTATTCTTCCGTAAATAAACAAATTAAAATTGCACTTTTTCGTTCTATTTTTTTTTTGCTCTTTTTTTAAAAAACAACTCGTGTCTCTCAACCACTGTAGTGTGGACCATGTCTAGATCTGCATTGCAGTGCGCTGGGGAACAATGGAATCACGTGACCTATCGTGATCGACTCCGCATATTTTACGCACACACTGTGTCTCTCCCCACCCGCCTTCCCGGTTTATCCTTGCAGCTGTAGCGAGCTACCGTTCCTACATAACGCGCTTGCTGTCAATGTGTGAAAAGCGAAAAAGTGGGACTTTTAGCTGTGCATTATTGCTGCATGGACCGTTGGACCAAAATGTTCACCATGTGGGGGTGTCAAACGTCAGATAAGACCCCCCATCCACTAGATTTTCGAGTATCTGACAGATGGAAAGTGACACCAGTAGATGACAGGGAAACACATGTCAGCCTAGCATGCCCCAGGGCCGTGGACTTCCGGATAAGCTGTTTTTCCGCTCTTTTGATAAGCTTTTCGCTTGAGCTAAAAAAAACATCGTTGAGCAATTTACAGGAGTTCGGTCAGAGCCAGTCAGAAACTGGAATCTTAGAGCCGTACCAGGGGTCGGCCACATCTAAGGCACGAGTCTAAGTGTACAGAATTTGTGTACATGTGGAAGCTTAAGGACTTGTAAGCGTTATGTAAGGATTCTTTTTCCCTTGGTGTTATCAGTTGAGGTATTTGCGGTATTTTACATGCAGTGGATGATAATAGATCTCCTACTAGCGTGAGTAATTTTTGTCAGCCTTACTCAGCCATCTACCGTGAGTGATTCCACATCTGTAGGGATCATAGCTCAACAAGGGAAATAATTCCTTTTTTCCTAGATTCAAGTCTTCGAGGCTTAGCTGACACGTCTTTCCTAATTAAGCGCTAGAGGAATGACGATCGTAGACCCCTGGGAACTCTAAGAGCAAGAGCGTCGAGTGCCTGGCACACAGTTAACACGCAAGAGCACACCAGCAGAGTTTTGATGAAACAGACGGTGGAGATCCGTTGAAAATCCGTCACGTGGGGGGAGTCGGCCAAAGGTCGGTCTAAAAGCTTCCATTATGGGCGTTCTACATTAAAAGGATTCTAGACTGATGCACGAGACCGCACGTGCATTACATGAACCTGGCGTGTGCATGACATGACCCCCACGGCCTCACCCTACGATTTTTGCCTTTGCAGAGCCCATTGTCTGTGGGTCAAAGTTAGCAAGTAAGGGCACCAAACAATGTTGACTGTCTCAAAGTCAAAGTGCCTGATTCCCCGCAAAGAATCGTAGTTTAAGCACTGGGACGCACCGGTGCATGCACCAGCTCTTCTTGGCGGACGGGGGGGAGACGAGCCAGTCTCTATAAAAGAATTTTACCAGGGTGTGGTTCATGGGGGTCTCGGTGGGCTTCAAGTTGGACGACAGGTAGAAGGGATAAAAGTCGACGAGAACATGTTTCGAGATGCGTATTCGTCTCCCCACAAACCCCCATACGGCACTTGACTCGGGTCCAACACGTTTAACCCTTGGGTTCTCGTAGAAACCGATGGCACGGCGCCGACTAGACTTTTTCCCGCAAGAGAGAAGACACAATTAGAAATGCAAAAGACGGAAAGACGGGATCCAAATCAGGCACGGGCGACCCCTGGGGTGCATGCGTACAGCAAACAACAGTTATCGTAAGAATCAGCCGTGGACGTGATGCCGTTTACCGTGCGAGGTCGCCCCGGAACCACTTGACACTGTACGCCCTATAGATGGCATGTAGCGCCATTATTCAAATGACGGGAATGGGAGAATCGTCATTATTATATCGAGGGCAATTCACAAACCAAATACCGTGGTACCTGTGCCTGATGTACCTGCGACTGGACAGCACCCCTTGTCACCCCTGCCCCTGCTACATATCGTACCCTGTTCAAAGACAGTATCATAAGAGTGTTGGGTATGCAACAGGGTCTGACAATGCCAAGGCGGAGCCCCCAACCGTTATCTGCCAGGAACACGTAAGACAGAAGGAGAGCATGAGACACTCACGTGTATTGCAGCTGGGCCGTACGAGAGACGGCACCATTCTTGACCCCCCCCAAAAAAAGAGATCAACTGCGACCAGTCATGGCCCTGACTATCGGGGCGCAGCAAACGCTTGCTGGGTAAAAAGAGACACTGCTAAACACCAATATAATCCAAAGTAGCTTCTGGAATGTATGCCAATATGTATGATGCCACTAATACAGACGGGAATGCAGGGGTGGTGGCACAAGCTTGGGTCTACAAGTGGTAGGTTTTGGGCCAGTTTTTTTACCGTGAGACTTTCTCTGCCGCCCGAAGCAGCCTATGCTCTTTTCTTTTTGTCACTGGTTCTTTGGTTTGTCCATTGTCCAGGCCTCGGAACCAGTGGTCTATTCTGGTAAGAATGACCAGGCTAGGGCTGTGTAGTAACAAGTAGGGTGATCGACAGTAAATCTGTTTTCTTTTGCAGTTGGTAACTGAATATCAATGACGTCGATCAGGACAGCTGAAACAAGAAGTGAAGGAAACGAGTCGCGAGAAAGAAAATAAAATAATTAAAAAGAAAAAACGCACATCGTCGGCTAGCAAGCTCTGGTCCGATGTCGCACATCCACACAATTTTCACGGTTGATAGTCAGGGCATGGAGGTGGACTGCGCGTCGACCAACATTGTTTTGCTCATCGCAATACGCGCACAGGTAAAAAGTAAACAATGCCAATACATTTGTGTTTTATACCCCCAAACTGTGATTGTTCAACAGACAAGTTGAGGGAGCTCTTCTGTACCTCAGAGACATTTTAACAACACAGGGCTTCCTCTCCTGCTGCTGCCTTGTCTCACATGGGGGCGTGTCTCTCCCTTCCAGGCACAATGTTCATGCGATATCTCATACGATATACGACGTATTTTCAAGAAGTGACACAGCAGCCACAAGGCACGTATCGTACACTAGATCCATTCCATCTAATGCAGATAACAATTGCTCTTGATCTTAAGATCTTATCAACTCTCACAGCACAGCCTGTACAGGACATGGACAACGTTGGAGAGCCAATCTCAAAAGAGGTTAACCAGAGATCTACTGAAATAATTCGGGGCTTGGACTCGGTCCAGCAAAAATGCTGAGAAAACCTTCTCCGGCTCTTGTTCGGTGGCCCCCTTGAAGCCAATCGCCCATAAGCACTGTCAGTAATGGCTAACAAGAACTTTTCCAGGAACCTTGGATAAAAATAGACATAGATGGCACAGCAAGGCTGATTTATGATGGCAAAAATAGATCAAGCGGTGGAGGAGAGGAAAAATCGTGTTGCAATTTATCATTTGAAGGTGATGTCTGGCAGCTGTTTTGACAGGCTGGGGTATCTTGTACAGATCCCCAAGTGACTTATGCCCCAGTTATTGGACCCTGTTGACTATAAAATCGGAAAAGGGCACTCATCTTCTCTTTCTCTTGGTATCACGTGGGTTCAATCTAAGCTGTAAATGAGCAGAATCAGATTACGGCTGCTATTTGGTAAGGTTCAATGTCCGCTTAATGTTCTTGAGATAGTTAACCGCGGTGTATACGGTCGGTGGGGGTGTCAGCCACGAGTGCAGTAGATGTTATTTCCATATCTGTATTCCTGGAGATATCCCATTTTCAATTGGTGATGTCAGAACAACATTCTCTATGTTTGTTACCACCCTGTTGAGCTTGTAACTACGGTACTGTACTTTAACTTGGCCTTTGGTTATTAATCAAGTATAATACCAACTGACAAAAAGTTTAAGTGAAGAACGTATGAATTAGTGTGTGCCTCAAGGTGCTGGCCATAAACAGTGTCAACTGTTTCCCGTCCTGTACAACGCAAGTGGCATCATTTAAACGGAAATAGTCGAAAAATAGACAAACACGTATCTGGAGAAGAAAAGGAAGGGGGAAAAAACAAGCCTTCATTCACATTTGTGCAGATCAGCCATCGAATATCACGAGCTTCTATTTCTGGAAACTGTACCTGAACCTCACTGTACAGAGAAACTCCACGAGTGTCTGAAAAGCAACCCGATATCTTGATACAAAAGCACTGAGAATTTTCACGAGCTCCTCTTCGGATAAAAGTCATCTATAAGAGGCCTTCCTTTCCTTCCTTGTGTAGATCAAGTGGGATTAATCGAGAGAAAGCAGGATTGGTGAAGATCCAAATCTAGATTTCCAGCCCGGAACGGCAGAAACCGGTGTCAATCACACCATCTATAGATGCGGACCTATATTACTGATCAAAATTCTGAGTGCCGTATGTTGTGTCTCCGAAGGAAAGAGTAGGAGGAATGGGCAGTGCTGTGAGGTTTGACTAATTATACAGTCTGGTATCACCTTGGGGTAATGTAAAGAATTCAGAGGATATGACCGCCGAAGGCAGGGTGATTGGTATCAACTTCCGAGTCTCAGACGAGAACTTCTGCGAGTACTGGAGAAATCAATATGCGAAGTCGTGTTATTTTAGTGTCGCCTCTCCCCCCCAATGTCCTTCGCTAGCTATTATCGTGTACGAGTACGGCACTCGTACTCGTACTCGTACTGCAAGGAGTGGTTCAATTGCTTCGACGTGAGCAAACAAGTATCTGAAACCCGGAGGTCATTTGAGACCATGCGCAACCTACAGTAAGTCATTTGTCTGATATAGAATGTTGAACATGCACGATATGATCTTGTGCATATAGCACCCGTCAGCGGTGTTGCTTCACCATAAAAAAATATCGTACCAGAAGATAAGTATCGTACCAGGTACTGCAGTTGATATACCCCGCAATTGCTTGGCCAGTCTAAATTGCAAAAAATTTGAACGTCTGCGCCTGCACCTCCCCTCCACCCTGTCTCAGGCCATTAATAAACGCCTCCACCAAACCGACGCCGACGCATACAAGCAGGACGAGAACGAACTACTTGCACCGGTACAAGTATAGCAGAGGGGGGGAGTTGAAAGTTGAAATAGCGCGGTCGATCCTAGTTTTTGAGACACTTTTACAGTCATGTTGCTGAGACATTTACACTTGTTTGTCTATGGTTTCTGATTTTCCTTGTTGTGACCCCGTTCAATGACCGCCTTTGATTTAATTGGGGTTTGAACTACTTTTTGTTAAGACTGGTGTTTGAGTGCAGTAAAAGTCAAAAAGCCTGAATAGGCGACAAATAAACAACAGTCGACGGGACTTGAAACAAGCTGCCGCGCAAATGTTAATAGGTAAGGGAACTCATTGTGCCAAGCCCGTGTCCACACGGCTGCTAAATGAGTCTCCCGAAAATGATTCCTCGTCACGTACGCACCAGTACAACAGCCTCTCGGCACAGACTCCCAAAGTCACGTGAAGCTTTTAATTAGTAAAAAAGTTGGCCCACATGTCCATGCCGCACAAATTCTGTAAGCCTGCTGCGGGCTACGTCCGGACCTTCGGAGGTCTCTTTCCGGCCGACTGGTCATGTGCCTCATTGAGTAGTCACGAAATGACGCGTCTGGGTATTTTGTCTCATTTCTCGTGTCAAAAGGCCTTCCTCGGATATACAGAGAAACCCTTGTCCTTGTTATTATTTGATTAAATCCGGACATCTGTTTTTTGCACTAGTCCCAAACGGGCCAATGATAGACGTAGATTCGAAGCAAGGAGAATCCCGGTTCGGTTAATAACGGGTTGCTTGCGTCTCTCAAGTTGGGCCATAAGTACGAGTTCCACAAACATGGACAGGGGACCAAGAATTACGTAGCAAAATGCCGCTCTACCAGGAAACATCCCATTATAAGCCGGAGCCCACCTGACCCCGTAAATGCTGATATCCTTCAATTCCTTTTTCTCAAAAATCAGCCGACCAACCAATCTCGTAAACTCTCTTTTCCACCTCCCAAAACCTTAAAAAGAATTGGATGCACGCACACAAAAACACTCTTTCGGTGCCACTTTGCTCTAGTCGCGATACAAGAAAACCTGCTCTCAACAGCAACCATGTCTTTCAAATTCGATTGGGAATCTCTGCGCGACGAGTCCTTCTACGAGCGCGCCAAAACCATCCTGGCCGACGCCCTTAACAGTGACTCCAAGCCGCCCATTATTGTGGATGATATCACCGTCAAGGACCTGGATCTTGGAGACGAGTCTCCGTTCCTGGAGATTCTGGAAATTGGCGACATGGCCGAAGACCGGTTCCGTGGTATCTTCAAGCTCAACTACACGGGAAACGCCAGCCTCACTCTGACCACCAAGGTCCAGGCTAACCCGCTCAATGTTTACCGACAGAGCTTTGACCAGAGCCCGTTCGTTGCGCCTCAGTTTCTAGCAGCTGGCTCATCCCTCGCAATCCCCCTGAATCTCACGCTCTCCGACATTCGTCTGTCCGGAATTATCATTCTCGTTTTTTCCCGGGCCAAGGGACTCACTCTGGTATTCCGAAACGACCCGCTTGAAAGCATCAAGGTCTCGTCCACCTTTGACGCCATCCCACCACTGGCCAAGTTCCTGCAAGTGCAGATTGAAAACCAGATCCGAGGCCTTTTCCGAGAATTGCTGCCTGGAATTATCCACCGCCTGTCTCAGAAGTGGGTAACCCGAGACGAAACCAAGGCAGGTGCTGGAACAGTCATGTCGCCCCATGTGACCCAGCCTCCCTCGCCTAAACTCAAGCCCGTGTCCTTCATGGACATCAACCCGGACTTGCCCGCTCTCAGCCCTACTAACATGCTCAAAATCTCGGCTCTGTGCGCCTCACAGCGAACCCTGTCTCTCTTCACACCGTCAATCTCCGATGCTGTCTACAGATCCAACTTGGAACAGTTTGATGTGGTCGATGAAGAGTCTCAGTTCCAGAGCGAGGACCCCTACGACATTGTGCGTATCCAGAGCCGAAACTACTACCGACATAACCATCAGGTCCCCAAGCGACGAACCATTAAATACAAGCGGAAGAGCAAGAATGCGGACAGCAGCAAGGAGTCGAGTGCCGCAAGCACTCCTTCTACACAGGCCACAGAGCCCGTCCCTTCCCGAGACCCTACTACTCGAGAGACTACTCCTCTTCCCATGTCGACTTCTCCTCTGGAAACCTCCACTCCTTCTCGAGAACTCAACCCCAAGGTTATCCGAGAAGTCAAGGAACAGCTGTTGGCCGAACCCGTGGTCATGTCGCCTCTTTCCGAAGAGAAGCAAGCCCTACGAAACTGTGGTGGTATTCCTCCTCCTCTGGAGCTGTCTCCTCCTTCGTTGGATTTGTCGATCGACACTACTCTTCGCCCCTATGCCTCCCGAAACGACACCCCTGAGAAGCGACCTCCTGGTCCCAGCAAGAGAAACACGCTGCCTGCGCCTTCCAAGAAGGCCCCCAGCTTCTTTTCCTCTAACCTTGCAGGCTACGATGCTCCTCCCCCTGCGTATTCCGGTTAAACGAGACCAAAGCAAGAAGACAAGAAGCTCAGGTAGAGCACGTTATTTATATATTTATTGTACATAGGTAAGCATGAGTTTAAGGCTGATATTCAATGGTGACACGCGACGCTGTGTTGAGCGATGGAAGTTGTAGTATTCTGTACAAGGGTGGTTGACATGGACGGAAGAATGATAGTACTACGGGGCAGTCGATGCATCTGCACCTCTACTCCCGTTTACTCCTGTTTGGATACTGTCGTCATTTTCAACGACCTGGCAAATTGTTATTGGCATTATTGCTCCATGAACGACAGATCATTCAAACTGTCACCTGTACTAAGTAGCTAGACAATCCGTGTATTCGTCACATACACTATCCTGGCTACGTCACTACTTTGCAACCTCGGTCACACATCGTTTCTCTACCACAGTCATTAAAACAAGTCTATACATATATTAATACATTACATCCTAAGCCAGAGCACCCTTCTTGGCCATCTCCAGAGCACCCTCAAGGGTCTTGTTACCACCGATGAAACCAGCAGCGTGGACGAAGACACCTCCGGGAATACCAGACTTCTCGGACAGCTCCTCGTCTCGGAGACCTCTCCACTCCTCGGGGAGGGCCTTTCGGGACTTGAAAGCAGAGTCCTTCTCGTTGACGGCCTGGACTCGGACAGAGTCGGGGGTAGGGTACAGGACGTAGAGGAATCGTCCCTCAATGCCCTTCTCCTCCTCAATGTTGAAGAGGTGATCCTTCCACTGGCAGGACTCGTCAAACTCGAGGTATCGCTGGTCATCGCCGTTCTTGAGAGCGGCCTCGACAGCCTTGAGGACCTTGGCTCGAGCAGGCAACCACACGGTTCCGGCGGTGTAGACCAGGTTGTGGAAAGCGGTACCCATGATGTTGGAGGCAACGTTGAACTGGGCATCTCGCTCAGACTCCTCCTTGACGAGTCCGTTAAGGGTAGAGACCAGAGCGGGCAGGGTGATTCCAAACTGCTTGAACTTGGGCTTCTCGGCAATGGGCTCAGAGTAGGGCTCGATTCCGTTGTCGTTGGCATCAATGGCCTCAACAAAGTCCTTGTAGATCTTTCGGTAAAGCATATCAACGTCGGCGTCGGAAACAGCGGCATCCTTGAGGATGGCTCGGATCACGTCCTTACCGTAGTGCTTGTAGACAAGACCGGCAGAAGACAGCTTGGTGACAAACTCACCATCGAGATCGAAAATCTCCTCGAAGCCTCGCTGGTGATGGTCAAAGTACTTCTTGCCGTCGTACTGGCCAGAAACGTCGACAACAATGTCGCACTTGTCAAGAGTCTCCATGTCTCGAGATCGGACAAGGTCAGCATCCTTGAACTCGGGGAGCTGCTTCAGCATGAAAACAGCGAGAGACTCGTCGGCGTGAAATGCGCCGGAATGGGTTCCGATGGTTTTGGTCATTTTCACTTTTTTGGGCGCGGACATGAACGATCGAGGTTGTATCAACACTGGTGGCTTAACAAGTCGAAGCGTCCGTAGAAATTTTAGACTCTGCATGTGTGATAATATTTAGGTTTGGAAGAGATGTTTTATATGTGAAATGGAGAAGGCGCTGAGAGAGCAATGGAGGAGAAGAAAAAAGTGCCTTTTTCAAAGCAGGGATATTTTCAGACTTCAGGCCAAGTTAAAGTCGATTTTTCTACAAAGTTGGGGTTTCAGCTCATGTTTTTCAACATAATCACTTACACAATGCCCCCGCACTATTTTACTCAGCAAAATCGAAACACGATGATTGGCGATGAATAAACACCCCATCAAGTTCACCCGTGGAGATAGTTTTTGAGATAGCCAATTAGTAAGCAAGTCTTCGGCTACCAATAAATCCAGCCATGCAAAAAAGAACATTCCCACTTCACTACTTAATATACTCACAGACACAGCACTCATTCTCATCCAAAATCTCTTTAACAAAGTTGTCTTGAAGAAGTTGACAAAACAGCAACGTTTTATTTCAGGGTCTTCTAAATAGGGTTTTCTTAATAATCTATAACAGGAGCAAATCGTATGTTGAACTGTGTCGACCAAGGAACATTCTAGATGCGATTTAAAAAAAATACATACGAGCCAGCTCTCCATATATAGTGTTCTAAATCAGTTACATGGGTACCCATGGCCTCAATTTCCGGCACCTCTGCCCTAGACTCTGTTTCGCATCTTATTCGATTTCTAACACTTTAACCCTAACCCGGATGCCTGAGTCTCTCATTTATATTCACACCACATAGTTTCGTCCTCTGCACCACACCACACATTACCTCAAATCCCCACAATGTCGGCATTATTGAGGCGATTCCGAAATTGGAAGATCACCAACTCTCAGCTTGAGGTTGGAAGAGTGAGTATTCCAGCTTTTATGCTTCTGCGCTCGCAGATCAGCCACCCACGGCACAACAATTGAAGCGGCTTGCAAAGAAGAGGAACACACAAGAACGTGCTCGAGCGACACTATCGAATGGTACAAATACACGGCTGTGTTTATTTTACCCGGAGGTGTCGTCTCCTTCAATCCGCGTGTTTGTTGCTCACCATATACACCCTCCAACACGACTAACACAAGTTCACCATGTACCTCATGTCCCCCATTCTCATTATGTTGTACATCGGTATCGACACAGACAAGAAGCTGGGTGTCCCCGGCTTCTGGCCCGATCCCGCACGTCTGAACCGAATTCCTAAGGAGCCCGCTGAGATCACTCGAGAGCTCGAGCGAATGAAGCAGGTGCGACTTGCCAAGCGTGAGCGTCTCACCGAGCGAGCCATGGCTCTGCTCAACGATGAGGAGAAGGAGGAGCTCAAGAAGATTCTCGAGAACGGCACCGTCAAGGGCTCCGTTTCCGAGCAGTACTACTTCCCTCCCAAGAAGGACCTTTCCCAGGCCGCTTTCACCCCTGTCCCCGAGAATGCCTTCCAGGCTGAGGCCGAGACCTCTGCCGCCAAATAATTGTATATAGTAAATTCCACTGACATGAGATCTGGATATTGAATGTAGAAGCGATTGGTACAGCTGTGGCTAGTGGTTTGTAAATGTGCTCGTTCTTTTTTACATTTTCTTCTGATAACGCAGTTCGGTGGCTGGTGTGGCGTTGTGGCTGAGCGAGGACTTTGACATTTAAAGTTTGTATTCCTTACATCTAAGAAATTATTGGATGTTGGACAAATCGGCATTTCGCAGCAATACCGACACATTACAGGTTTGAAGATAGAAGTAAGAGAAGTACGTACTCGTTTTGTTATTTTGATTAGGAGGACGAACTTATTTTCTCTCTCTTTTCAACATACATGTCGTTGTCATGGTAACCACTGCGGTCTAGTTTCCAAACTCTATTTCCAGAAGAGAGAAGCCGAGTGTGGAACAAGTCGCAGACTTGGGGTGTTGTAATAACTAAAGGATAATATTATTGAAATCACGTGACTCTCCGTCAATGACGTTTTCTTGAATATTATTTACTACCAGTACGCATAATATTTTTCTAACGTTTTTAAGACTGCTACCGTGCTATAACTACGAAGTACCGATTAGCTGGTTAATTCTCAAACTGCGAGAGATGTGAGCCTGAAAACCCCGCTCCCGCGTACAGTAGATCGAACCTCGGAAGAAAAAAACACAAAGCCTGGCGGTAAACGGGTTGTATGGAAACGTGCTTCGTATGTAATGCCTCATTCTGCATATTAAACAGGCTAACTCATAAAGTCACTTCCTCCGCAACTGTATAGAACGTGCGGCTGGCCACACTAATGAATTCCTTGTCCGGAGCGGTTCCTGACCTAACCCATGGCGATGGAACGTATACTACACGTACAAAGGGACAGCAACCGTCTTGGTAGCGCATCTGTGACTTTGTGATTACGTTATTGGCCATATGTCCGTGATTGCAACCACACATGAAGGTGATTCCGCTCCAAAAGATTCTAAAAGCGAGCTAAGGCACTGTTAGCCGAAGTCTGAAGTAGACATCTCCGTGAAGGATACGTCAGACGTCAGATGCAACGTAGGTATATGTCAAGTCTGCTTGTGTACATGTTACGCTTGCCTGAAGCAGTCGCTGACGTCGCATCTCTCTTTGTGACAAGAGATCTTTGTAGTATGGCCTTTGTAACCAGCATCTCTTAGTGGAATATTTAGAGTCTGCTGTTAGAACCACACTTTAAGACCTCTGTCCTTTGTGAGCGTCTGGTACAGTAACTACTGTAGGCGTTTAGCAAGGTCTTTAACTCAGTATAGAGCTCTCCTCGAGTGCGTAATCTTCTTTAAACAATACAGTGACCCTTGTCAACACTTCGGGTAATCCTTCCAAGTTTTTAAGATTGAACCATTTCTAACCACCTCGCGCTATCACCATCTGTACCATGGGCTGGGCTGGGGTAAGCTGCTACTCTTTGTGTGTGTGCGGGTTGTCCTGCTACGTTATTGTCGTTGCATGAACATGATTCCTGATGTTGTGTCAGGAATCGTCGAGAAGGTGGAGGAGTCGAGTCCAGGCCTTCGTACCTTGCCTCATCCTTGTGTCTAGGCCCCATTTCCCGACCGCGGTATTTTCAGTTGTATTTCCTTGTCGTGGTTACCAATACGAAGAAAAGCCAAGCCACTTACATGACGTGATTATGCCGTGGGACACAACAGGTAGTTTCCGACCCGCTGGTGTCTGATCAACTCTGGAAAGCAACAGTCACCATTACCCGTAGCTACTGACACCTTTTTGATCTCATCGACAGTGTTGGGTAATCGAGGTCTGCGATGTTTGCTTTGGGGATTTATGCTAGCTATAGGGCATGGCTGTTTTTATGGTACGTACAGTGTCATACAGTAAACTATACAGTAAGTACTCGTACTCGTACCGGTACGGGCATGTACAAGTACCGTGTACCGGAGACTTACAATTGAACATTTGTATGTTTTGGTTATAGGACCGTTAGTTCCACGGAAATATTACACATTGCAGTAATACTGGTAGTTACAGATAAAAAAACATCGCGTACTGGTTGTATTATGTTATAATAGTACACACGGCTAAGTCTTCTATAAATACAGCCGCAACGCCAGCATCACGGCTCTTGTCACTTACTGCGATTAAGCAGAGGTGAAAGTTCCGTTAGCGGCGAAGCCGGTAGTAGAAGCGATGGTGGGAGCCGCAGTGGACTCGGGGACGGGCTCAGCGGACTCTCCAGCGAGTGCCGAGGCTTCCTGGGAAGGAGTGGGCTCGGCGGCAGGTGCAGGGGCGGCAGCAACGGGGGCTGATGACTCGGCGGCAGGGGCTGAAGAGGTCTCAGGGGCAGCAGCAGCATCCTCGGCGGCAGGGGCTGAAGAGGTCTCAGGGGCAGCAGCAGCATCCTCGGGGATGGTGCTGGGAGCCTCAGAAGTGGCGGAGGGCTCGACGGAAGAGCTAGGCTCAACAGAGCTAGGCTCGACAGAGCTAGGCTCGACAGAGGAGCTAGGCTCGACAGAGGAGCTGGGCTCAACCGAGGCGCTGGGCTCAACCGAGGAGCTGGGCTCAACGGAAGAAGGAGCCTCAGAAGAGACAGCGGCGGCGTCCTCGGGGATCGACGAAGTGGCCTCGGGGGCAACGGTGGAGGAAACAAAAGTGGTGGAATCGCCCTCCTCAGTGGGGTCAGCGGCACCGGTCTCAGTCACGTTAGAGGGAGCGACCAAGGTGGTGGTGGGGACAGCCCACGAAGAGAGAATGGAGGACTCGGAAGAAGTGACGGGGGCAGCAGTGGCGTTGGTGAGGGTTCCGTTCTGAGGAGCAGAAGTGGGAGCCTCGGCGGCCTGCTCGGAAACAGCAGCAGAAGTAGTCTCGGGGGCAGCCTCAGAAGAGGTGGCCTCAGCGGTGGAGGATGCCTCGGAAGAGGCAGCCTCAGTAGAATCAGCGGCAGCAGTTTCGGGAGCGGCGGTGGAAGATCGAACACGGGTAATGGTGTTGGTCTTGGTGATGTAGTGAGTTCGAGTGGTAGTGCCCTGGGGTTCCTCAGAGGCAACAGTCTCGACCTCGGTCAGAGTCTCGGTGATGTCAGTGACGACGGGAGAAGCAGCAGCGGCGTTCTCCTCCTCGGCCTTTGTAACAATGGCAGAGGTGATGGTGGCAGTGGGCACAGTGGTGGTGATTCCGTACTGCGACAGGGTCTTGGTCAGGAACTTGGTCTGGGTGAGGAACACGGTGGTGTTCTCGTCATCTTCAGCGGCAGAAGCAGAAGAGTCAGCGTCCTCGTTGGCAGCAAAGTTCTGGCCAGCCTGCTTGTTGGAAGGAGTACCAGCAGCGGAGGCGGCGGTGTCTCCTCCAGCTCCGGCAGCGGCCTCGCCAGTGGCAGCAGGAGTAGGGGTAGGGCAGTATGAGACAGAAACAGTCTCGGTGACGGTCTTAGCAGCGGGGGTCTCAGTGACGGTCACGGTGTTGGCAGGTGCAGTCACGGTGACTGTAGCGGGTCCAGGGGCAGCAGCAGCGAAGTCGCCGGCAGCAGCACTGACTTCAGCGGCAGCCGAAGAGGGTGCGGAAGGGGTATCACTGGTAGCAAGCTGAGTGAGAGAGGCGAGCTGAGAAGTTTCAGGGACGCTACTGTTGGTGAGAGTGGAGTTGGTGAAAGTGCCGTTGGAGGCGGTTCCATTCAGAGCAGCAAAGGCGTTTGAAGAGGTATCAAAGGGGAGGGCGTAACCCAGGGCCAATAAAGCACCCAGAACTGAGGCAGACAGCTGCATTTTGGAAAGGAATGTATAGGGTAGGTTGGAAAGAGCGACTTGGGCGCCACCAGGCGCGTCCACAGCATATATATACGGGCCACCAGGTAGATAGAGTTTGACCGCTGTCCAGGTGGTTTCATCTTAAGTTTGGGTATAATGAGGGTTGTAGGGGTGGAATTGCCAGGGTCTTTAAGAATAGGGTGTGGGTGTACCTGGATATGGGGCTATTGGGGATGGTTTGAACAGGTGAAAAATGTTTGTAGAGCAATTTGCAGTCGTTTATTCACCTTTCCCCCCTCAGCGGCCACCAATATCCGACTCCGACCATTGGAATGAAGGGGCATCCGAGGTGCATGAAGATGAGATGAAGGGCAAACAAAGTTTGGATTAGCGTTAACAAAAATGCAAAAGTGCATTTCAGCGGCAGGAGGTTGGTGGGAACTTGGATAGGCGAAAAAACGGACAACTTTGTAGGCAAAAGAGGTGGTGTCGGTTTGGTGTCGCGGAGAAGCTATTTCTGGATCGGGCCAAGATTGACGTGTATATGCTATGCAGAAGCAAAGGATGAAAAGAACGTCGACGACTCTCTCAGCTGTCCTCTGTGGGGGCAGCTATTCTGTGACAAGTCACTGTTACATCCCGCGGCTACTCATCATAATATTTGTCTGTTTACTGCTCCTCTCTCCAAGATGCTACCCCGGAGACCGGGTGTTACAAACCTTGTCTTGTTTCATGGTGCGGTAGTTCGACAAATGTACCTGTCAGTTAGTCCACGATAGGAGGCGGGGTCTAGAGCAGGGTGCTCATGTGATGTCGCTCCGTACAGTCTAGCGTATTGCGGTTTCATGTCAGTAATAAAAAAAAATCTGGTTATTTTACGTCAGTGAAGTAATCAAATGTCGCTGTTGGGGTCGGTCGGTCAGCCCCGTCACAGCCGTAAGCCTAATACCACACAAACCTCCGAACACCTGAAACTGGAATGTTGAGTGTGGAATGCTGCATTCGGGGAGTTTTTGAGGGCTATATAAAACATCACTCGGAATCTGACTGGTTTTGATAACACCGCTTTTGAGGTCCAAAAGCAGTACTGTGATCAAATGGCCAGTACTTCTTGTTCTCTACTTAACAACTCATCGTCATGATCGACACCCCTCGTACCAGATCCATTCCCTACAAACTTAGTTTCAAACCCAATCTTCGGATCGTGCGTGTGAGCAGCAGTAGAGCGATTGCTGGCTGAAGAACGAGTTGACAGGTGGAAAGGACACTTGGAAATCAGGAATACCTGTCATTCGGTGCCCGTATACACCATGCGATTAGAGTACCGTTCTACCTATGACCCCATTAGCATTGCTACTGTATTGTACAGTACCTTAATCCACTATGGACGAGTCAGCCGTGGAGGTGGATCATGAAGATCGTTTGGCCTGAAAATCTCCAGAAACGCGTACGCGTTGATATTGTGAAACAGAAACAGAATCAGTTGCGGTAAGCAGGGCCGATTCAGTACGGTATTATGACGGAATGAGATTCTCAAACAGGTCTCATTTCGTACAATCCGGGACGTTGCCATGGCCTCCTATTTTTAGAAGCCATGCACCATGGTTTCATAATATTCTACAAGTTAACTCCGAGGTACCCATGTACAATGGAATTTCCCCTGAAGCTGTACAGCCATGAATTGAACTTTGACCGACGACGGTTTCGGAGGAAGACGAAAACTACCGCAAACGCATATCTTGCAGTCCCGAGGAATGAAGGTGGAGGGTGACGTCATGAAGACTACAAATAGTGGTATTATTACGACACTCGCACTAAAACCAAACGGGCGCAACACTGTTGGCCCCGATTGTAATATTCCAATGGTCGTTTGCGAGCAATATTTTGAAGAATATTATGACACCAATGGCAAAATGAGCTGTTAGCCCTGGTACGATACGGTTGGTCAGCCCAGAACAACACGCTAATGCAAGCCCTGCGCTGCCTGCGTAAGCCTACTGGTACAGTGGGTCCATTTATCATAGCTTTCCTAACGCAAGCTGTGCTGGTAGCTAGCTACTGTATCACAGGGTTAGTTCCATCTTACAGGCACCAGGTAGCTCTGTCCCAATACCCCAACAGAACACCGACAGAATACCCAACGTGCATCTCCAAATCTGGACGATCATTTATTAGCAGATGTTCACATGGCATTATATTGCACCTGTAAATCTCCTGGGATGTGCATTTGGCACTTGTAGGATGATGGCCTATTTCTTAATAAATCACTCAACTCTCACTACAATACCAGTGCTATTACAAAAGCAATGGTTCATATGGCAGGTTGCTATTTTTGCTGTTTTGCTATTTTGCTATTTTGCTGTCCGCCAACATCTAGTTTAGAAGCTCTATCGACGCGTGACATTTAAACTCTGTCGTAGTTTTTCGTTAATTAGATCTGGGACGCGACCCTACACGCGTCAGTACATGGAGCAAAAAGCCTGATAAAAATAGTTCAGGCTGCAATGCAATCCACATTGTCAAATATCATGAACCACATTGCGTCGCGGGGCGTACGGTGTTTGAAGAAACGGATGGTACCCTAGCATTAGGCCTGATTTCTTCCAGTTTCCCTCGTAATAATGGTCAGGCCCACTACGCGCCGGTAGCTGATTTGTCACCCCTGTCTAGAGAATCGTAGCAGGGTCATCTCCAAAATGTACTAATAAGTGTAAGACAGGGTTCAGGTTTTAAGCACTTTTTTGGTGCCTCAGGAATCCTCATGGGGCCCGTTTTAGTTTGAATTGCTCTCCCGGAAACCAACCCAGGTCCGAACTTTTCACTCAGGGTAGCTAGACTCGGTGACAGCCGTTTATTGATAGTCGCGTGGAATACTTGCAAAAATGTCCAAATCTGTGAGGATTGAAGAAAAAACCCTGTTCCTGGCAACAATATTATCTCAATCCCGATCTGTACCTGAATAACGCCGTTTATACTGCTGCTTCCATTAACACATAATATTGTCGCTGTGAGAGATATTACATCGTCCCTCAGCCCTGCGTTGTAGAGTTAGCATTATCCGACATCCTAATATGGTGTGCATTAATTAGCATCGCGACTGAAACTGAAGTTAACATCACAAATGAAGGCAAATATTATACCTACATCAACCTACATATACCCTGTAGACGGTCGGTGATCGAATGATACTATACACTTGGTCGTGTTATCTCACCTGACAGTTCATTGACGTCCTCGAATTATGGGCTTGATGACTAATGACGTTGTAGAAGGTCTAAAGGTAGAAATTAGCTAACTGGGTGTTATCATTGTTGGAACTTATATAACTATACAGGCAAAACACCTTGCACTTGTGTAAATATTACAAAGCTTTTATTCTAATACATTTGCCGCTCTTCAGGCCTCACTTCTTCCAGCCCTATAAGCCCCATGCCGCCAACTTGTATTATATGTTAATAAATTAGTTGATATTTATCATTTACACTCTTAGCCTTTACTTAACAATTAGTTCAACGCTGTTCTTCAGCCACAATGACATGAGTTGGAAGGCATAGGACCATTGACTACAGTAGTGTAGTCTCAAACATAAAGCAGGATGAAAGATACGAACAATTCCTATTCACCAACTAATCTGTAATATTATCATCCTTGTACAATCTCTTGCCACCTCCAAGTCCCAACCCTAACCCTATATACCGCATGCGCTCTTTGCAGGAAGACCACATCACTATCTCCATTATCACCACAACCATGTCTGATACAATTGAGGCCGACGTTCCCCTGACAGGAGGCCGAGCTCCCTCACATGCTGCTCCAGCCGTTGCTGCAGCAACCGTGCAGCCCGACTTGGAGCGAAATACTGCTCCTCCTGCTGGAGCAGGAATGACCCTATGGCAGCGGCTCTCGGAATCGTCGCATCCCGTTGCGCTAGTCTTTTTCCTTGCCTTCCGGTTTGGATCCCTCTTTACCTACATGTTTGGCCTGCTTTTCACTGACAAGTTTGTGCTCATGTTTGTGCTGGTGGTGCTACTGCTGGCGGCTGATTTCTGGAATGTTAAAAACATTGCAGGACGACTCATGGTGGGTTTGAGATGGTGGAATGAGGCGTCCGAAACAGGCGAGTCTGTGTGGGTGTTTGAGACTGCTGACCCCCAGCGATACATTAACCCAATTGACTCCAAGGTGTTCTGGTTGATGCTGTATGGCGCTCCTGTACTGTGGGTGTGTCTGGCAGTGCTGGCTCTGCTCAAGTTCCAGTTCTTGTCTCTCATTCTCGTTTTCATCGCTGTTGCTCTTACCGTGACTAACGCCATGGCGTATTCCCGATGCGACAAGTTTGGCAAGGCCCAGAACATTGTGGGCCAGGTTTCTGGAGGTCTGTTGAGCCGGGCTGCCAGAGGCACTTTCCTTGGACGGTTTATGTAATAACCGCACAAAAGAGATATATATTTTAATGAATTATGACTGAAGGACTGAATATTTGGGGACTGCCATGGTGGGTGTGAGCGGTGGTCTGCAGCTGTGTGGCTGGTATATATGGTCCTGTTGAGCCCTTATATTCCCCATGGCTAACTAGCTACCTCGCTCCCACTTGAATAACAATTTAATTCCTATATACAAATATCATCGCACTACTCCTTTCGTCGGAAATCCTTTGAGTCAGCATTCTGGTTGATCTTTTGGTGTTCCTTGAGAATGAGAGCCTGGGCTTCTCGCTCAATATCACCCTGCTCGTTGTAATAGTCGGTGACCTTCATGCCTCCGTATGCGACAATACCGGTGAAGGCAGCAGCAAAGATTCGCTGCGAGGGGGGAAGTTTCATCCACCGTTGGTAGAGAGACACTGCGTTAGAACAGCAATAGAAACGAATGGCTAGGGTATGAGGTATGGAAATTTTGGTCCGTTTAAATTTGCAGGTGTCCTCTGGTATGGCTGCCATTGGCCCCATCCAAGGAGCGTCTTCACTGTAGCTTGTTTCTGATGGCAGAAGATTGGCCTCATTAACACCAAGTTCCAGTAAGTCAAAACCACATGCAAGCTCTCCAATACACCCATATGTGCCTCATGTCTCCTTTTTCATTGAGAGGACCAATACTCACTGTTTTGATCTGTGGTTAGCTGATCTCGCAGACTCTGAATTAGCTCCCGCAAGAGAGCCCCGATATCAAGGGTTAGGGAATCCCAATCGGGGCTATATCTTTAGCCAGGAGTTCAACCAAGAGAATCATCAAAATACCATATATTGTGAATAGATCATTGCAAAGACAAGTCTTTCATGTGATTTTAATGTATCTATTATTAATTATTTCACCTTGTAACCTCAACATAATCCCTCGGAAACACGATTTTTCGGTCTTCTTCTTCTTTGTCTCACGTGACCACGCGTCTCTCTTTTTCGACGTGTAACTTAATTCCACTCTCATCACCACAACCACAATGTCGACCACGGAATTCGACGGCATCTATCTCAATCAAAGCAAGGCTCAGGGCCGTCTGCGGATGGTCGAGACTGGTCTGGGCTGGAAGGCAGTCCAGAAGTCCGCCTTGGGCGGATCCAAGGACACAAAGAAGGATGAGCCGTTCCTGCTCGGTAAAGAGGAGCTTCTATCCGCCTTTTGGAGTCGAGGATCGCGAGGCTTCGAGATGAAGATCCAGACGAAAAACCGAGGCGCCGCAAACTTTGACGGATTCGAGCAGGATAACCTGGAGGAGCTGAAAAACGTGATGAAGCGAAACTACGGAATTTCTGTCGAAGCTCGAGAGCACAGTGTCAAGGGCTGGAACTGGGGCAAGACTGACTTCGAGCGGTCCGAGCTGGTTTTTTCCGTAGCTAACAAGCCCGCATTTGAGATTCCATACTCTGAGGTGGCCAATTCGAATTTGGTCGGCAAAAACGAAGTTGCTTTGGAATTCCAGCAACCCGCAGAGGCTCGAGCTGGAGATGAGCTGGTGGAGATGCGATTCTACGTGCCCGGTGTGACTTCGGTGGAGGATGAGAACCCCAAGAAGAAGCAGAAGACGGAAGGCGAGGAGGGCGAGGAAGGAGAGGGAGCCGAGGAGGAAGATGAGGAAGAGGTGCAGTCTACTGCCCAGATCTTCTACGACACTCTCAAGGAGAAGGCCGACATTGGCGCTGTTGCTGGCACAGCCATTGTGTCTCTGTCTGAGATCTACCTGGTCATCCCCCGAGGACGATACGATATCGATATGTACGCCAACTTCATGCGTCTGCGAGGAAAGACATACGACTACATGGTTCAGTACAAGCATGTGCAGCGGCTGATTGTTCTGCCCAAGCCCGATGACCTGCACAACATCCTGGTTGTCCAGCTGGACCCACCGCTGAGACAGGGTCAGACCCGATACCCGTTCTTGGTTATGCAGTTCCTGCGAGAGGCCGAAATCAAGGTCGAGCTCAACGTGGACGACGCCGAGTTTGCCGAAAAGTATGCCGACAAGGGCCTCAAGCAGTCATACGACGAGTCTGCCCACCAGGTGGTTGGCTCGATTTTCCGAGGTCTCACTGGCCGAAAGCTTACTGTCCCCGGCTCGTTCAAGACCGTTCATGGTCATGCTGGTGTGAATTGTTCGCTCAAGGCGTCCGAGGGACATCTGTACCCCCTGGAGCGAAACTTCCTGTTCCTCTCCAAGCCTGTTTTCATCCCCTTTGCTGAGATTGCTGACATTACTTTGTCTCGAGTCGGTTCTTCCGTGACCACTTCGCGAACATTTGACATGACTTTCAAGCTGCGAAACGCCCAGGGCGAGTACCAGTTCTCTAACATTTCGAAGGAGGAGCAGGAGGGTCTGGAGGCCTTCATCAAGTCCAAGGGTATCCGACTCAAGAACGATCTGGCTGAGGAGAAGGCTTTGCTTGCTGCTACTCTGGCTGAGGTTGACGATGACTCTGACGATGGAGGAGAGTTCCGAGGCTCTGCCGATGAGGATGATGAGAGTCCCGATGAGGATTTCCATGCCGAGAGTGACTCGGAGGTTGCTGAGGAGTTTGACTCCAATGCTGAGAGCAGTTCGGGCGATGAAGACGACGAGTAAGCAGTATGTATCTGATGGAGGATTTGCTGTGTAGAATATATTTTGAGTGTCTCTTTGGAGTCATCAAGGAACACTTTGAATATTATGTAGATGTATAATGGAATTAATGTTGAGTATACACAAAAGTGTAGCGTCAGGGTGATTATTGCAAGTTTCAGGGGGGGGGGGGTAGGTACTCGTACTCGTACTGGTAGCAGCTACCTGGTACAGGCTTCAGGATGTCCGTATATGTGTACACATGTAAGTTGTACAGTTGTGAAGAACACGAATAGATGATTATTACAAATTCCTAAAACAGCAGCTGAAAGTTCCGAGTACATTCTTAATCTGGTTTTGAGACACCAGAGCTATTCAACGTTTGTTTACTCCTGAAACATTACAGTACCTTCGCGATGCATTCTTACAACGGGTCCTCGATTAGTTGATGAGATTTTTCTACTGTACTTGTAATTGTCTATATGCATTTCAAATAATTATTTTTCAGTACTGTACACCTGTGCAACTCACATGATGGTTGTTGGAATTCAGTTACAAGTAGCTACAATAATTACAGGTACAGTGATATATTGCCATTAATATATGCTAGCTTTTTAGGGGCTCCAAACTTACAGTAGAGTACAAGTATCAGACAGGGATGAGAGAAGATAAGCGTGTGAAATAGGGACGGGACACCTGAAAAGCATCGTGGCATACTCATAAGTGTAGACTTTCCACAATCGCCACTTTAAACAGGACAAATGTATTTGGCCATATACAATGACGTAGTATTAACCTTCCCTGTCTGCTGTTTTGCTGCAAGTCGGCCTTATCTGAGTTGTACACACATTCCTCGCCTGGGGACGCACGATTTTGAAACTCACTTTCATAACAAGAGACAGAGACAGAGACAGGCAGAGAGACAGACATAGGCAGGACGTATGACTGTCATGGAAATATCCCGCTGGAGAAACCGTCTTTTGACAGCTGTCAGTTTCTTCACGCAATTCCAAACCCCTGCAAATTGACAGGCCGGACAACGGTACTGATCGCACTTTTTTTTTACTTTAAGGGCAATGCATTCAGCTATATAGGAGGAACGAACGGTCCCAGACTATTAATCACGTTTAGAACGGCCATTGTGTGATGCTTTGTCGTAAAAGTTTCAGAATTACTCCACATTAGGTTACATAGGCTATCGTAGTGTAATCGTACGGCCACTAGCAGAGTCACTTTTCGGTGACAGTGAATACCATCATTTCCCTCACATTACCATGCCTGCTGAAATCACCGAAATAGACTGGCTCTGCGCTCGCTACCCTGGCCTCAGTGAGTCTCTTATCGTCGCTTTCTGTGTCGGGTTCGAGACCAAGCACCAGGCTGAATGCCATCTCCGGACTCTCAGTGCTGACTGTTGTTATGTTGAAATTTCGGAAAACGAGGAAAATGTTTTTGACGAAGTCTTTGCCACCAGCGACCACTCCTGGTCCGATGAGGAATTAGGCAAGCAGCCCGCCAGCCAAGGGCCTTCTAAACCAGACCTCTCTAAAGCGATGAGCCTTCTTGAGATTTCTAAGCAGCTGGAGTCCCCTACTGCCGGTTGGACTATCACCGGGCTCCCGATTGTTGACAAGCAAAAGCCAAAGAAGAACAAGAGCCAACCTAAGAAGGAAGTCAAGAAAGAGGTTAAGAAAGATGTCAAGAAAGATGTCAAGAAAGATGTCAAGAAAGAGACAAAGAAAGATGTCAAGAAAGATGCCAAGAAAGATGCCAAGAAAGATTTCAAGAAAGATGTGAAGAAGCTATCCAACAAGACAAGCGTCAGCCACAGGAACCCCAATATCGCCAATATTGCCGTTCTATTGAATGCTCCTATTGAGAAAGTCGAAACTTACTATCGAAGACACAAGTCTTACCAACGAACAGTTATCGAGCTAGTTTTGTCCTTCAAGGCAGCTGACCTTGCTGCTTCCGACCTGGAAGTTGCCGAGAATACCCACGCTGTATTTCCAGCCATTCCCTGGCAAATATGCGTACGACTATGCCTCTTTGCGAGAGGCGACGGGACCAAGGCCTTTAAGATAGCTGAAGAAATCGCTTCTTTTGAAGATTGGAGTGTTCTGGTAATTCCAGAAAAGGAAGATTCAGTGTCAGCCAAGCCAAGTGCAGAAGAAACCGCTGAATTCATTCAAGTGGGCGATAAAGCCTGTGCTGAAAAGGTACGCGCTGCAATGGCACTTTCTCGAGAGTCCAAAATGTACGATGGCTTGCAGCAGCACTACAAACGAGAAATGCTGAACAGCACCGATCCTAGACTAAGACTTCAGCACCAGCGAGCATACGACCACGTCAAGAACCAGAACCAGGACCTTAAGAACAGAATTGGGCTGCTTACTACGACCAGAAACGAGTCCACTTGGTATATCGATTTGCACGGTCTCTATGTTCCTGATGCCATGAAAGTAGTCCAGGTGAAAATCAACGATTGGTGGGAAGTGGAGAAGAACTCCGAACCTGTCAAACCTATAACTCTCAACACTGGTGTGGGATCCCACTCTCCCGGTGGATATTCTAAGATCAAAGTGGTCCTGGATGAATGGCTTAAAGATAACTCATGGGAGCACGAGGTACATCGAGGCCACATTCGGATTATGAGAAAGAAATATGGGACGAATAATATCGATTTAGTATAATACAATAAATAGCGTGCGTTTTGTTTTGAGTGAGTTTTGGATCTGTTACACATCCCACCAACCAATATTCAGCCTGTACCACTCCACTGTTCGTTTGAGTCCTTCCTCAAAAGACACCCTTTGAGTCCATCCAAGCTCACGAATCTTGTCATCGTTGGTTCTGTATACAGTGTCATTGTAAGGTCGGTCAGATACGAAACTGGGGTCTCTTGTATACCCAAGCATATCACGTAAAGTCTCAAACACAACCCTGTTGCTTTTCTCATCCTGACTGCCCACATTAAATACCTGGCCCTTAAGCTGGGCAAAATGGTCATATGCAAGCTGAACAGCCTGCACACAATCATCGGCATAAATGTACCTCCTTCTGTGTTCTCCTGATCCTTGTAGCATGCAATCCTTGCCCGTCAACATGGCTGTACAGAAGGCAGGTATGATTTTTTCAGGGTACTGGTACTCCCCATACACGTTGTTGAACCTCAATGTGACACACTCGAGACCAAAGGACTTTGTGTAGGCCGATATGAACATTTCTGCTGCTGCCTTGGATGCGGCATATGGGTTGGAAGGGCACAAAGGCGACGATTCCAGATCTTCTGTTCCCATTAGATCCGCCTGATCGCCGTAAATCTCGTCTGTAGAAATGTAGATTAGACGGGGTATTTTAGATCCTTTCCTTGGGCTCTTGCACATTTCCTCTAGCAGCACTTGCGTTCCAATCACATTCGTGGTCGTCACTTGTAGAGGTTCAGAATAGGAGCATTCCACATGACTTTCAGCGGCGGCGTGGATGACTGTTTCAATGTTGTGTGTGGCAAAAACATGTCGGAGTGCCGCTGTGTTGCTAATATCGACTTCCACGAATGCCTCCAGTGGCGCATCCTCCAGGTTCTTCTTCCTCCCGCTGTACTTCAGAGCGTCCAGACAAATGACCTTCTCAGACTTTGCAAAATGTCGTGATATCCACGATCCACTGAGTTAGAGGAGGGATAGGTGTTGTTCACTGAGCCGATACTCACATAAAACCCGCTCCTCCGGTTACTAGAACACTCATTTCATGTTGTTGTGTGTCGATGGGAGTAATGGAGATGAGGAGAGCTAAGGTTCGAAGGTTGGTCCGAAGTGCATGAAATTGGCTGTGAAGTATAAGGTGAGAACATAAACAACTGAAGTATCGTACAGGAAGCTACTTGTACTAATGACGTTGTAAACGCTGAGGAACATACTGTATAAACGGATCCTTGTTTCTAGCAAGAGTGAGCACAACTGTAATGTTTATATAATGAGAACTCAAAAGCAAGTACGTACGAGTACGATACTGTACCCGTAGCGTACCTACAGGTAACTGGTAGTCACACGGACGTCTCGATCATAGCCATATATTAAGTAAGATGAATTTCAAGCACATCTATATTTTATTTCAGAGTACCTTCACTCACTTCTCTTCTTCTTTTCCCGACTCAAGTGCAAAATTAGGAAGGGGGGAGCCATGTGACAAGGGCGATCGAGTGTACCTTTCCTTGGAAAAGGAGCATTCCGACTTGGGGGAACCAGAGCGGATCTTCCAAGGAGCAGGATCATCATATTTTCGAATCATATCCTTTTCTCCAGAAGACTCTTTTCGAGGAAGGTACGAAGGTGTGTTGTATGTGTGTCCTTCGTAAGGGTTGCCAGGATAAATGTACTGGGGAGACTCTGATAACCAAGAAGGCACATCATATCGAGACCCATGGTTAGCTCCGGAATCGTAGTCAAAGTCCAGAGAAGACAAGACATCCGGATAAAAAACATCCTGTGATGGGGCTTTGCCCTTCCGGATGACAAGATTGGAATCTCCCTTGCACTGTACCTCCGGAGATCCTTCCTCTTCATAAACCTCCTGCAGTTCATCATAAGACAGGTTCCAGCTGTTGCTGTTGATCTGGTCAATAAACTGCTGGGAGTCGTTAAACTGCTTCATGACCTCCTCATTTTCCCAGTCCTCAAAGCTGGCTTGGGCTAGGGGGATTCGCAAAGATTGGATCATGGTTCCATAGTTCGCAGTGGGCCGGTTGAGAGCCAAAGTGTATCTCGCTCTGGTATCCGTATCGTAGTTCTCGTTGTTCACTGGAACGGGGGTATCACTCATTGTGGGTTTAGGGGGTTGACGATGATAAACGCAGATAAAAGCCCTTTAAGTATATTCCTGGGCCAAGTATAAACATAGGTTGCCATGGAGATTGCTTCTTTAAAGAACATAATACCGGGGTCATGAGACCATGTTACCATCACTGTAAATGCGATAAGGTGACGAGGTAAAATGCTTACTTGTAACTGTTACTGTACCCATAATCGAGTCAATCTTACAGGCATCCTCCACTTCATAAAATACCCCAATACATGCATCACCTATATACCTATTACTTATCCAGCGCTAACATGGCCATCTTGGCAGACCGACAATAGGCCTTCGCCAGCTTCTTATTCTGCCTGAGCTGAGAGTATCCATCGGACTGGTAGGTTGTCACGGTTCCGTCAATTTTGTCAATCTTAAGCTTGAGGTCCAGAGACACAATCATCTGACGCAACAGGGTTTCCAGTTCCTCCACAGGCATGTCAAAAGAGTGTGCCAGCTCGTCCAGACGGAACTGTGTGTAAGGGAAAATGGCCTGGATCAGAGCTCGCTCTTTCAGCATGTCGACAATAGAGCCCTGGATGTCGCTGAACACGAGATCGAACCGCAACCCTTCGATCAGCACGTTCCACAGCTTGAAAAACTGCAGAAACTCCGAATCCAAGAAACTCTGCAGCATCCTCATAATGTCGGAGTCTGCACCCACAAGTTCGGAGAAGCCAAAATTCTGGTTCACAAGTTCAGAAAGCTGGGCCCGCGAAAAAGACACCAGCGCACAAACGGCAATGTAGCGACCAACATCGGAGGCCAGAACAACATCCTCGTAGTTCTTGAGATACTCAAAGTCCATGTCCACAAAGTACTCGGCGGCCTTTGCAAATGCAGAGGGAGCAATGGTGACTGTTGGCGGCCCCGATTTGTTCGACATGGTCGTAGTGGCCTGTAGTTCGTGCAGTGCTGCCAACAAGAGGGCCAGGTTGAGATCCATGGGCTTGAGCTCAGCCCGCGAGTCCAGAACCTTGTGAATGGTCGTCACCTTTTCGTCGTCCAGGAACTGGGCCCGCGCCTCCATCACTCTCAAATGCAACGAGTGCTCCCAGTCATTGTTGTTGTCTCGTCTGCTGGCACATGCCTTCTTGGCCTCCTGAAACTTGCCCAACGACATGTACAGCCTGATGAGCGTGTCGAATTTGGCTGAGGACCGATGCGATTTGAGCTCCTCCACCTGCGACTGGTTTTCTGCTCGTGTTTGGTCAATCCATTCCCGGTCCTCTGCAGGAGCTGCTCCCTTGAGTAGCTTGTCGAGTCGTTTGATTAACCGTTCGTAAGCATCCACCTGCTTGGTATCTTGACGGCAAATGGCGAGCGCCTTTTCCAAACACTGCTGGCGCAATGCCTTGTGTGTAGATCCAATATGCTGTAGACGCTGTATTTGGGCTCCAGGAGGATACTGCTGGAGATGTGTGAGAATGCTGGGTGGAATGTCTGTGTTAGAGCTGTGAATGGGGGAACAATTGCTGAATTTTCGTCTCAAAAGCGCAACCTGGATACTCACCGTTCATCTCAGATTTCTTCGTATGATACAGATGTCGTTCTTTGCGTAGTGCTGGCGATGCACAGTGCTGATGAAGGTGCACTGTGGGGGATGCTAATTGGGAGTATGGTTTGAAGCTAATAGAGGGTGTCACGGAGCCTCAAGGTGTGATACTATAGAAATTGGACCTTATTGAACGTCAAATGGACAGAAGGAATATAAAATGAAATCACCCTAGATCCTTTTCTCAATAAATAGTGCTCACTCATCCAGTGGCGGCTATAGTGAAGGTGCTTACATTCTCATCTAGCAGCACTCAACAACTTAGTTGGAGATTGTCTCGCGTGTTAACAGGAAAGTGTAATTTTGCTGGGAAGTCGTTGCTGCTCGTTCTGACGTTTAACAAAAGTATAAATCTCGTCTTCCCATGAAAAATACAGAACAATATTGTAATGTGGATCACATAACACTGGTCAGAAATGGTCTGCGTTATACAGACATTATTCGCCTTTGATGCCTGTACTATTCATTTCCCCCATTTCTTAGGACTTCCCCCTGACGCCTCCATCGGTCCCACGCACGTGACCCCGCATAAATTTCACATCTTATCTTTATCGAGAATATTTGCACCCTTTCAAACCTACTTATACCACCATGCTTAGGACAGACTGGCATAGGCTTGAAGGCCTAGCGGCAAAGCGACCTGACTTCAAGCGGTGGCTGTCATCATCACAGACCCTGTTTTACACAAATACAGGAAGCGGCAGAACGGCAACAGTTGTACCCACTTCCAGATCAGACGAAGGCTACAACTACAGTCACAGGGATAAAAACAAATCCTCCCGAAAGTCAAGAAATGGAGGCAGCAACGTCAAGTTCATCAGCAAACAATACATCAACCAGGCCGAGGTTTACGACCAAGCATCTGGTTCGCGTCAGAAAAGTTTGCGGCACTCTGAGCGAGTCAAGCGCAACTACGAGGCCTCCTTCCCTCCTCTTTATGCTCGACGAGTGGACGTGGAGACAGCTAAACTACAGGAGGAGTTGTACCGAGATGATTTGAACCTGCGTCAGAAGCTGGCCAAACTTCCCCAGCAGAGAGCAGTGATTGGAGGAATCGTCATGAAGATCGAGGCTAGCGTCAAGACCCGTGGAAAAGGATGGATGAACCATGGACAGGTGATCGAGGAGCTGGTGCTTCGAGGTGATGTCTTCGAGGCGATTCTGGTGCTCAAGTGGTACAGAAAAGAGGAGTCTGTGAGGAACAACCTTCAGGAGATTCTCAAGGCACTCTTGGCCAGTGAATATCCCGGTATAGCTGCTGATGTCGTTCAGCTGGCGCACCAGTGGCAAATTCCACTTAACTCGTACAACATTGTGGCAGGTATGAAGGGCCTGAAGGAGACTGTCACGTACGATAACGCTGTGGAGAAACTCAAAAGCGCGTACCAAATGTGTGACTGGGCTCTGGCCCCTTCTCCCGAGAATGGTAATGAGCCTCAGTTCAAAGATGCCGAATTCGTTCTGCCTCACGTTCTTTATTTTGCATGGAGAGTTCCCAACAATGCACGAAACGAAGTGATGCATTTGGTGGACAAGGTGTGTCCTGCTTTCAAAGTGGATACTACGCGAGCCGCATTTCTCACCCAATATTTTGCCGGTGTAGGATACCACGTGACGCCGCGTGACGAAGAGGCCACTGTCCAAACTGTGGAGGATGCCGTCAATCTGCTCAAGAATGTCAACCTCGTTGATGGAGCCCTCATGTCTTCTATTATCCTTGCTTTCAGAGAACATTTCAAGAACCCCGCGGATGAGGCTCTTGATTGGGAGCATGAAATTGGAGATCTCAAGTGGAAGAATGTGATAGAGATTGCTTTCCGAGCAGTTCGACCGGATCGAAAACGATCTGGACCCCTGGCTCACATTGATGTCAAGCGAAACATGGACACTTGCACCCAACTTCTTGGACTGTGCAACATTATGGGCGACCGGCAGCTTGCCCGAAACTGGTTCCACAACTATGTTCTTCCTGTGGTGTCGCTTGAAACTCCCAACAAGGAGCTCAAGGAGCTGGACAAGAATGGAAACGTGCAGGTTCTCAACATCTTCAACGTTTTTGCTGCTCTTGATAAGAACAATGTGGCCACTGAGGACTCTCGAGAGCTCTTTTTGTCTGTCATGAGCCGAATCCCCAACCTGGATTCGCGACCTGCTCTGTCCAGATTTATTGCTGAAACTTCCCGAATGGAGCGAATCATCCAGTCCAAGTGCCACGACGAAGCTATTTCCAAGAAGGTTCGTGCTACTGTTGATGCTGCCCACAAGCGGATGATTGGTGGCCTGCCCCACACCTGTGTCATTTCGCGATCCCTCATCAAGTCTTGGCGATATGCTATTGGTGATGCTGCCCGAGACTATCACAGAGTGCCCTACCTACGATCTGTGACCATTGACCAGCTGTTCATGTGGGACCCCAAGATTTCACAGAACCGATCGTTCCTCAAGTCTCCCGAAAACCTCTGGGCTGTGGCTGAGATTTACGAGCTTCTCCAGGCTGAGTACGTGATTATGCAGCGATCTAGTCCAAAGAAGACACATAGCATTAAGCAGCTGCTGCACGTGATGATGCACAGATTGTCCGCATTTGTTCCCGGAGGTATGACTCCCGAGATCATCGAGCATCACCGGGCCAACCAGGTGCTCATGAACATCATCTCTCCCACACCTATTCCCATGCCCTACGATTCCGACGGAAAGGAGCCCCAGTGGCTCACAGGTCCCGAAGCCAAGCCCGTCACTGCTGACGAGATCGCCAAGGCCCAAGTCACCAAGAAGTTCGGAGCTCGACCCAAGACTGAGCGTGCTGCGAAGGCAGATAAGCGTCGAGGCACCAAGCGACTGCGACACAAGCCCAGCAAGAACCAGTCTCGCCGAGGAGACGACATTCTCAACAGTATGCTGTCCATGCCCGACCAGTTTAAGCGGTAATTTTTTGTACATAGTATTTATCCGAATTGTCACACATTGTTTTATTAGCCTGTATATATTTACACACTTCGCACGATGTTTTCCTCATCGTCGGACTCTACTGCCTCTGGACTCCTGGTTATGGGAAGCACATTTACTCTTCCCGCTTCTGCCACCCGTTTTAGCAACGTGGAGAGGGGGTGCATGGCTACTCCAGACGTCTTCGCCAATATTTGCAGCACTTTGTTTAAGTGCTTGGTAGTTTTAGTCTCTCTGGAAATCAGCTTTTGCATCCGTTTGGCCTGAACAGTACATGTTCGTGTGGACGACTTGACCGTGCGCTGCTGAGAGACGATCGTGGCTTGCTGGATCCGGATAACTTTCTGGGCAGCTTCGAGATCTTCTTGAAGTTCGTCGATTTTCATTTGTTGGTGGTCATTGCTTAGTTTGAGACGATCTGCCTCCAGTTTTATCAGGAAAACCTCGTGAGCGTCAGATGTGATAGGGGCCTCTACTCGAGGAAGGCACCCAGGACGGTCTGACCTCCCAGTGAACATGGGTGGCTTTCGGCGTGGGTTTCTTCTCGGCGGACCCATTTTCACGTATCGGTTTATATAAGATACGAGTACAAATCCCTAATAATAAGATATGGTGTACCTATTCTCAAGAACTTGAGATCGTGGATGGACACAGACAACGCACACCTACCAAACAATCACGACATTCTTTTTATTAACTGCTGCACGTAAAGGTATTCAACAAAGAAGTTGATTCAAAAAGCTGTACAATTAATTATCTTCTATCTGTGGCTTTTAGTTACGATAACCAGCTCCATGTTCGTAGCCCCATTTCTCAAGTCTATGTAACAAAACAATGAACAAAGTTAACTAGCTCGCTAAATAAATTATACATCTGTTGCCCACCCCAGTGATGCTTCTGTCGAAACGAAGAGATAAGCATGTGGGTGCTGACCTTCCTTTTAAATCTCTCTAATTGAGAATAACGATACACTCATGGTGTAGCTCAAATCACCACACAGCACGCATCCCCGTCCACCTCACCCTTTAAACTTCATGCATAATCAAACACCATAGAGTATAACCACCCAACTCACACTCACAGACGGGACAATGAACAACGACATCACGGGGCGAATTGAGGAAATCAGCTCCTCGAAAGGAGGCGCCAAAGAATACATTGACTACCTACATACGATCAATTCGGCCGAGGATCTCATTCCTTTCGTCAAGGCCATTATCCAGATCCCTGACGGGGCTATTGTGGCGCGACCAGTGCTGGCGGAGTTTGTGAGCTATACAAAAGGCCTGACAGATGTGCGGGAACGCGTGCTGAATGCTACTTTGGATATTCTGAAGGAAAAAACCATCATTTTTGAAGAGCAGGAGTTCTTAGCTCGTGAGGCTCTGGCCGAGGTGTACGAAGCCCAATATGAGTACACTAACGCCGCTCGGGTCCTCCAAGGCATGCGATTGGACTCGGGCCAGCAGCACATCTCTGACGACAAAAAGGTATCTGTTTATATTCGAATTGTGCGAATGCTGTTGGAAGACGAAGATGACGCTGGTGCGGAGACTTATCTCAACAAGTGTGCGCTGTTGATCCACAAGTGCAGCGACCCCGTCCAAAAGGTACATTTCAAGCAGTCGCAAGCCCGAATCTTTGACACGCGTCGAAAGTTCCTTGATGCTACCAGAAAGTACTATGAGATGTCTCTGGAGGAAGCTGTGGATGAGGATGACAGACTGCAGTGTCTCCTGGCGGCCTCTAAAACAGCCATTTTGTCGCCTGCTGGACCTCTGCGTCAACGTGTGCTGACGGCACTGTACAAGGACGAACGAAGCGTTCAATTACCTACTTTCAAGGTGCTGGAACAGCTGTACGAGAACCGAATCTTGGATCAGGAGGATGTCAAGAAGTTCTCCGAGATGCTGGAGCCCCATCAGCTGGCTCTCATGGGAGATGGTGTTACTGTGTTAGACCGTGCTGTGCTGGAACACAATCTCCTCGCCATTTCTCGAGTCTTCTCCTGCTGCTCGTTCCCTCGAGTGGCTGCTCTCATTGGCATGGAACTGCATCAGGCCGAGGACACGGTGGCCAACATGATTATCCAGGGTCGACTGAGCGGCAGGATTGATCAGGTGTCTGGGTTTGTGTACTTTGACTCGGAAAAGTCCAATCTCAACGTGAGACAAAAGGCCCTTGTGCGACTGGACGAGGTCGCAGATAGCATTGAGCGAATCAGTGCTTAGTTATTTATAAGTAGTTAAAGATGATGAAGGAATTATCTGAAAGACCCTACAAAAACCGGTGCTGGTGCAAGTACTTGTAGCTAGAAGGAAATTCACCAGTTCAATATTTTCGTTCCTCAAGAGTCGAGCAAGACCATACACGAATAAGAGGAACGACAATCAAAAGCCACATTCTTATGATTTATACTGTATATACGTAATAACAGCTCAAAAATAACCCGACCAACTGGCAGATATTTCCGGGATCTCATTACTTTCTGTGATTTTCTTTTCTGTGATTTTAAATTATGATTTTTTATTATTTTATTATTTTATTATTATTTTTTGTTTGCTATATTTTCATTCTCAAATATAGAATTGTCAGCCCCAACCTCCACAGCCATCATAGTATAGTGGTTAGTACACCACGTTGTGGTTCATTTCGCAATTCCGTGGAAACCTCAGTTCGATTCTGGGTGATGGCAGACTTAGAAGTCTGCTTCTTTTTGTTGTTGTTTTTCTTTCGTGGTTTTTTTCTATTTTTTTTCTGTTTTTTTCCGCCTTGCTTGCATAGGTGGGTTTCAGTGCGTACTTGTGCTGCGATGGATGAGATAAATAAAAGTTAATCTGGGGTGATGCCAGGAGAGGGAATGTTCAAGTGGACCCAACCCGAAGTAAAATCAAGTGTATTTTTTTTTCTCTGTTCTACAGTACAAGTTGTTGCCACAAACACGCCAGTCTGTACTCACTAAAACGATGATGTGATAGGGTTGCATCTGGACCCAGGGGAGGAACCATTTAGCGTGCGTTTGAATGAATACGAGCAAAGCCTGGCCCTGATAAGTCTAACTCTAATAGCTACAAAGACTACCTACGTCTCGTCAAAAATGGATGTATCATACATTTTTATTAGTTAAATAACTTAGTAAACGGCCTTGAAAGCCTGCTCAAAGTCGGCAATGATATCGTCAATGAACTCGATACCAACAGCGACTCGGATGAGGTCCTTGGACACACCGGCAGACTTCTTCTCCTCCTCGGAGAGCTGCTGGTGGGTGGTGAAGTAAGGAGCAATGACCAGGGTCTTGGCGTCACCGACGTTAGCAAGGTTGGAAGCCAGCTTCAGAGAGTCGACAACAGCGGCTCCCTTGTCATCCTTGACACCGATGGACAGAACGGCACCGTATCCTCGCTTGAGCACCTTCTTGGCGTGCTCGTGGTAAGGGTGAGACTCGAGACCGGGGTAGGAGACCCAGGCAATGTGTTCATTCTTCTCCAGCCAGTTTGCAAGCTTGAGGGCATTCTCGCAGTGTCGGTCGACTCGCAGAGACAGAGTCTCGAGGCCCTGGATGATCTGGAAGGCACCGAAGGGGTTGAGGCAGGGGCCGACATCTCGGAGCAGCACGGTTCGCACGTACAGGGCGTAGGCGAGCTCGTTGCCGAAGGTCTCGGCAAACTTCATGCCATGGTATCCCTCGGAGGGCTCGGTGATCTGGGGGAACTTGCCGGACTTGACCCAGTCAAACTTTCCGGCATCGACAATGACACCAGCAACGGTGGTACCGTGGCCACCGATCCACTTGGTGGCAGAGTGGACGATGATATCAGCACCGTACTCAATGGGGGCAACCAAGTATCCTCCAGCACCGAAGGTGTTGTCGACGACAAGGGGAATGTCGTTCTTGTGGGCAAGGTCGGACAGAGCCTGGAGATCGGGCACGTTGTAGCGGGGGTTACCAATGGACTCGACGTAGAGAGCCTTGGTCTTGTCGTCAATGGCAGCGGCAAAGGCCTCAGGGCTGTCGCCCTCAACGAACTTGACGGTGATACCGTAGCTCTTGAAGATGACCTTGAGCTGGTTGTAAGTTCCGCCGTACAGGCAAGAAGAGGCGACAATGTTTTCTCCGGAATGGGCGAGGGCAGTGAGAGCGAGGAAAGAGGCAGACTGACCGGAAGAAACGGCAATGGCAGACTTACCGCCCTCCAGAGCAGCAATTCGCTTCTCGAGAACGTCGTTGGTGGGGTTCATGATTCGAGAGTAAATGTTGCCGAACTCCTGGAGACCGAAGAGCTTGGCTCCGTGCTCGGAGCTGTTGAAGTTGTATGAGGTGGTGGCATAGATGGGCACGGCTCGGGCGTTGGTGGCAGGGTCAACTTCCTGGCCAGCGTGGAGCTGCAGAGTATCGAAGTGGGAAGGCATTTTGGGGGAGTGGGGAGAAAGATCTGGCAATTCAATTGACAGAGAGGTTACACTTTATATCTGTTATACGAAGACCGGGGTGGGACGAGTGCAATTTCACGTGACCTGGATAAAGTTCCGGATTTAGCGGGGAACAAGGCGAGATTGGGTATGGATAGTGATGTGGCTGGGGTCTGCTGGCGTGGCCAGGGGCGTTGAGACTAAGGGTGGGCGTTATAAAAGTAGATCAATTGGTCTTTTGAGCCTGTTTCAACCTTTTGTTGTTGTGGACATTTCTACTCTTATACTCTTTTTCACAGCTATAACCACTCTGACTCACACGCCACCAGTGGCTGAGCCTATACACGCCGACCACGCCCAACGTGCAGGATCTGGGTCAAAACTGTGGTTACTCAGGCCAATCGCTGCAACCTTTTTTTCGTCATTAATGCGGAGAGATTAAACTGTGGCTGGAAGGTGCAGAAAGGATGGGTCGAAGTGGGTACGGGGAGATTAATTGGAAGAGAGGATTGTGGTTAGTGGTAGTGGCAGTGGGTCTTTTTTTTTTGCTCAAAAAATCCTTCGTTGTATGAAAAATTCCCGTGAAGTAAGTTACTGGCCGTTCCGCTTCTTATCTTATTTTGCTGTACCTCTCTCTTTGCTGCCCGGTACTTGTATTGGTACCGGTACCGGCATTTTTATTGCTGACAGCTGCTCTCAAACCACCAGCCGCTTCTTCTCAACAGTTTTTGTCTCCCAATTTCGTCACCGCTGACAGAACCCAATCTAATTTGACGTGAAATAAAAGGGGACCAACGTCGTTGGTCTAAATCGAACCCATAACACCAGGATGGTAACCCTAAAAAGTACCAGTCTGTAATATCCTCCACGCGTAGCCCCCATCCCACATAAGCTTTTACCCTACTGCGGAACCTTGGTATAAAAATTGGATTCGCGATTCACCCTTCTTCTAACAACAAGGACCAAAACGTGAGTACCATAAGCAGTATCATTTTTGTGATGAAACACTTACTCAGCTCACTCAGAGCTCTGCTATGCTGATAAACTTCCTAACAACGCAACAATTACCTGACTTTTATCACATTTGCGATTTTTCAATCTCGAATCAAACTAACCCAGTCTAAATAGTGTCAATCCTGAATACGAAACCTCAACCGTAGATTCGTAGCTGCGAGCTGCATTGTATCTTGTAAGTGAAGTGAACGGCGGTCGATGATGAATCAAACATCTGCAAGTCCTAGCAATGACGCTTGCGTCACTATGCGGAAAACTTGTCACAAACTTTTCTGAGGCTTCCATTCATTAACTTGGTATTTACAGCGAACTCGTGATATTTTACGAATAGAAATGCACGACGCCGTTAACATTTTCAGCATGCACAAGCTTTCATCCCGGAGAGTTATCAAACTGTCTTGATGGGACCCGTCAGCACTGTATTGTGATCATGGTTAATATGGCCTTACGTTTGTACCGGTACGATAGCTACCAGAAGCTACAGTTAATTACCAGTACCGGTACACTGTACTACACCATTACCTTACGGAAGTCGACTCCACTAGTAGCTACCGATACCAAGCAGGGTCAAATACCACCAACGACACCGTTTCTCACGGAATTGTATCAGTAGAAACAATATGCATGTTTTCTAATACACCCAAACACGGGCTACTCTCAGATACACATATCTACACTTGTTAATCTATTAGAGTGCTGTCTCCTGTCCTCCTCTCCTGCAATCGGTCACTTTACTGGTGGTACTCGGCAAACCAGGGGTGCTCCAAACTCTGGCGTGCGGTGATTCGGTTCTCGGGCTTGAGCTGCAGCAGACTCAGCAGCAAGTCGAGGGCCACATTGTCAATCTGGGGAATGATGACCCGCAGGTCTTGGGGAGCATACACCTGGAAGTTGGACCGGTAGTTGGGCAGCGACGAAATGTTGGGCCACGTGCTCTCGTTGGGGGTTCCCATGAGCTTGAAAATGTGTTGCAGCTGGTCGTCGTTAGAGGACCCAGGGAACAGAGGTCGTCCAGTGAACATCTCAGCCATGATGCAACCAGCAGACCAGATGTCAATGGACGTGGAGTAGGTTCGGGAGCCCAAAAGAACGTCGGGAGCTCGGTACCACAGAGTGACAACCTCGTTGGAAAAGGTGTTGACGGGGATACCAAAGGCGCGCGCCAGACCGAAATCGGCGAGTTTGAGCTGGCCCTTGGCGTTAATGAGCAGGTTTTGGGGCTTGAGGTCTCTGTGCAGCACCCGGTTGTCGTGGCAAAAGAGAATGCCTCGAAGCAGCTGGTACATGAACCACTTCACCTGCTTGGTCTCCAATGCGCCCTTGTTTCCGTTGGTGTCCATGAACTTCTTGAGATCCTTGTCCATGTACTCGAACACCAGATTCAGCTTGTTCTCAGTGTGGATAACATCGTACAGAGTAACAATGTTCTCATGCTTGAGCTCCTTCATCAGCGAGATTTCTCGGATGGCTGTGGATGGGGTGCCCTCCTCGGAATCGAGGTTGATTTCCTTGAGAGCCACAAGCTGGCCTGTAGTTCGGTTTCGGCCCTTGTAAACGGTGGCGTATGTGCCCTCACCGAGCTTCTCCAGCTGCTGGAATTGAGACGAGGTGTTCATGGTGGCCGTTGCTGTGTGTGAGAGGAGTGTGGTTTGGTGGATGTAATTTCAGTCTGCTACGGAGGACTGTAGTCGACGTGCATGATATGCGTTGGGAGCTAATAGACGCCCAGCAAAGGGATAATCAAATTTGAACACGTCTCACGACTGCGTGATATACATTGGAGGTTGCAAATATAGCAGATGGCCCTGTTTTATAAGAAGATGATTTTTTCCATAAGTCTCTTATTTGGTTGGGCTGGTTAACGGATGGCAAGTGTGAGTTGTCACGTGTTATTGTAGCTATTCGGAGGCACGCTGGAATATGGTTTAAGCTGTATGGTGATGAGTCAGTGAAGGGGTGGAGTTGCTAGTACAAGCAAGACCAACTATTAATCGCTAGAAATATGAGTAACATAAGAAATGTTTGTGAAACAAGGGACCCAGTGCTGAAATATCTGCTTTTAAACTTTTTCCAAGCAATTTACCGTATTTCGTCAAACGGCCAATACGTCTTCTTCAGCCTTAACTAAAGCTAAGTATATTATAGCAACTATTTTACCCAAACCTAACCTGGCAAATGATGGGCCAAAGTTTCTGGGCAGATTTTGTAACTCAGCCGATATTCTCATTAGTTGACCATATCGCGCTGGAAGAACCTTTTCGGACCAATAGGCCGCTTTCAAGTAAAATACCTACTTGCCTTACTTTGTACATTACCCACAGGGCCATGACTCACCGTTTCTAGATGACTCTATTTACTGTGCGGCGCCGTAACCCTACTTGAGTGCCTCACGGTTTTTATGATGGATGTTGAGTTAGTTCACATCGACCCGAAGAAGTTGAAAAGAAGTTTAAACAGAGGTAACACACCAGGGGTTCCATTCCATGTAAAAAATACCCTCCTTCTTTGCTTCCATCAGACCGAGAGAAGGTTCTCGTACTTCCCCTCCCCACTTGGTTATCACCGTTTGCCAACTTAACTTTAACCGTGCATACCAGTATCAAAAGTTGAAAAATAGCCCTGAGGTTGAAAAGAAAAAACGAGAACGAGCCACACGACACCGTTTGACCAGCACAGAAAAGAAAAGATGTTCAAACCAACGGACATTAGCGGCCAGGCTTCAGAGGTGGGTCCCCAATGGACTCCCTACCTTTCTCACCCTGTGGATTTCGGAGCCAAACATTTTCTCGAAGCCATGTTAAATGTCATCAGCCAGCCCAACATCAACTCCTCGGTGATCATGAGAGCCGATATAATTTCTGACTCTCTGGGAATGATGCCCAATATCATGGGAACCGACAAAGCCAACCAGGGATTCATTTTCGACACAAATGAAGGCAACACACAAGAGAAGGACGGCCAAGATAAAGACGGGTCTCCCACACCACCAAACTTGCAGGATTACACCCCTAGAGAAGTTGAGGTGGAGACATGCCCTGTCAAGCGGGTGATCGTCAGACGAATCATTCCTCGAAACCCCCAGAACGACTTTTCTGTCAACCAAACTTGCATTGTTCACTCCGACAAACCATTGTGGGACAAGGATGGAAAAGAATCCTCAGATGGAGCCAAGGTGGCTATTTCCTACATTTCTCATCACGATCATCCCAAGTCGTGCCCTTATTATCTCCCCTGCGTTAAGGCTGTTTTACTGTACTTTGATGGCTCTTCCATTTCCGTTTACTACGAGAAGTACACTGACTACGAGCTGACTGCCGAGCAGGAGGAACGGTGCTCTCGAATCGCTCTGCATCTATTGCACACAGTTTTCCGACACTCTTCTGGTCAAAAAGCCGGTTACAAGAAGCGTGTTCATCACGATATGATCATCGACCGAATCAAGTTCCAGGACAGATACATTTACCTGAAACAAAAGTACGCCCATTCTCTGGTGTCGTCATGGGTCGAGTCCACAGATCCCCGAAAGCACGTGTTTGAGGATCTGGCTATCGCTGCATTTCTTATCGAGCTCTGGGGACAGATGTACAAGAACAAGGACGATATTTATTTCTACGACCTGGGTTGTGGAAACGGTCTTCTGGTGAACATCCTGATCGAGGAGGGATACGTGGGGGAAGGAGTGGATGCTCGAGCAAGAAAGTCTTGGGCTACCTACGACCCTGAAGTAACAAAAAAGCTCCTTGAAAAGATCGTGGTACCCACTGTTCTGCTAGACCAAATGGTGGGACAAGCCCAGTATCTTCCTTCACATGCTGCCGAGAAGCGTCTGGCAGAGGCCAACAGTCTAGCCACTGACCCTCGAGTGTTCCAGACTGCTGGTCTGCCTGAAAATGCCTTCCTCATTGGAAACCATTCTGATGAGTTGACTTGTTGGATCCCTCTGATGGATAGACCTTTCATGGTCATTCCATGCTGTTCACATGCTCTTTCTGGTGAGAAGAAGCGGTTCCCTCCCACATCCGCAGACCCCGAAGAAAAGTCGACCTACCGATCCTTGGTCGGTCATGTAGAGCAGTTATCGTCCAAGATTGGATGGCAGGTTGAAAAGGAGTATCTTCGAATCCCATCCACTAGAAATGCTGCTGTTATTGGCAGAACTCGGGTGGAGCCTCAACTGAACGTTTTTGAAATTCTCTATTCGGAAGGAGGAGGAGAAGGATGGGTGGAGCGAGCACGAGAGCTGTGTGCCAAGAGCCCCCGAAATCACTAAATTAGATTAGCGTAGAAAATGTACATAGCTTATATTTGATTTCCATTCAACGTACTGTACAGTAAAGATTCTATAATTACATTGAAGCAGATTTGGGATATTTATATACTTGGGACCATAGTCCGTGACTCATATTTAGAATGAGCTATAGCGTTCATGAATGGGCAAGAGACTACTCTCCGTTTGACATAATTGGGAGTGTCGGGAGTTTACTCTGCAGTCTTTTGCTTCTTGGCAGAGTCTTCAGAAGGTGTCTCGTCGACAGTCTTCTTCTCCTCTTCCGTCTCAGGCTTGGGAATTCGACCAGACTCGTCCTCCTGAACCGCTTCAGCAACATTCTCAGGCTTGGTCCACACATACCGGGTTCCCTGCTGAAGGGCCTTCTTCATTTCCTCTTCCCAAACCTCCCCGGGCTTGTCGATAATGGAGTCCAGTGGGAAGCAGTTTTTGATTCCAAACTCTCCCTGTGTTGTTCTTCGGAGCTCGACCAGATGACCACACACGCCAAGCGCTTCGCAGATGTCATTGGCAAGCTGTCGGATGTATGTTCCAGACGACACTGACGCCTTGATTTGGAAAATGGGGGTCTTAGGCTTGAAAGTACCCTCAACAGCCTGTTCCTTGGCAAACTTGTATATATCAAGCTCTTCCTTATTGAGCTTCTCGTTGTATTCCTTTTCTCGCCCCTCCAGCGACTTCTCGTGGGTCTGGGTCTCCTTCACTTCAGGAACGGGATCCCGAACAACGGCTGAAACCTCCTCAGCATCATACTTTCTCTTCTTATTCTTTTTGAGCTGTTTCTTGGACACTGTGGGCTGTCCCTCCTTGGACTTTTCGTACTCCTCTCGAGTCATGTCTCCTCCTTCCTTCTTGATCTTCGCCACACCTTCAGCCACAGACATCTCCTCCTCATTGGCAGCACCAAGAGGGGCATAAGCATGCTTGGAGATCACAGGGGACACAAGTTCCAGTTTGCTGACATGACACTCTCTAGAAGGAATGTAGGGGACCTTGAGTCCATTTCGTGCATAGTCCCAAAGACGCACTCCATCCACACTGACAGAGGAGTACACGGGAGGGAATTGCTTGATATCTCCTCGGAACTTTGCCAGTGCCTCCTCGATCATCTCAGATGTAATGTGACTGGAATCATCAGACTTGACGACATGACCCTCTCTATCGCAAGTGGTGGTCTCATGGCCCATAAAAACAGTAGCAATGTACTCCTTATCAGTGCTATGAGTCATATCACCGAGCTTCTTGGTTCCAGATCCAACACCAATAGCCAAGACACCTGTAGCAAAGGGATCGAGTGCTCCTCCATGGCCAATTTTCAGAGGGTTCCTGCTTCCTCCTTTCTTCTTGCCTCCAGCGGCATTGATAAAAGTCCATTTGAGCTTTTCGACAACCTGAGTAGAGCCAATGTTCTTGGGCTTGTCGACGACGAACACACCGTTGTACTTGAGCATTTCTGTGGTTTTCTGGAAGGCTCTCTTACCGTTGTGAAATTTCATGACACCGAATGCTAGATTGGGTTTCCAATTTTTCCTGCATGTGCATGAATGAGCCAGAGGCAGATGTGAAGAGCACAAATGTACAAAAATTTGGTATCGGTAAAGTACGAGTACAATATTCAAAAATCATTGTTGAAAAAGGCACTAAATCAATCAATAGCTTGACTGTAAATGGTTTGTTTTGCGTTTCTGTTCCCAGGTATTGATTTTTTCATGTACCACACAAGTAACAGTGCTATTAGTTGTAAGTCTATTTGAGTAAGTCACTACCCCCGGTTACGAGATGCTCCCATTGCGAGAAAAACTTTTATGCACCGACCCAAAAAGTACTGACCTGCTATCCATCTCGTACGGATCAGGTCCTGCTATTCACGCTCCCTGTACATACCAGCCGGACCAATAAACGCAAGCGAATTAACCATATTCCTGCCAATGTTTCACCTAAGGTCAATCGGAAAGTAAATGGAGTAATACACATATAGCCGGAAAATTACTGCATACCAACAGGACACTAGCGGTGCGTGTACCCAACAGCGAGTGCACAATCCGTGCAATTGACATACTTCCCCACAAATTTTCCCTCACGAGACCCCCCAAATATTCCGTATGGAAGGCCTGTCGAATTTAAATGACTCCCCCAGTTGGGGGTGTTAGCTCAGAAGAAGCAAAGTTACAGCTCACCTAGGAATTGTGCCAATGCCGTCTCGTGCCATACTAACAGTCACAAAAAGCTTGCAGAGATGACCACGGCGTGTCCCACGGCAATATATGGAATCATCTCCCCTACGACTTTTGTCCAGCGCAGGGCATTAGCCTGTACATTTATTTATCCAACGGTCTTTTACGAAGATTAAACCTCACCAGACGTGGGGGTTGCTCGTGTGGGGGTCCAACTCAACATGCATGCGTCCCCCACGGACATTGGGGTATAACATTAAAAAGCGGTCCAATCTCGACTTTTCTACACGACACTTGTTCTGAGCAACAACACACACAACATTCACAATGTCACAGAAAGTGCTTTTCTTGGACGAGATCCACGACGCCACCAAGGACTACGAGGCCCTCTCCAAGAAGTGCTCCATTGAGCATATCAAGGACACCACCAGAGATAAGTTCCTCAAGGAGTGTAAGGATGGCAAGTACGACGGAGTTGTGGCCATCTACCGAACCTTCACCACTCTTGGAAAGGTCGGCCGATTTGACAAGGAGCTCTGTGACACTCTGCCTTCTTCCGTCAAGGCTGTGTGCCACTACGGAGCTGGCTACGATCAGGTTGATGTTGCTCCCTTTACCGAACGAGGTATCCAGGTGAGTAATGTCCAGGGTGCCGCTGATGCCGCCACTGCCCTCACAAACGTCTACCTCATGCTTGGATGTCTGCGAAACTTTGGCCACGCTGCCATTTCCCTCCGAGAGGGTAACTGGATCGGAGATGTACCTCTTGGCCACGACCCTGATGGAAAGGTGCTGGGAATCATGGGCATGGGTGGAATTGGCCGACAGGTTAGAGATTATGTCAAGCCCTTTGGTTTTGGCAAAATCATCTACTACAACCGAAGCAGACTGTCTCCTGAACTTGAGGGAGGATGCGAGTATGTCACCTTGGACGAGCTGTACGCCCAGGCCGATGTTATCTCTGTTAACGTCCCCCTCAATGCTGCCACCCGCCACATGATCAATGCCGACTCCATTAAGAAAATGAAGGACGGCGTCATTATTGTCAACACCGCTCGAGGCCCCGTCATCGATGAGCAGGCTCTTACGGACGCACTCAACTCTGGTAAGATCAGCAGTGCTGGTCTTGATGTGTATGAGCACGAGCCTAAGATTAACCCTGGTCTTCTCAAGAACCCCCACTCTCTGTTGCTGCCCCATTTCGGCACCTTCACCATCGAGACCCACCGAAAGATGGAGGAGGCTGTCCTTAACAACATCGAGACTTTCCTGAAGACCGGTAAGGTTGCCACTATTGTGCCCGAGCAGAACGGTAAGTTCTAGCTCGGTTACGCGTATACCAGCAGACTATAGATTGATAAAGAAGCTGACATTCAACAAGCATCTGTAGCCGAGTATCGGTAATTAGTTGTAATCTAACGTATTGTACCCAATTGCAGTATTAGTGGACATGATGTTACCTGTTCTATAAGGGACATGTTGACACCATACTGACGATTCCATATCATTTCCGTAGCAGGGTTAAAGTAAATCTGTATCGCAAAGCACCGGTGCGGCTCGTTCTTTGATGGCTGGTACTGTACATTCCGCAGGGGACAACAGAGTTTATCTAAAGGATCAGATCAGATAAAAAAGGGGTTCTGGAACAAAGAGTGGGTCATGGGGTGCACCAACTTGTTATTTCTTACAGTTAATAAACCAGGAGCAAACCCTAGGTTATTAGAAGAGGAGGGCGTCTAAGTCGTATCTACGTACAGTAATACTCTGGGCACCTTTCTTAGTAACCGTGGAAATTGCCCCAAGTACTTCGATCATAGATGCAAAATTTGATGCCTTATGTATTCTCTTGATACAGTACATCTTGGCACTATTTGACTTTAGAAACTTGCTTCGAACTCGTTCGCAAACTTACGACCTCGTTTTACTTCCGCCCTGCTCCCTCTTTTCGGGTGTGCTACTCATACAGTAACTCTGGGTTCGTGTGTTCCGAACTCTGGCAATCAAGGCCCAGTCCGCCCACCCACCTAATACGAGCATGGGAATGGTCCAATAAGAGAATGAACGAGGGGAATTCATTTCGGGGACAGACTCATGGGGTCCCCCCTCCCTCCCCCCGCTTTCCCACAATAGATTCTTCAACTCGACCTCTTGGCAACGTACACTTAACCGAGCCGATTGGTGCCGTCCGTCCACAGCAGACCAGTGTGCACGAGGGCCAAAGAAGGGTACTGGGTCCGCCCGGTGCAGAAAATATGTAACTGTTTCAACGTTCATAACCGAGAGATTATCATACTAGGAGCAAGGAGCCTTCCCCCGAACTCCTGGTTGCAACGTCGCAGGGTTTAGAGCTGGGGGTTTCTCAGATGCTGTAGGACTCATACCGCAACGATAATATCATATAACACAGAGGCTTAGGAGTTCAACAGACAGGCAGCCACCTCCGACCATCTAAACCCTGTCTCTTGGCATACAACGCCTTCCAAAAGTCGGAAGAATGTGCCACCCTGCAAATCTGATAACATCGCGCATGTCAGCTGCACTTCGCGTGAATTATCTATGACATCAATGGGCCACTGAGAGACGAATAATAATCCCAGTGACACCGGAAGAAATGGAAAGGGGTTCTTAAGATGGTATATATACCATGATATAACATTTTTGAAATTCGATTGAGATTTGAAAAAAAAAATACGGCAGCCTATGGTTGTATTTATCTGATCCAAATTGTACTAACCTTGCGCCACACTAGTCTTTAAGGTTAAGATTTGGCTCCTCTTTTTTCTTTTTTAGGAATCGACCAACTCAACAAGAGCATTCATAAACCATCGTGTTCCCGGACACTAAAGTAGAATTTTTAAATCACCACTCCAACTTGTCCACTCGCTAATCATTACGACGCGCTTTGAAGTCGGCCAGCATCCAACCTCCTAAACACACCACACACTCTCTACATTGACTCAGTGATTTGACTCAGCCCGGACGCAGCCATAAAGTACCCACTACGGATTTTTTAAACGCCTCACGTAACCCCTCTCCTCCACAACACACAACACACAAAAAATGCCCAAGCTTTCGCAAGACGATATTCTCCCCCTACCCACTGATGTCGGTGCCCTCGCAAACCGAATCAACAAATCTACTCGAGGCTCTCACAGCAAAATCAACAACCTCATCAACCTGAAGATTGTTTTTGCGCTCCGAGACGCTCGAATTTACCGACAAGGTATCCAGGCCTTTTACCACGTCTTCAAGACCTACGAGGAAGTGTGGCAAGAGGAGATGGAGCGAAAGGACGAGAACGGCGAGTACACTCGTATCGCTAAGATCCTCCAGCAGACCTGGAACCCCGCCATCACCCGAACCGGTCCTCTGACCGCAGACCTCATGTTCTACTACGGGTCCGAGGAGAAGTTCCGAGACCCCGTCATGCCTGAGCAGCGTGCCTTTGTCGAGCACATCCGAGAGGTCTGCCACGCTCAGCCCCACCTGCTGCTAGCCTACGGTCACGTCATGTACCTCGCCCTGTTTGCCGGTGGACGAATTCTTCGATCCAACGTTGCTAGAGCCGTGGGACTGTTCCCCAAGGTTCCCGGCCAGACCCAAGAGGAGGTTGCTCTCAAGGGTACCAACCTGTTCCGATTTGAGGTCGAGGACGAGGAGGCTCTCCGGCTCGAGTACAAGCGTAACTACGAGCTTGCTACCCGAAACGAGCTGACCGAAGAGGAAAAGCAGGACATTATTGCTGAGTCTCTTGACATTTTCAAGCGAAATACAGACTGTGTCTCTGAGATTTCTGCCAAGAACACCAAGGCCCTGGCAGGCAAGTTTGGCTACAAGGCCGCCCAGGCTGGCTACAAGGTCTTTTTGGTTATCGTCGCTTTCCTTGTTGTCTACACCATCTACAGCAGACTGTTCCTTTAAGCACCAGGCTCTGTGAACGCAACAGCTAAAGATACCATGTACAACACCGATACTAATCAAGACGAACCAACACATATAGCATATACTGACAAATAAAGGGACGGATATTTAATGACTTGTTCTTACTGTAGCTACTGATAGTAGAGCCTGAATGCCGTCGTGTCTGGTTTTAAATTAATGTACTAACTTTCGCGGTGTCTCGCCACAGAGTTCGTTCATTTCGATGTTGTGGCTGTAATTACGCGTTTCTGATTTTGCTTTCCTAATTTGCTGGTTATTGGCGATCAGAAAAACTAAATTCTCGACACTAAGGTACAGTACGAGTACATACAGTACGTACCGGTACGATACAATAGCTGGTAACATTTCAATTTAACCAGCTTATATCCAAAAGGATACACGCACTCTTAGTTGGTTGGTTGAAGGGAGAGAACCAACCTGTAATTATAGTATAACCCTCACATTTGATCATTTCCCCTCACCCATATTCCTCTTCTTGTGTTCAGCTCTGCGTGTAAACAGAAAATCCAAGATGCCTTTCATCGTCACAAGAGAGAGGAATTTAGAGAAATGCCTCTAAAAATCATATGCGACAGACACTCGACCCTCGTATTCACCATCTTGTCGTACTTCCAAACTGTTGAAGTCATTTCAGCCTTTTGGGCAAAATATTATAAGGTTTTTTTTATTCTAGGTCACGTGTTTTATTTGGCCGAAGATGAAGGTTATCTCGACTCTGGACCGCAACATCGGTTTCTTGGTCTAGTTGGTCATGGCATCTGCTTAACACGCAGAACGTCGGCAGTTCGATCCTGCCAGAAATCATTTTTGTTGTTATTGTTATTAGTTATTCACGGTTTCGTACCCCACCCACCCGCAAATTTTTCCCCCTCGTATTCATACGGTTTAGTTTGGTGGCATCCAAGTGGTTAGGGTTAGTATTTTTTGGCGAGTGTTCAATCTTATTTACAGTACAAGCTTATTTTTTATTCTGCATCACAATGCATAATCGGGTAATCAGCGGCAATCAACGGATATTTTCCTTCCACTTTCTACGATCTATTGGCAAAGCAAAAATAAAAGGCAATGGTATTGCTCTAAGATATCTATAGATATGTCCTCTTACTTAAGAGGAGAAAAGCTCAGGGGAACCAGAATGTTGGATTGCATCTTCTGGGTGAGCTCAACAGTTTCGTGGACAGTGTCGGACCATCCAGGAAGCTCCCAGCACTTCTGTCGAGAGATTCTTCGATGCTCGAGGTCGGCAAACTGCCACAGATGTCGAACCTGATGAATATCACCAAGGTTGGTGAACCAAGCTCCGACAGGCTCCATCACTTGCTTTCGGCACTCAAGGCCACGCTTCCAAGAAGTCTCCCACTCCATAAGCTTTCCAGGCTTGAGATCGTAAGTTCGCAGCTCAAAGATACCTCCATACTGTCGGGGGGAGGCGGTTCCACCCCAGAAGTTGAACTCCTGCATAAGATGGGACTGTCGGGATCTGAGCAAGGGTCGCAGCTTCTGAAGGTACTCGATGTAAAGGGGGTCCTTGTGGATAGAAACCTGGGAGTTGTGGAATCCAGGGTAGCCCTTGAACTCCCAGATGTGAGTGTAGGTGTCCTGGTCACCCACGACGTGTCGCCAAGATCCAACAAGGTTGATATTGTGCTCGGGGTTGGCAGCAATAAGAGGGTAGTACTTAGACACCAGGTCGAGGTACTCGGGGGCAGCAGCAGGGATGACGGAGTGAATTCCAACTTCGTGGACGTACTTTCCTCGAACAAGTGCCTTAGAGAAAGACTGCTCAAGGTCGGCCATGTCCTTCTTACCTTCCTCAGAGCCGTAGAGGAAAGACTTGAAGAGGCCGGAACCACCGGACTGAGCTCCCTGGGTGTCCTTCTGTAGGGACTTGTAAGTGGGAGAAGATTGTTCTGGGGTTAGTGGCTTGCTTTCATCAACTGTGAGAGAGGGTGATGGCGAAGTTTTGGAGCTGAGAGGAGAAAGCTTTGGCAGTGCCTGGCCAAGCCGAGATGTGAGATTTGTAATTCGTTTCATTGTGCGTGATGTGTATGTATGTGCGTTCGTTGAGTGTAGTATGGTGGGAAAATATGGAGGGTCAAAAGGAAGAAACCTGTCGACTATAAACGATGGCGCCACACGGGTTGGGCCGCCAAGACGGGGTGCTCTGAAACGAGCCTCCGAACTGCAGCTGTGGTATCTCGCTAATGTGCCAGTCGGTAATAGATCTAAAGCCCCCCGAGGTTTTCCCGAAAGATGTCGGTCCTTGCTCGCCGCCGCTCTCTTTTAATTGTGTCCTCCTGCATAGTATACTCACCAAGGTCCTTTGTGTATTTCTTCATGTCCACGGAAGGAATTCCGGCAAACGAGGGAAGTCGCTTGGCAGCGGCAATGGCACTGCTGGAGAATTGTCGAGTCGCGAAGTTCATGTCGTGGGGTCGATGTATGTGCGTGTATGAAGAAGAAAATGTGTGTTACGAGCCACGAGCGATATAGAAGGGTGTAATGGCCAATTAGGGTTTTTGGAGTGGGGTAGACAGAGGGGCAAGTGGCTCCTACAAATGGGCGATTAATTACGTAATGGCAAAGCTCGCGTCCGCGTCGGACATGCTAATGGACACAATTCATCACAGACCTTGTTTTTCCGTGCTCATTTCCCCGCTTTTTCCCTGCTATTATTGCCTCATTGTGTGTCAGCCTATATGCAACTCCTCATATTGCGCCGTATCTCTGTCTGGGGCATTGTGCAGTCCTGTGCAGTGCAATGCACGCTTAATGGGGGATCGCCCCAAAGCCCATCAGGTGATTGGGGAAATATCTGCCGAAGGCGGCAAAGTGGGTCTCTGGTGGAAAAACAGAGGTTTTGCGCAGCAATTTTTCACGGGAAGAAAATACGAACGGCTTACCTTAATCTCTCATTATGCCTCGACCCAAACACTCTTTTCCTTGCAAATGCTTCAACTCTATTTATCCGTAGCGGATGTTCCCTTCCGGTCGGTACCCTGCCGGAGTAACATTCGAAAAAAAGTTGAAACTTGGGGCCAGCGTGGGGGTAGTTAGAATGTATATTTTGCCAGGGCCCGCTGCTTATTGATGGAAATAACAGTGCCATTTTGTGGAGAAGTCATTTCGTTGCACTACGATACTGGTACAAGTACAGTGTGCAGTACCCACTGTAGCTTGTGGTGGTGTGATTTAGACGAATGCACCATAGCTACCAGTCAAAGTCGTGCTGTTCTCTTGTCCTAATGCACACCCTGGAGACAAGTCGAATAGTCTTCAATAATGATTGACACTGAATGAAACATTCTCCAAGAGCTTCAAGCCGCGACTTGCCACGTTTTAGAGCATTTATGTGTGCCTTTGATGAGGTTCATAGATTCTGTATACGTTCCGAGATGTCTTAGATACGGAGAGCTTAGGACTGGTAACTGCCAACGCTGGTGATACAATCTCACACTACTACTCTTGAATAACAATGTGTAATATCGTTCAGGGTCCAGGAGGTCATTCCCTCACTTTTTGCCGCCACCTGTTGGGTAACTTCGCTTGCCTCCCGAACTCAACGTCCAAACTTGCTTTATTTGATGAATCTGCCGCATTAATAATTTCTCCGTTGTTCCAGCAAAGTTCCGGATATACTACAAACTGTAGCTATGGCTCATTGTCTGTTTGAAATTCCGATCCACCTTGCATTCCATTAGTCCGCTTTGTGTTTTTGGTTCCGACGAGACTCACGCCTATCGTGTGGGCTTTCACCACTATCTTCCAGAAGTTCCACTTGATTGTAAGATCCTATCATCAGAGGTGTATATTTATTATTACAGTACAGTACACTATATTATGGACTTGTGGTTATGGTGTAGAAAGTCATTCGCTTTGGGCGTTGATGAGACAACATCCCTTCGTAATTGCTTCTGCAAAACACGGGGTACAAAAGTTTGTATACTTCCTGTACTGATGCATTGAATCTCGGAAGATTCTGCAGTATGCAATTCCTCGATACCAGCCGGTAACCGTTCAAGTACACTGCTCTAAATATTCTTCCTTCCTGCATTATTAACCGATCATACATCCTGATGTCTCTGTTGTCACGGAAGCCGTTACTCGTATTGGTGTGCAACGTTAGTCTCACTTCCTTGCCTCCTATCGTACTCGTACTGTAAGAGTAGTCTACAGGCACTTTTGAGCTACGATACCAACCAACATTTTAACCTCTTCACAGTGCGACGAGATACCAGTTCCTGAACACTCGCTCGTACAAGGGTTGCAACAATGAACTGTCACTGCACAACCATGAACCTTAGATATAATACATTCACTACCATTAAAATAACAACCTCCAGAGACCATCTCTCTATCTTCTAGCCAAAAGCAAATGGGCAGACTCGCCCATAAACTTGTCAGTGTAGAAGGAGGACTTTCGCACCTCCTCCTCGTTGAATCCTCGATCTCCAGAAAGCAGTTTGAGATCTCGAGCCTGTGAAGAGTTCCACTTGGATAGGAAGTCCGAAGGGTTGGCAGCAAACTGCTTGAAGAACTCCCGCTTGAGCCGTGTGTTGTTGAGCTGCTGGATAATGAGGGCAATGTGCTCGTCAAGCTTGAAAATGTCTTCCTGGTTGTCGAACCAGTGCTTGGTGATTTTAGAGATTTCAGAGTTGATGTCGTCGTCAAACTCAAGGGCAAGGTCCAACACAGTCTCTCCCAGGTTGTTCTCCACGTCGGTGTCGATGGTATAGTTGATGACCAGAGGCTCCTTGGGGAGAAGATGGGGGGTGATGAGCTCCATAATTTCAGGGAAGGTCACAGTGTTTCGGCCGAATAGCTGTCTGAGGGGTTCATCGCACTTAATGTTTCGCTTCTCCTCTGTTTGCTGCAGGTCGTGGAACTTGATGTACTGCCACAGGGCGAGAATAATATCAGACTTGGTGGCCTCCTCAAGCGCAAGAATCTCAGACAGGGGAGCAGAAAGACGCGCTCGGTCGGGATACTCCTTCAGCTGCAGAACGATTCGAGCCTTGATAGGACCGGTGCCCTCTCGGGTCATCTTGAACACATCGAAGCCCACATCCTTGTCAGTAACGTCTCCGGTGAGCTCCTCGGTAGGGGCAGGTCGCTCACCGACAGGCTCGTGCCACTCAACAATCTCACCGTTCACCTCAACTGAAATGCTGGTGAAATACGATGAGAAGGGCTTGTCCTCTCCCTCGACATTTCCTTCAATGTTGATGGTCCACGATGGTGGCTGGAAGTCAGTCATGTTATCAGGATCAATCTGCCACGCCTGGTTAGCACTAGTGTTGGACACAAACAACCGCAGAGTCTTCTTCTGTTTGAGCATTCGAGCCTGGAGATCTCCGAGGTCCAGTCTCTTTCTAGTGAAAGTCGCGTCCATACGTCGCTCCAAATCCTGCAGTTTTCGGTAGACTGCCGTGTCGGGCAGAATTGTGTCGAACTTCGCCGACAGATTTTTGTCCGTCGGCTTCTGTGTGTAGTGCTTGTCAATAGCGTTCATCGGAGTATCGACGTGATGTGATGGTTGATGATGGTGATGATGATTGTGCTGGGAGGTGGAATTAAAGTGCGTCATCACCAAACTTTCACCGCGTGTATGCTTAGTAAGCGAATAGCCATAATGCAAAAACAGACACCAAATAAAATCATTTAAACTTGGGGGGAAATAAATGAAACAATCATTTGTGTAACCACATGTTTGTTGCTAGCCTAGGAGATCCATAATGGCTTCATTGTGTATTCATGAAGAGCTATGATAGCCGTTTGCTGACCACCGGTAAGGGGACATCGAATTAATCCTAGACACTATAAAATACAGGTTTTGGAGGAGGGATGCTCACTCAACACCTTCACAATTATATACTGTAGTTAGGATTACAGCTTCTTACGTACTCGTGCGACTCAGCCCTGAGTCGTTAGCTACAGTATCTGGTAGCTAATGTGTCTCAGGCAATTGTAAACATCACACCCACTTTAAAATTACAGTAAATGAAGCACTCTGTACCTTCACCCACTCACCAACTGCACAAACACACCAATACCAACCATCTCATCATTGATACCCTTGGAAAATCTACAAAAACACAAATCTATTCCTTGCTCTTACTCTCGACTGCTCTAAACACTGTAATACCCCACGCCTATTCAATATTTTTACCTACGCGTGCGATCCCCAAACATGAACTACCCCGAAGCCCCCCACAAACATCGTATGTTTATCATCTACTCGGCCTATTTGCGTGTTCAGTTCCGCAATTCAGCCATTTTGGCGGTATCCATACGGAACAAGGACTACAACCTTGTTCGCGCGGACCTTCATGAACTTCTGCCCCAGAAAAATACCACAGTGTTCAAGGATGGGACTCTAGCGCCTTTGTTCATCCGTTTAGCGTGGCATTCTTGTGCGACGTATGACAAGTATACCCATACCGGTGGCTCTAACGGTGCCACTATGAGATACCATTTGGAAGCAAGCGACGAAGGCAATGTGGGCCTGGAAGTGGCAAGATTGTCCCTAGAACCAATCAAGCGGAAACACCCATGGATCACATATGCTGATCTGTGGATTCTGGCAGGTGTGGTTTCCATCGAATCATGTAATGGTCCCTCCATCAAGTGGCGTGATGGCAGAGTAGACTACGAAGATGATCTTCTGGTGCCCCCCAATGGTCGGCTACCTCTAGGAGGGGGGGATGCCACTCATGTTAGAACCATTTTCTCGCGAATGGGATTCGACGACCAAGAAACAGTTGCTTTAATTGGAGCCCACTCTTTGGGCCGCCTGCACCACCACAGATCTGGTTTCGATGGCCCATGGACTTCGGATCCTACAAATTGTGATAACGAATTCTATAAACTGCTGTTGGGCGATCTTTGGACTCTAGTTGACTCACCTACTGGTAGAAAACAGTATGTCAATAGCACTGGCCAAGTGATGATGCCTTCTGATATGTGCCTCATTGAAGATGCCAACTTCCGCTTTTGGGTGGACCAGTATGCTGGATCCGAAGAGTTGTGGCGCGACCACTTTGCCCTTGCTTTCGAGAAGCTCACTGAGTTGGGTCGTTAATTCGGACGTCATATAGGGGTGAATAGATTCTACAGTACTGTACTTGTAAAACGTGTCCGACGCGTGACCTGTTGTGTATCTTATTGTACCTGTATCGTACTGTAGTAGCTATTGGTAATTGGCCATGTACAAATAGCTAATGTCTGTATTACACCACCCATTACGATACTTTTTTTCATACTAAATATTTTGATATCGCATTTGTTAGTCACTTATAAATATACCTATGTTAGTTAATTATCCCTCCACAGTTCCCTGGGCCTCTCGTAGAATGACCAGTCTCTTGGTGATACTGCTTATGAACCGCTCCACGATTCTGCGGTCTTCATCTCCAAGTCCATCTTCGTCATCTTCAAGGAGAGCCTCCAGCATCCAGATCGATGTAGTGTAAGCTGACTCGCAGCCAGTAAAATCTCCACTAATCTCCTGCACTGCTGCATCACGGGACATTTCCAGAGCTCTATCAAAAATTATTTTCTCGGCGGTGGTGTGATTATTGGTAGCCTGGGGGTTGACCTTCTTCTTGACCGTTTCGGCACGCTCAAGACTCTCGTTGAAAGCGTTTCGTGTCCATTGAATAATCTCGTTGAAATGGGACGAAACCATCTTGTTATCCTTGTGATTTTTAGACCACCATCCCCCAGCCTGGTCCATGGCAAGACTCAGCAGTGACAAAGTTTTGACATAGAGCAACATGGCCTCCTCCGCAATGCTACTTGACACGTTGTCGGGGAGATTCATATCAGGGTTATCAGTATCGTCCTGAATCTGCGAATACTTTACATCAGCCAGAAGAGCAATGGACCGTGCCTTGGCTGCAATCTCCTCCAGTGTTTCGACAATTTCCCGTTCAGAAACAGAGGGAGTGGCAGTCACAGGAACTGGAGGAGATTTGACTGTATTGGCAGAGGATGCTGCAGAAGCTGGTCCGCTGGGTGTACGAGGTGAGTTGGTGGTGTTGGGGCCGTTCTTCTTGTCACCAAGCAGACGTGCTGATGCCATGGACAAGGCACGAGCCATCGCACCAGTTGGGGCGCCATACGTCAAAGAAAATCGGCGTTCTGAGCTAGGACGTCTCTCCTCTGGCTCACGAGCCAGCTCGTCGGCCAGAGTATTGACCTCCACCTGTCGTTTCTCCACAACGACGTATTCACTTTCCAGGAACAGAGACTCGTTCTTTCGAGTAAGGAGCAGCGAAGAACCTGGGGAGGGTGAAGTCAGTTCCAAAAGAGGGTTTTTTCGCACAGTTGCGGTAGACGCAGTTGCTGTATGAGTAGAGGACCCCTTGCTTGTAAGGATATCCATCTCCCGGGGGCTGGGGACTTCCAGCTTTGGGAGATCTTCCGCGGCAATGTACTCAGAAATGTACATTCGCGGGTCGAGCTGTGATCGGTCGAGCTCTTCTCCAGAGCCGACCACCTGTTTGTTAGCAATGATAGGATGTTCAAAGTACTCCTTGAAACCTATTCGATCAGCAGGGTTCTTTTTGAGCAAGCATCGCACAAAGTCCTGCATGTCTTCAGAAGGGGGCTCCCTTCCGAATCCAATTTGGTCATTAGACTGCTCGATTGTTTTGAGCAGTTCCACGTAATTGTTGGCCTTGAATGGTGGTTTGCCTACGACCATCTCGTAGGTGACTGCGCCGACAGACCACAGGTCGGCCTTTGCATTGTATTTCTCATACCGCAGAATCTCTGGCGCCATGTACAGAGGTGAACCACAAAGGGTCTCGGCCAGAGCAGATGCTGGAAGAATGCGTGCAAAACCAAAGTCGGCAATCTTGAGTATCGGAAGCTCCCACCTCCCATAGAGATTCGCCTCCTGTGCGTCACGTTCGGATAGTGAGGGAGGGCACAGAAGCAGGTTTTGTGGCTTGATATCTCTGTGTACGAGGTTCTTCTGTCGAAGGAACTCGAGTGCGGCTGAGAGTTGGTGGACAAAGTGACGCACTAGCTCTTCGTGAAGCCCACGCGTGTTCGACGGGTACCGTCTCAGTAGTGAAGCAACCAGAGGCAGAGTCTCAGCTAGCTCCTTTTTCTTCTTGAGGAAGAAACTTAGGTCGCCAAGGGAGCAGTACTCCATCACTAGGTGAAAATGCGTAGGGGTTTCCTGAAAGTCAAGCAGTTCGACGACGTGTGGGTGTTTCATCTGCTTGAGGATGCTGATTTCTGAGCCCAGATTCTCCAATAGCTTGCGGTTCAGCTTGGCGCGGAGCACTGACTTGATGGCGACGGGGTCGCCACTGCTGATATGTTCCCCCTTGTAGACTGTGGCAAAAGAGCCACGGCCTAGCTCATTGCCGATAGTATATGATTTAATAGACATGGCCGTATGTGCAATATTATTGGTGTGAGCGTGCTTTGCCGATGAGTGTGTGGTGTTAGTTGTAGCGACGTTAATATGGTGTTATGTGGATTGTCTGGTTACGTTAGATGAGTGACCCACGCTAACGTTAGATAACCGCTATCTGAGATAGAGTTGATGATGGGACCTGGGGGCGGGCCAGTAGCAGTCTTTGGGCTAGTGTTATGAATGGGGAAAGGAGTGATGTAGTATGTGCGGTTAACATGTGGCTACATAATAATATTTGAGTGTCTACACACGACTCTGTTTCCGTATCAGTGACTCACTGTAGCTCACCTGGGTTAAATACTGTTGCGCTCCCACACAGGCCGTGCATACATGACGCAGGAGCACGTGACTTGACACGAGACACTAGACAAGGCCACCAAGGCGTTTTGGAGAAACTGTGGCAAACAAGCACATTCCAGGACCGGCAGGTGTGTGGGGTGGATCTCTTGATTACTAAGTCTCTAAAAATAGCCCTCTCGTAACCGCAGCAACAGAGTGAGGCATTTGCTGCAAATGTGCAGTCTCCTCACGTCTTTCTTGGTGGCAAACGCGCCCTGCGTAACTGGGGTAACAACAGGGCTGGATTAGGGTTCCCTAAACGAAGGGTTGGTCAGATGGCCACTTCACGTGAGGAAGATGGGGCTTGGATACGTGATGATGCCTAGTCGCAGAACAACAAAATGTAATCTACAAGTAGCTACATCTAGCGTGCTAATATTAAATACAGGCAATTTGTGGGACACACGTAGGGGGCAGAACTCCTTGCTAGAGGCTTGAGTGACAGTTAAATCCCAGACTAATTAAAAAAAAAAAAAAGGCTCGGCGTTTTAATTGCCCCTACGAATTACCCTAAAGGTAAGCCGGCTTCTGGAAAGGTGCGGTTCCCAAATTAGCCAGCTACAACGTCCGTCCCAACAACGTGTGACGGCCGACAGCCTAGAGAGGGAGACGGCGATTAATTAAACGGGATTCGGTAGGGATTTTCCATCTAGTGAGGTTAATTTTTATTTGTGAGTCATTGTCCCTTGTTTGATAGCCTTTCTAGACTAGTTGGGGGCTTTATTTGTGCCCTCGACCCCTTCTTGCTCGTTGTTGACCCAGACGTGCAGTTGTCGAAATTGAGATGTCAGGAGGTTGACCCAACGTCAAGCATGAGACTATTCAGTGTCGTACTGGGTAGCCACGCTTGTGATACGACCAATACGAGACTTACGCCATCAATGAATTTGGGATGGAGTTAAACCTGGGCCTTTCAGCGGTAAGTCTCGGCTGCCGCCTGTGATTTAAATATTGCTCGCCTCAACGGTCCATGGAGTCTTTCGTAGCTACGTATAATTAGCTGCTTGCTGTGCCCTGCCCTAATCAACGATCTATTTATCGTTTTAGTGTACGGTAGCTACCGAATCCGATGGGTCTGGATTACTGTAGCTACTGTGCATAGAGACTACAGAATAAAATATCGCCTGACTGAACCATTATCATTTCCGGGAAATATACGACCCTCTCTGTGAGCAATGAATTAATTGACAACATTCATGAGGTGCCGATTTCATAGCCATCTCTAAGTACATGAGTAGTCACGTGACTGTCGCGTACATTATGCACGCACAGCTGGAACTCGGACCAACTCCAATCCAGTTCAAGATGCGGTTCTACGTGGTTCTGTTGGTACTAGCGACTCTTGCTGTGGCGTCTGTCGGTGACAGATCGCCCGACTTCAAAAATTGCGTCGCCCATTGCATCCGACATACGTGTCAACAAAAGAACTACGTTCCTCCCCTGTTCCATCGACTCCTGCTGTGGGATTGCCCCCAGGAATGCGACTACAGATGCCAGCAGATCATCACATTCTCAAGAGTCAATCAGGGCCAGGAAATTGTGCAATTTCACGGAAAGTGGCCCTTCCTGCGATTCTTTGGCGTCCAGGAACTCGCCAGTGTCATTTTCTCAATGGCCAACTTCATTCCCCATTACCAGGGATGGCAGATGCTCAAAAAACTCAACCAGCGAAAGCCTAACCCTTTGATCCCTTACTACATTGGATTTGCCATTGTTGGTATGAACAGTTGGGTGTGGAGCTCTGTTTTCCATACCCGAGACTTCCCTGTAACTGAGAAGCTCGATTACTTTTCCGCAGGTCTTAGTGTGCTGTATGGCTTCTTCTTTGCTACTGTTCGAATTTTCAGACTGGACCAGTCTTCTAGAGAGACTGTGCGACTCATGCTGGCTTCTGTCTGCGTGACTCTTTTCCTGGCCCACGTGTCTTACCTGTCCTTTATCAAGTTTGACTATGGATACAACATGATGGCCAACGTGGTGGTGGGAGCCCTTCAGCTCATCATGTGGAGTGTTTACTCATTCTCCCAGTTTGCCAAGACCAAAGAGCTATGGTCTTTGATGCCCTTTGGTCTCTGCGTCACCATTTCCGCTGCCATGGGTTTGGAGCTGTTTGATTTTCCCCCATGGAAGTTCCTGATTGACGCACACTCTTTGTGGCATGCTGCCACTGTAATCCCATGTTTCCTTTGGTACACATGGATGAAAAAGGATCTCCAGTATGAGGAGCGAGCTGAAAAGCGGGAGTGAGGGTACAAGAGGGTCTAATTGTTAGGATGAACCTGACCCGGAGATGTATTATAAAAGATGACGGATTAGTATTCACATTGTATGGAATTATGAAGGGGTGCGGTATATTTTCTCGAGGTAGCAAGTTACCGTGTAATCTATGTACCAATAGCTGTTTTAGCTGTGCCGAAAGTGTGTACACAAAAAAGAATACTACGAAATTTACTGTTCCAATCATGAAAACGTAATGTATTATGCCATGTGCTCCAAGCACGAAGTTATATAATAAGAACAGTATCTATATTTACTGCACAAATCTCTCCAACTCACCCGCAGAGTTGCGTCTGCCCCATCCACTTGGCTGCTTCTTGATGAATGCACCCACGGCTCCCAAGTATCCCTCGTGTCGCAGGAAATAGGCCTGCTTGCTTCCCTGACTCCAGAAATTGATGGCATAACTTAGGGTATGCATGGTCTGGAGATGGCCCCGAATGTACGAACCACCAAAGTAAATGTGCTGCAGGTTATGAATTTGGGCCTGAAGAAATGCGATTTGTCCAATATTGTTAGAAATGGCGTAGAGAAGAGATCTCGAGATATCCTCGCTCTTGAACAGGTCACGCGAGGATTTGGGGGCATGAGAAGACGTAGAGTCTGTGGAAGATGAAGCTGAGCAATCCTCTGGCGGAGCATCGTTTGCAGCTGCTGACTCTTCGGCCTCTCCTGATTCTCGGTCTCTCTGGATCTCTTTAAACACACGGCCAAAACTACTAGCGATCGTGGTAGCCTTAAGTCCGATCTTTGTGTAGTCCTGGCCATAAATGTCTCCTACCAACATATCCACATTCGAGTTATCACCCTCGGCCGCCTTGGCCAACATTTCATCGTAAGAGGTGGCATCTGTGAGGAGAGAAAGCAGACCCCACAAAGTACCTCCTCCAAGAGAAGAACCCCCAATTCGCACAAATTGCTGGGGTCCCAGCACCTTGATCATGCTTACACCAGATCCAATATTGACTAGCAAGTATGGGTAGATGGAGGGTTGGCGGGGCTCAGCGAACACCATAGGGTTTGTCTCGCTGTAGCAAAAAACCTCCTCTGGAATCTCTGTGATGAAGAAATCCAGTCCTGCAATCAGACACTCCATTTCATCCTCCCGGGAGATATGTGCTCCTAGTTCGTCGCGTAGACGCTCGTAAAACTTGTATGCTCCTCCTCCCGTAGCCATGATGCGCATGTTGGAGCTTTGGGTCTTTGTAGGACTCGTTGCGATGGAGTCATGTGAGGAAGATCGGATAGAACTTCCGTCCGGGGTGAGCCGCTCAGATCGCGAGCTTCGTCTGTGATTGTCCTGCAGTCTGGACATGAGGCCCTTGAGGAAATCAATCATGTCGTCAATCTTGTCTGTCTCAAACACTGTGAAGTTGAGTCGTCCACCCACGTCCTCTAGACTGTCGCCATTGGGTTCGTCATGGCTAAAGTAGACGATTTTGGCCAATGAGCCTCCAATGTCGATAGCAATGTGGGAAACGTGAGCTGTGTGATGAGGGAGAACAATGTCACGGGTATCGGGGGGTGTTTCTCGTCCGTTTTGATCCTTGTTTACAATAAAGGCTCCTTCCACGTTGATCTGGATATCGCCAGCATGCAGAAACTTGAGAGCCGAAGTTCGAGGTGACTCACGGGACGTGATGTCCTTGAGTTCTTCTGTCGCTTGTTGCATGGTTGTGTATGCCTTTGACTGCGTTAGTATGGGCCATGGTGAGCATGAGACATGATATCTCTTGGTTTGGGGCTGAACATTTGGTGGTCCACCTCCACACCTAAACTATTGAGAGCAGCAGGAATCTTAACAGTGGAAATATCAAGTATTGTGAGAAATCACAACATTTATCCAAAGAGCACTCACCTCACAGTTCACCTGACGCGATGTATCTGTATCTGTATGCTATGGCACCGCGTTTCTACGAAACGTGTATGTGCTTGCGGTGGTGTTCGGGGGACTTAGACCGGGAGGTTGAACTTTTGTTGAGTTGTTGTGTCGAGCGTTTGTGGCGACAGAGCAGGCTACCAGTTGATGGTATGGAGCTTAGAATGCAGATTCGGCGGGAGCTTTGACGTGCAAAGGTCGAGAGGCGGCTGTCCTAGCTATCACTGAATCCACGTACGTCCTCTAATGGTATCTTTTTGATTTGCACAAATGTAATTTAGCTCAAACCTTGGCACGAGACTACAGTAGCCCGCCAACTAACCGAAGCCGATGAGGCACTAGATTTACACATGCTCGGAACAAGGAGCTATCCGAACATTCTCAGAAAGAAACGGGGAGATGAGTCTACAATACGGGCCCAAATGCGTGTAAGAAAAGCCTCCCAGCGGCTCGTAATCCACAGGGCTGAATAACCACTACCCCTAATTTTCTCCACACGCCCATTTACCTCGCACTGCAGCAAATACGCAGTTGCTTTTGTTGGGGGCTGACGAGCACTATAAAGGCCGAAAATGACCACTCTGCCGAGGCTGGGGTTTTGTTTCAAGATACTTCGTTAAAAAAGCAGTAGACAGCCGTGCACACATGGACATCTGTTCAAATTGACAAGACTCTGTGGTCTACCTAGAACCACCACACTGGCTCCCTTGGCGCACCGAGTCAAGCCCGATAAAGTGGAGAAAGGGGGAAATCAGTGCTGCCAAATACGAAAAAACACGGTCACCTGTGCCAGATGTTGTACGAGTACCGTACTGCGCATGACATATATTTCGCGTTTAACGTCGTGTCCACCGACATTTCTAGGCCCGGACGACCGGGGATCACGTGAAAAGGTCACGTGGCACTCACAGGAAGGAAAATTTTACCAACCCTATTTCTCCTTTGGGCCGAACCACTCCCCGAAGGAGGCTGAGCGGGGGAACTCTATTTTTTTACTTGGCGGGGTGGGTGTCTTCTGACGTCATGCTTTGTTGGATTTGTCATTAGTTGGGATATCTTGTTGAGTAGTTGAGATTACAAGACATTAGCTTGGAATGATGAAGTAATCCAGAAACATTAGAAGGACACTAAACTAGTTCGTTGGTGATCAGGGCCCTGACCCGCCCCCAAAAGGAGCTCCCTGACATGGATACAAGATGTGTTGAGTAAGGCTCTTGTGTATGATCCACCTGTGAGTGTACATTGGATACAAGTAGTCTTGCCGGTATCGTGGGTGTGCCAAAAGTTCCACTATAATGCCAAATTCTAGCTACCGGTACAGTATATCGTTATATTAGTGTCAGAATAGCACCAGTTAAGCATGTGGTGTCTGCCTGTCTGCCTGTCTGTTAGGCGGCAAGAGGGAAAGGAATCGACATCCAACCCTAGAATAAAAAAAATCTTCCGTAAGAAACAATTTCATAACTTAGATCGACACACAGGCAAGGAAGACAAATAAATTAAAAAAAAAACAGAAGTTGTAGAGAAGCTAGAGTGGAAATCAGATGTCAAAAAGTTATTGGACGGATTATGCGTCAATTAACCGATGTATGAACCGTGTCCATTTTGATTTCATGCCCCCTCCACTGATAATATGCAAGGCCCCAACGGCTATATTTGATTATGCGGCTGGCAACTCGATGTGTTCCAAAACAAAAAGTGATCTTTAAATGCACACCTGAGAGTTGCCGTGCTGTAATTAGATGATTAATCACTGGTATACTAGCCGCTATACTCTGACGCCAAGCACACATTAACAAACTTTCTATTAATATAAATATGTCTGAGTGTATACAGACAATGCCCACAGCATCATATAACACCTTGGACGGGTTGTTCTTCAGTCTACAACAACCAACCATATGCTCTACAAGAGCTACTTAACAGGTCTTGCATTTAGCCTTCTCCTCCAGTTCCTTGTCGAGCTTCTTGGAAATCTTCTTCCACAACTTGTAGAATCCCACACTTCCTGATGCCAGACCGGTGACAGTCTGGTAAATATTACTGAGGCCCTCGGGCTCCAGACAGTCGATTGTGCAGAAAATGAAATCGTTGGCCAGCTTGAACAGCGTCAGCTTGGCATCCCAGATGGCATCCTTATTGCCCGACTTGACAGCCATATTGTATGTTTCAATGCCAACCTTGATGTTGATGAAAATGGCTCCATACCAACCCCAGTTAGCCATAAGCTCTCCTTTTCGTGCCAGTCGCTTTTCCTTAATCACTCCAATTTTACCGAGACAGTAAATGTCGTCTCCGATAGTGTTAATTACCTCCATAATCTCAGCCTGGTAGCTGAAAGACGTAAATGGGTGCTTCGACGTCACCAGATCCTCCACAGGTCCTAGCCATTCACCCAGCTTGATGATCTTTCGAAATTGCGAGAAGTTGGACACCATACCGTTCAGTCGAGAGTCGAGATCAGACAGCTGGTACAGCAGCATCAGATACTTCTGTTTGCGAAACCAGCCCTGTTTTGCTGCCCAGAGAAGCAGTCGTCCGGTGTATTGGATCAGCTTGATGGTCTTGTCCAGACCTCCCTTCTCGGCAAACAAAGTCAAGAAAATTCGCCATGTGGAAGCGTGTAGGGGAGGACGCTGGGCCTCTGCGATCGATCGCTCGGCAATAGACATTGGTACGGGCATTGGGGTTTCGTCCAGGGGCACTTTTTCTGACACTGTCACGGTTTTTGTCGCTGTCTTGGTCATCTTTGCGACCATGTTTGGTTCCCCCAATGTGGTCATTTTGATGATAACATGTGGTGAAATCATGTTGCAGAACCAACTATACGAATATGGAACTCTACCTCCACACGATACATCATGAGGGGTATATGAGGACCGTCAGTAAGGTTATGGGCAGGAAATTCAATGTGGGGATGCATGTGTGTTTTTAAATGATAAATTGGTAATCATCTGTCATATACCTACTGCCAATGATTATTCAGCTTCATTCTGGTTGGCCGAGCCGAGGTCATCTAATTTAGGTTTCACGTGTCGCCAGGAGCATAAAGTTACGTCGGGTGTCTAAGGAGAGTGTAGCGATTCCCTACAGGGCGCTGAAAAAGACCTGTAGAGCTTTTTTTTAAAATGAAAGTTCGATTCAATCATCACTTTCAAGGCCCTAGTAATTTGGGCTCTATTTTCTTTGTGTTTCCAGTTACATTTGCTCCCAAAAAATGACCCTTACTTTCCCAGGATCTAGAAGTCATTGTCATAATTATTACACGACGTACAGTTGTATCAACCCCTCAGACGCTCAGCATAGAAACTTACAACACCCACTAAAAACAAAGCAAGTGAGCTATTTTTATAAAATAGGAAGCCTGGCCTGTAGCTATTTTCTTTCCCCCATCATAAAAAGCGCTCTGCCCCCCACATCTGGCACGTATCGTGGTCAAAAAGACGTTGGGAGAGAAAAGCTCTGGTGCATACCGTTGCTAGGGCAACTGCTTGTAAATAACCTTATTTTGGATAATGCACAACACCGTGATGCACCACGCTATAACCCATATTCAACATGTCTCTATCGATAGACAAATACAAGCGGATCTATAAGAAGAATCCTGTGCCTGAGGTAGCAGCCTATGACTCAGAATTGCAGTCTTCGCGTGAGCAATTCAAGAATGTCAAGTTTGCGTTTCTAGAGCAGGAAAACAAAGAAAAGTTCATCCGCTCATTAACCACAAATGATCGCGTCTTAGAGCAGGCTGATATCGATGCCATGGCTGCTGAGGCTGCGGACGGCAAGGAAAAGCTACGCGCAGAAAAGCGAAAGGTGGAGGAAATCAGTAAAGAGGTGGAGGAATTGGCCCACGAGGTGGTGGCAAAGGATGCTGCTTTGGAGGAGCAACGCGAAGTAAAGCAAAAAATCCAAACACGTCTTGAGGAAGTACAACGGCAAGTTTCTGAGCTTCAGGCAGAGCAAAGCCATAATATTGAACCTCACATGGCAGAAATGATGGGTCAGTCACTGCAAGATCTCGAACAACAGCTACAGCAGAGCCAAGCTGAGTTGGAGGCCAGCAAGGAGATGGTGACACAGGTGGAGGAGGAGCTTTTACCACAGCTCAAGCAAGACCTGATTGATAAAAAGACCGAGACAGGTGCTCTCCAAGGAGACCTTTTGCATGCTACTGCCGACGCGGATCGCGCGGTAGCCGAACGAGAAAAGTTTCAGGGAAAATACAACGACAAGGAGCGGTTGATCATGTGGCTGAAAAGCTCGTTAGAAGCTTTGGAGAACCAGTGACCTCATTAATGTGTAGCATATGTGCAAGCACAATGTAATATATATATATATGTATATATACATATATTTATTTATTGGTTTTACTAATTGGAGATGGCATGCAGGGCCAAACTGGCCCCAACACACGCGACGCCCCCCACCAAACCAGACCCTCGTTTCTGTTTGCCGAACATGTTTGCAAGGTAGAGACAAATGAAAGCTGCAGTCATAGTAAGCCATGTAATGGGCACGTCTGTTTTCCAGTTGTAGGGAGATTCTGGATCCGTATTAGTACTGTCGGGGTACATTGTCTTGGATAAATATTTGGCTCCCGCCGCGAGCAAAGCATAAAATATCATTTTGATGAACTCAAAGACCATTTGGTCTGACGGTTCAGAGTCTGCGACAACTCTGTCGTTAACCGGTTGTTTGAATTTGGATGGTTGACTTTTTTTGCTGGCCATGTCGTCGAATAGAGTAGGGTGGGGGAACCCATAGGACTCAACCATTTTTGATGGTCTAAAGAAGTATGCGTCTCATCTGCACGGAACAGATGTGGGGAAAACTATATTGTCCTCATAAAAGATCCAGTTTTTGTGTGACGAGAAAAAGAAAAATTGTGTCGGGGGTGAATTTTCGTGTCAAGCAAGAAAAAATGTATACCATCTTTTTCATATTCACGTCTGGAGTGGGCCAGACTATGCCCACCTGTCAAAATCTGGGGGAACATTTTTAGGAAACCCTAATTTATGCATCCCCCTTAAGTATACGAAATACTGTAAGATACAATGGTTGCCCCAGTTCCACCAATAGATATCGTAAATCATTATTATTGTTATATTTTTTAAACAGAGTCAGTCCGCCCTCGAATGACACCATCCTGAGCAAGTTTGTTGATTTCGGCATCAGAGAAGCCGACATCTCGGAAAACCTCAAAGGTATGCTGGCCAAGAAGAGGAGGAGGCATTCGGATGTTGGGCTGCGAAGTCTTGTCGCTGAATTTAACTGGGACGCCTACCAGCTTCATAGGTCCACAAACGGGATGGTCCACTGTCTGGATCATATCTCGGGCCACAACGTGCTCGTTGGTGAGTGTGGTCTGGATATCGTTGATGGCAGCGAAGGGAAAGTTGAAAACCTTGAAAATATCAACCCAGTCATTAGTCTTCTTGGTCTTGGTCACTTCGTGGATTGCAGGAACCAAAATGTCTCGGTTCTTGACTCGCAGAGCGTTGGACAGGAACCGGGCGTCAGTCTTCCACTCGGGCTTGCCCAGAGCATCACAGGCCAGCTTGAACAGGTTGTCGTTTCCACCACCGATCATAATGCTTCCGTCGGCGGTATCAAAGGCCTGGTAAGGACAGATCGAGGGGTGTGCGGTTCCCTGCCGTCCTGAATCAGGCTTGCCGGAAATGAGCACCTGACTGGCAATGTTGGCCAGAGAAGCCACCTGACAGTCGGCCAAAGACGCATCAATGTGGGTACCCTTGCCGCTAATTCCTCGCTTGATGAGAGCAGCTAGAACGGAGTTGGAGGCGTACAGGCCTGTGGTCAGATCAGTGACAGCTACGCCGACCTTTGAGGGGGCTCCGTCGGGCTCTCCCGTGATATGCATGAGACCCATCTCGGCCTCGACCATGACGTCGTAGCCAGGTCTGTGGGAGTAGGGGCCGGTCTGGCCGTAACCAGTAATACTGGTGTAGATGAGACTTGGGTTGGCTTCCTTCAGATCATCGTAGCTGAGACCGTATCGCTTGAGGGTGCCGGGCACATAGTTCTCCACGAACACGTCGGCCGAGGCAATCAGTCGCTTGAGAGCAGCCTTGCCCTCCTCGGACTGGAACGACAGACCCACAGACTTCTTGTTTCGGTTGACACACAGGAAGTATGCTGATTCGCCCGGTGCAGTGCCGGGGACCTGAATCATATCTGAGCTGACTCCCAGAGCGTCATCAGCCTTTGTGTAGGGAGCGAACGGGGGTCCCCATGCTCGAGTGTCGTCTCCCCGTGTGGGATGCTCGATCTTGATAACGTCGGCACCCAGATCGGCCAGTAACTGAGTGCAGTAGGGACCAGCCAGAACTCGAGACATGTCCACAACTCTGACACCTGCCAGAGGCAGATCAGAGGCTGCGTTGGCAAGTCGAGCGGCAGCAGAGAAATTTCGAATGTGAGTCAGGCGTGCTGATTTAGCTGTTCTGAGCATTGTTTGAGGGTCGAAATAGAATATTTTGCAGAGTTCCTAGCTGCTGGACAGTTTAAATAAGAGTATCCCGCTTGCATGTGCGCGGTAGTTATTACCCCAGGCGCGAGGGGTATAAAGTTTGGCGGGTGCAATTTACGTGAAGAGCGTGTGCATGCACTATTACTCTTACTTGTAGGACGATCTGTGGGGTCTCCGTATAGTTGGGGCTCTCTTACTTGTTGCGTACGAGAGCTGTTATGCGACTCTTGAATTACTTAAACTTTTCTACATCACGTTTCATCACCCCAAAGTTGTGGGTGAAGTGGCACTTGACCTCCGTATTTTACTCCACACTTTTAGCTACTGTCGACGTGCGCTTAACACTGTTAGTGAAAAATATCGCTACGAGTGCCGACAGGCATCCTGTTTCTTCTTTAAGAGGATGATTCTAGGAAAATGAGATCAAATTTTTACCACTTTTGTTCTTTTTTACCTATTTGTAATCTACAGTGTACGATACCAATTTATCCATAATTTAAGCCTGTTTTTTTTTTCAACGGCTATTTCCTTTTAACTCCGGTAAAAAGTACAAATTTTGCTCACATGCTCCTGTTGAAACGACGGAAAATTTTGAACAAAGTCCCAACACCGCTTGTTCAAAAGTTGCTTAGATGCAACTCGGCCATTAACTTTTATCACATGACCTCGACACCCCCACAAACCCTAACCCTCGACATGCTTCATAAACTCCATGCCAAATTTCACTCGGCAGCTTAACCACATGTTTTCGCAGACGTGCAAAAAGTATTACGGTGTGGTGGACACGTTTTTAGCATCAGACGGAGGATCATTACGCAAAAAGACACAGGATCAAGTCCGCGAGTCTTTAAAAGTGCTGCAGGAGGCGCTGCAACGATATGAGTGAGTACAGCAGGGTGGATCTGGACGCAACGGCGATCTGAGGAATGATCTGACAGCTTCAGTGGATGGGCGGGTATGGGATATGCCAGGTGTGTGTGATCTTCTCACTGGTCGGTTTCTTCTGTGTTTTGAGAGGTTTTAGAGTGGTTTCACACGACAGTTCTCGATTAGTCATACCAACCTCGGCAAAAGCATAAGGGCCTATTTTGTTTCGGGACCATAAGATTGCGACATCCTATGTTGATCTGGGAACCTAAAGGGCTGACCTGGCGTTTTTCCCATCTTTTATGTCATTGTCGGGCTCTTTTTGATATATTTGTGCTAACCCAGACTAAACGAAATTTCGCTATCGTATAATGGTGGTAAGGACTGCCAGGTGATGGTCATTTTGCTGTTGGCAGCATTGTGGAGCCATTTCAAGCATGAACCGGCTGTGCTAGACGATTTGGGATCATTCAAATCCGTCTATGTGGCTTCGGAGAAGGCCTTCGATGAGGTGGATGCATTTGTGAACGAGTCATGCCGGGATTATGGCCTGGAACAAATTAGGCTGAGCGAGCCAATGAAGGAGGCTTTTGAGTACTTCCTCGACTCAAACCCCACAGTCAAGGCGATTATTGTTGGAATCAGACGCTCTGACCCATACGGCCAAGAATTGAAGCCATTTGATCCTACCGATTCGGGCTGGCCCGCTTTCATGAGAGTTCACCCGGTACTTGAATGGAAGTATGTGCACATTTGGGATTTCCTGCTCGGATCCAAAATCACCTACTGCTCTCTTTACGATAGGGGCTACACATCGCTGGGAGGCACCGATACCACTGTTCCCAACCCCAAGTTACTGGTTGAGGGCACCAACTCTGACTTCCGTCCTGCTTATGAACTGATCAAGGATGACGAAGAGAGACTGGGCCGGTTCAAAAAGCGAAAATAGCTAGACTTTTTAATGACATTACGAATATGATTATGATTATGATTATGATTGCGACTAGCTAGCTATGGTTAAGATACGCCTCTATTCTTGCAACGCAGAAAGCTTAGATGAGTCTCTGGACCTGCTTATTGATTGACTTCTAGACTCTAAGGTGTCCCTGGCCATTGGCCTAGTGGAGTACGAGGCACAGCCAAGATACTCTCTAAGAAACAGCTGGAAGCCGTATGAGTGGTACACGTCTGTTTCACTGCCTCCAAACTTGTAGATATATTGGACGTAGAGGAGCTGGATACGCTGTGAGTTCTGTCTATACAGTAAGACGAACTTTTCTTGGGGGAAAACGCCAGCCATCCACACGGCCTGGTACAGCGGATCTACTGGTGGCAAGTGGGCGTTGGAGTTCATGAGTAGGTTGCACTCATGGCGGATTTCTTTGAGTCTCTGTCGCAGTAGGATATTGAGTGTTTTAGCCTGGTTTAGCGCCTGGTGTAAGTCGCGGATCGTGTCTACCCGCTGTCGTGTTTCTTTGAGGCTCTGTATGTGGTTGCCCAGATTGCTGAGCTGGTTCGATATGGTAGCTTGCTGGGGAATATAAGGGGGTGTGTTGGTGCTTGCGGATACATAGATTACTTGTTCTACTTTGTCTTGGTTGAGTTTCTGATTGGTCGGGGGGAGAGCCAGAGTACCTGCGGGCGACTCACGAGTCACTTGGCAAGAAGCGTAAGATTTTGTGGCCACGAAGATCATTATTGCTGAGGGAGAGGGGAATGTCACCTCCCGTGTGGTTATCATCTACTGGCTGTGGTGGGTTTGTTGTGCCCCATTGTGGTTTCACAGTAACGTGCCCCATTTATTTTCTACAGTATACAGTGCTGGCAAATTAGCTAATCCGTGAGATGAATTTTGCACATCAAATTGTAATAATAAACAAAAGAACGTGTATGGGGGGTACCAAGCAGATATACAATATATAAATTAAATTACACCAACCATCTATTAATTAAGCATCTTGCCGGTTGTAGATCGATTTTTCGATTTTTTCGGTGGTGGCAATGACCAGTTTCGCCAAAGCCCGCTTCATGGTGTCGTCCCCCTCAGCCAAAGTATACAGCCGTTCCACAGAGTTCAGAAATTGCTGCATCCCCTCAAGAAACTGGGGAAGCATATGCGAAGATACCGAAGCTTCTACGTTTGAGACGTTGCCCAGCCGGGTTTCGGCAAGAGTTGCATTCTCCACATGTGTCTTTTTCTTGGGTGGAGGCTTAAGATCTGGGGCTTTGGATGCATCCTTACGAGGTCGTCCGCGTTTTCTGGGTGCTGGTGTTGTCATGGGAACTTCAGCTGTTGTGTCGGGCTCTGCGTCAGATACCAGCCAAGTAGCTCCATTGTTTAAGTCTTTCTTGACTTTCTCAGCGGTAGCCTGCTGGGCTTCTTTCTTTTGTTTCTGAGCAAGCTGATGCCGGGCCTGAAGTTGGGGACGGGGATTGTACTCTGGCGTACCACTTCCGCTAATATCCGTGTTAGTAGAGTTGACCATGGTAAAGGCATATGGGCCAAGTGAATTAGAATTGTCGTTCGGGTCTTCGTAGTCCCGGTCAAGTGAGGCACCGCTCAGTCTTTGAGATAGAGACGAGTTTCTCTTGGTGGGACTCTCCGAATCTTTTGCGCGGCCGAATCGATTGGGGGCTTTGGGGGTGCTGGTGGGTAGAGATAACATGTCGACTCTGGACACAAAGTCCTCATCAGAATCTGAACTGTCCAGTGGATTGGTAATGGGGTTTCGAGTGGAGTTTTTGGTGACATTTTTAGTGGCAGGTTGGAAGAAAGTCTTGGTGGGTGGTTTGGCAGCTTTTTTGGCCTTGCGCTCTTTTGGCCCCCTTTCCTTAGGCTTGGAAGCTTCCTTTTCCTTGGAATTAGAAGCTTCCTTCTCCTTCGGCTTTGCCTGTTCCTTTTCCTTCAACTCTGAAGAATCCTTTTCCTTTGGCTTTGATGCGTCCTTTGTGTTTCCCTTGGGCTCGGGAGCCTCCTTCTGCCCTTCTTCACTGAAGAGGCTACTACGAGCTTCGGATTCTGCTTTACGAAGTCTGGTGCGTTCTTCACGTTCACGCTGGGCTTTGAGAGCTGCCGCCTTTTCTCTTTGTAAAGCCTGCCCAGCAGGCACCTGGTTTCGTGGTCCTGACAAAATGTCGTCCTCACTAATGTGAATAGACTTTTCTGGTGCTGATTGTTGAGGCACATTTTCAGACATTTTTTCCACCGTGGCTCCATTGCCATATCCGTCTAATTTGTATCTGCCCTTGAGTGTGTCTAATGGAACCTCGTCCTCCTTTAACGGCACATTCCTATTGGCGGCCATGTCCACTGGAACTCGAAACGTTGGCTTGAGTGTCGTCGCCACAGGAGGTGTGGAGCTTTTCTTCACATCGGATTCCGAGTCATCATCATCTTCCTTAATATCAAAGGTCACCTCTAGCCCTATCAGACTCTTGGGGAGACGTTGGTAGAGTAGAGCGAGTTTCTTGGAGTATGCTTCGTCAGCCACGGTGGGATCCCGTTCTTTCTCCTTCAGTAAAATGAGATAGTCCAGAAAGTCCCGCTTGATTCGAGCCACACGGCTTCTGGTACGTGTCATCAATTTGGGCTCAGAGGATCCGAATACCTCCATACAAGCATCTTCAACGAACGTTCCCATGCGCGCTCCTGGACGCATCTTGTCGTTGAGGTCATTGGGCTCAATGTTGTCGAAAAACGCAAACAGCGTGTCCACCTGTGCTGGGGTCCACGCTTCTTTCCTCGACATGTTGACTGGGTGTTTTGTCGGTCAAAAAGTGGAGATACCAGAGCCTTATTGACTTTCCATACCAGATTCTAAGGCCAGACGCGATATGCATAAACCTTATCAAGGTGAAACGAGCACCCCTGATGAAAAATAGACTTACTAATTTTTGACCAGAAAAATAAAAGAAAAATACAAGAAAAAATCTTGAACTATTTATATTATAATATTTTTATTATACTTTGCACACATTGTTCATTTTCTCACCACCATTCATTACACTATATTCATAATCATTTCGTCGTTAAGCCAAGTCAAAGTAGGCATTGGCACTTACTTAGAGGTGTCGAGGACGTATCGACCAGCAATCTTGCCCTCCTCCATAAGTTTGTAGACCTTCTCGACCTCGGAGAGACCAACAATAATAATAGGGGACTTGACGAGTCCTCGAGCAAAGAAATCAATGGCTTCCTGGGAGTCGGCTCGGTTTCCAACGTAAGAGCCCTTGATCTGGATGGATCGAGCAACCTGCTGGAAGATGGGAGACTTGCAAACAGCTCCTGCGGGCAGGCCAACAAGAACGACAGTTCCAAGAGTTCGGACGTACTCGATAGACTGGTTAACAGCAAACTCGGAGACGGAAACGTTGATGACACCGTGGGGACCTCCCTTGGTGGCATCCTGGACATCCTTGACGAGGTCCTTGGTCTTGGCAAAGTCGATGAAGACCTCGGCACCGAGCTCCTTGCACATCTTCTCCTTGTCAGCGCCAGTGTCAATGGCCAGGACTCGGTAGCCCATGGCCTTGGCGTACTGGACGGCAAGAGAACCGAGTCCTCCTCCGGCACCGGTAATGGCAGCCCACTCACCAGCCTTGAGGCCAGCGGTCTTCAGGGCCTTGTACACGGTGATACCGGCACAGAGAATGGGAGAGACCTCAGCAAGATCACAATTCTTGGGGATGTGAGCGGCCTGGACGGCGTTGGCAGTGGCGTACTGCTGGAAAGAACCATCGTGGGTGTATCCAGACATGGTGGCCTTGGGGCAGTTGGGCTCGGCGGCAACCTTGCAGAACTCGCAAGTGTAGCAGGCCTTGTTGATCCACTTGATACCGGCGTAATCGCCAATCTGGAAGGTGGTCACGTTCTTGCCCATGGCAACAACAACACCGGCACCCTCGTGGCCACCGATAAGAGGCAGCTTGGTGTCAAGGGGCCAGTCACCCTTCCAGGCGTGGAGATCAGTGTGGCACACACCGGAGTACTTGACGTTCACAAGAATCTCATCGTCAGCAGGGACAGGGACGGGGACATCCTTGTACATGAGGGGGCCTCCGGAGGTCTCGAAGATGACGGCCTTCTGGGTCTTGGGGATAGCAGACATTGTTTGTTGTTAGGGTGGTTGGTTGGAGAAGTGTTTGTTAGTGAGAAGCTGTTGCTGGTTGATATGGATTTGAGAGGTCTTGGAGGGTGTATTTATACACATTCACAAGCCCCTAAATCCCCAGCTTCCGCAAGGCCTGTGTGCATCCTCATCGCCGAAGTGTGGGGTAGCAGATGCTTCGTGTGCATGCAAGCGCATGATGAAGAAAAAGGGTGTACGGAGGTTGGAACCACCCCACTTTAGTGAAGCCAAATTCATAAATAATGGCAAGTGAAGACAATGAAAAATGCTCCTAGAACGAAATCCCATGCGGAAATTACTCTTGCTACAATACCAACAAGGTAAGAACTATTATACAATTGATAAATACTATTTTTCCTCCAAATGCACCTTCTCTGTGTGTGCTACTCCTCCCGCTTTAAGCTCAGTCTCTCTCAGCCTTGAACATAATCTGCAAGACATAGTCTTTTCGATCTTTATCCCAATGGTGCCAAAACTTTGAAGGATGCTGGTCTAGTTCCTTTGCGGGGATCTTGAATGCAATCGTCTCGTACGGTTCGGCGGCGATCAGCAAGTACTGGAACCGTCTGTCCGCAGGAACATCAACCTTTTGTTCGAACGCTGACATAAACCGATATCTTGGCGTAACGTTGGTGCCAATCTCCGCAAAGTTGATTTGCATAAGCAGACCTAGCTGCTTTGTAAGTGGATCTTTGACTTTAGTGATTTTGTAGCCCGGACGACCGATTTTCAAAGCAGACTTTTTGATGTGGATTTTGTTGGCGCCAGAGAGTTCCCGGTTTTGCTCTCGAGGTCCATCCCGAGTTTGTGCGCCTCGTTTGGCCAGGTTCTGCTGATGTCGCTTACCCTGTGTATGACTGAGATAGCTTCCATCTGTGACATGACTGGTCAAGCAAAGTCGGCATTCAAAGTACCCGAGATGGTTCTTGAAGATGTAGGGGTCCTTGGAGATGTCTAGTTGCTCACTAGCCAGCTTCCTTAGTCGTTCCCGTCGATGCAAATTGGCCTGCGACTCAGAAGCCATTCCTCCACCTGAGTTAGTGTGTGTTTGTGGTAATCATCTCTCTCTGCTCTCATACTCACCTCCTTTTTTCGATCCAACTCGATTTTGCATATCCATCTTGGCTGTCGGTGATGTCTGCACTGTCCCTCGAGTGAGATGGTAAAAAGTCGCCTTGCATAGTCTATCAAAGCTTATTTTGAGTTTCAAGTGTTGTGGATGGAGACGTTTTTATGATCACAAGTTTGGGCTGTCAGGTTGTGTATTTTTATTATAAAACACTAATGAAGAGCAATGTATAATACTGCATCCAACTATAAGCATGTTTCTGATGCAGAGCAATTGTGTGTTGTTCATGCCCCACTCAACACATGACCTCGAACTAGCTACAAGTATGCACCCTTCCAATATCAAACTTTATACATTTTTACCAAATTGTTACGCGACACAAGACGTGAGGGTGGCAAAATCCAAAGCCACGAGGACTACAACCAGGAGAGCTCGGCATCACACACGACACTTTCACTTCATACATTTCACTTTTCCCGCATCTCTGGTCGTTACGTCATTTTTTTGAGAAAGTTTGCAACAAAACATCACAACCAGCCACATCGACGAAAACAGCACCGGAGGTCCAAACAGCACAGGATCGATAGAAACACCATCATCACGCGCCTATTGCAAACTGTAATTTGGAGGAACATTTGAAACGCGACCTTGAAATTTTGCACCCTGCTATTACTGTACCAGTGACACACACAGCTGCATAACGATGCCGTCCGACTACGACGTCAGCTCGTTGCTTGGCATTCATAACCCCTATGGGAAACCACGTGAAGAGATTCCACACCAGGAATTTCATTCAGATCTGGACTTGGACGAGAAACTTGACTGTTACACTGAAGAACACACTCTACGAGAGCCAGCAGCCCAGCCACGGTTGGACCCGACGGTAAGACTGAACAAGGCCAACTTCAGTCTCTTGCCCATGGATGAGTTCGACCTCGAGGTCACACCTGATCTAGAGCAGATTGGATATCAAGTCACCGAGGAATTTACGTTGCCCGATGAGTACATGCAGGAACAGCCCGAAGTGGAAGGTGTAGAGTACGACATGGATGAACAGGATGCATTTTTCATGGACATGATTTCACAGGATTGGCCAAAGGAGGAGCGAGTGCCACCAAAAATACAACCAGAGAAACCTCAAGGGGAACATGATGAACCGACTTATAGCAAAGATGGGCAGTTGGTTTTGCAAGGATATACAGCATTACCACCACAAGGACCATTTCCACCTACTCATGAAATGTTTGAGTATGTGGTGACTCTGATTGAGCGACATTGGTTCTCTTTGGCCTCATCTATGCCTCCCAAACCGGCACAGACCCATGACGAGATGGATTCTCTGGACGACCAAGCCTGCTGCATTTGTGGCGAGTCGGAATGTGATAACTCTAATGCCATTGTCTATTGTGATGGATGCGATATGGCTTGCCATCAGGAATGCTACGGAGTCACTCATATCCCAGAGGGACAGTGGCTGTGTAAGAAGTGCAGTTTTTCGCGTGCCCGAAGAAGAAACAAGAAGGGTGCGTGCATATTCTGCCCTTCTCAGGTGGGTGCTTTCAAAATGACGACGCAGAAGACGTGGGGCCATGTGATTTGTGCTCTCTGGATTCCAGAGGTAAAAATCTCAGGTAGACATATGGAGCCCATCAGTCATGTGAGAGATGTTCCTCGCAGTCGGTGGAAGCTGCATTGTTACATTTGCAAGCAGGGAATGGGCGCTTGTATTCAGTGTGCACGTGGAACTTGTGTTCAGGCTTTCCATGTTACGTGTGCACGACGAGCAGGACTACAGATGGAGATGACACATGGAGTCCAAGGTGCAATTTTTGACCCTAGCTCCACGCGTGCTTATTGTCATAACCATGGTGGAGATGATGGAACTCTGGGCCGCATCAAGGCACTCAGAAAGTGGTTCGCTGAGCGTTACGACGGTAAGGGCAGAAGGAAGGCGGTCACCATTGAACTCCCTAATACAGAGACGTCTGAGGTAGGAAGTGATGCTGCCACCCCATCTGTTATGACCGAGGAAGGGGGCGATTTGATGTCACAGACCCCCCAACCAGAAACCCCTGCAGCTGGTCTTGACGAAGAGACTGCCGACTTTCCCACGCCGTCCGAAGCAGATGTCACAGTTGTCACCGAGGCCTATCCTACCTGGAAAACGCCCGCTGGCACACCTCTTCTTCCCAAGCTCATTATTGATCGAATCTGTGAAGCCCTGGAGCCCTTCAAAATTGCCCATTGTCGCAAGTTTGTGACTCTAGTTGCTCGCTACTGGGCCCTGAAACGGGAGTTCAAGCGAGGTGCAGCGCTCATTAAGCGTCTCAACATTGCTCTCGAAAACTCCCAAGCTGTGGCCTCAACTCAACTGGAATCTCTTGAGGATCGCCAAAAGCGGTACAGGGATACGATTGGCCTCATTACAGAGCTGGAGCGGATCAAGGTAAGGGTGGAAGTTCTCTCTGAGAGAGAAGCTCTGAAATTGGACTATGTGAAGCTTCAAGGAGAGCTCATTAGAACGCTTCTCTTGCCAGTGACAGCCCTATGTCTCAAATTGTGTGATGACATGACAGAACAAGATGACAACGGGTACTTTTATGAGATTCCTGAAATCCCTGGATACCGTGAGGTGGTTGAGTGTCCCATGTCCGTGACTGAAATCCGAGAGAAGGCTCTGAACTTGGAATACAGCCATGTGGCACAGATGCTTCCGGACTTTAACATCATGTTTGATAATGCCTTTGTTTATAACGATAGTGAGGCGCCTGTTTGTGTGGAAGCTACTAGACTTCGGGGAGTTGTTAAGGACCTGGTGGAAGCATACACTAAACTGGAGAAAGAACCTGAGTACCAGAGATGTTTCGATGGACCTGAGGTGGTTGAGGCGCAAAAGAGACCCTTTGCGGCCATCTCCTGATTTGTTTATACCTAATATCATTTATTTATGTTGAGTTGTGCTGTTTTGGACAAAAATTGATGATATTTACAAGTACAAGTACTGTAATTAATCGGTTTGTGGAGGGTATATGGAGAGCACATACTGTACTCGTACTGTAACCAAGGGAGTTCTCTCTTCGAATTACTCCATAAAATCGTGAAAATTCAAGAATAAAAAAAACACCAAAAAAACATAACAAAAGCAAAGGGTTACACGTACAAGTACTGGTAATTACAATACGTGCCGGTATTTGTACATGGCCGAATTTTACGAGACAAACTAAAGAAACTTTAATTCATCGCGCGCATATCTCCAGATTCATTTCAAGCCTTACCTACAACACACACAAAGAAATGTCCTCCAACGACGCGACATCAGATGATACAGATGCCACAGTCGAAGAAGACTTTAAGAGAGATAACGATGCCGACAACAGCAACGCCATGACAACAGCGCCAGTGGAAAATGACGACGACAACGCCGCCAGTGACAGCGATTCACCTGGCGGAGGCTTTTCTTACTCACTACTGAAAAAACCAGTACCTGCTCCAGCCGTGAAAGCTGAGCCTGAACCAGCCAGCTCTGCAACTCCCGAGGTCAACAAAGAAACACCTACTACAGATACACCATCCCGAACAGAGTCTCCTCGCGTGACTCCCACCTCCACCGATCTGATGGATCAGTCTCCAGACCCTGAACTTGTGGCCGCCAGTAAATCTACTTCAAAACGACGCCAGCCCAAGCCCAAGAGCAGACAGGCACCAAAAAAGAAACAGAAAGTCACACACACAAAAGATTTCAAGCTTCCTCCAGGAGCTCCTCCACTGGACACGAGCTACCAGGGCGATGAAGATCAGGATTTGTTCTGTGTGTGCCGACGACCAGACGACGGAAAATGGATGATTGGATGCGACTATTGTGAGGAATGGATTCACGGTACCTGTGTGGGAATGACTCCGGCCAGAGCCAAGCTTATGAACAAGTTCTGTTGTCCTTTCTGCACTCGAAAGGCAGAAAAGATGCGACCTGGAGAGGAGACCACAGTGGCCCATCAGTTGACTCTGCGACATGGTACAGAGACCACATGGAAGCGGGTATGCCGTCTGGAGGAATGCCACAAGGCAGTGACTTACCCTAGCAAATACTGCTGCCGTGAGCACGGCTTAGAGTACATGAAGGGTCGAGTTGCAGCCCTGAGCACAAACGGAAATTCAAGTGTGGCAGATGATGCCGAGGAGCCGTTTGGGATGCTATCTGGAGAGCGTCTGGCTGCCATTGTAAAGCAAACTCCAAACCTGGATGTTTTTAAGTCGCTTGGATCAACAAACCCTGTCGCTGCTACGCCATTATCGACCAAACAGCCCTCCACTCAATTGAAGTTTGTCGAGCAGAAGTTGAAATACATGACCCTGGTCAAAGATCGAACCAAAAGTCTCAGCGAAGAAGCAGCCACTGCGGCTGGTGTGCGAAAAAAAGATCTCTGTGGTTACGACTCTCGTCTCGACAAAGAGTATAGTGTATGGGCCAATGAATATGCCGCACAAGATGAGCTTGTGGGCATTGCCATGAATGGTGATGATTCAAAGACGGCGACCCCTTCCCACGATGCGTTACACAACAAGGAGCATATTTGTTTGCAGGACAAGCGAAAATGCTACAACCATCTTGGATGGGCCGCTCTGATTACTGATCAGCTGAATCTTGAGCTGGCCATTCTGCAGCGCGAAATTCAGAGAAACGAGGGCGACGAGGCTGATCTCAAGGAGATCGAGCGGCTCAGGAAGGTGGAAGCATTGACCTGGGTAAAATAATGTAAGTAATTTAGTGTATTTATTCAAATTAGTTCTCACTTCTTGCTGCCTGTGGCAGCAGGGGCCACAGACGTGGAGAATGTGTCATACTGTAAATGCGAGATCTATCTGCATGGATATGTTTTGAAACAACACCACTACGCTAGCGTCTCAATCGAGCCATGTCAATGTGACAGGCAGAACTAGGCAAAAACAAACATGAAGATGTTTGGAAGTATATCATGTCAGCTTAATATACTGTACATCAGCAGTACACTCACTGAGCCTCTATGGGTGAGTTTATAGCGTCTGCATATACTCCACGTTTGTTCTAAGTAATAACGCTTATATTTGTTGGAAAACTAAGTATTACGCGGAGTTGTGTGACGAAAGAAAATATCGAAAATATCGAAAATGCCTGGAGCACAAATGTCAGCTGACAATAAAAAGATAATATGACAAGGACACACGTAGATTTTAGAACAAAATGCGAATCAAAACCAGACAACCAAGACTCCCATCCTAATCCAGTTCCGATTATGCACTGAAATTAGCTTCAGTCGCATCAGATCAGACTGACTCACTTCACAACACTTTGTTCAAACAATGCGAGCCGTTATTCAGAGAGCAAAGAGCGGATCTGTGACGGTGGACTCCAAGATCGTCGGCCAGTGAGTAAATCGACAACTTTTTCGAACACTTTAAACTCTCTAACACAGAATCGGACATGGCTTGGTAGTGCTGATTGGTGTGGGACAGGAGGATACTTCAGAGGATGTGGAGAAGGTGGCTAACAAAATCATTAAGACCAAGCTGTGGCCCTCGGTCGATGGGACCCAACAATGGAAGCAAAGTTTGCTAGACGTCGGAGGAGACGTTCTTTGTGTCAGTCAGTTCACCCTGTTTGCCAAGGTCAAGAAGGGTCAAAAGCCTGACTTTCACAATGCAGCCAAGGGTCCCCAGGCCAAGGAGCTTTATGACCAGGTACTCGCCAAGATCCAGCAGAGTCTTCCTGAGGGCCGAACTGTCCAGGATGGTGTTTTTGGCGCTATGATGGACGTTGCATTGGTGAACGATGGTCCCGTGACCATCCAATACGACACCAAAAACGACAAATAAAAGACATGTACAATTACACAAATAAATACAAAACATTTTCATTTCTATCTCCATTACTCAGCCTGCTGCGTCTGCTTCTTCTTCATCTCCTCGCCAATCTTAACCCGCATGATCTGGTCAATAGCTTCCAGGTTCTTACCTTTCTGCTCAGCGACAGCGGTAAGGTCCCCGAGGTTCTTTTCCAGCGTCAGCACCTTCTTCTGGTAGTGAGCAATTGCACCCTCTGCATCCTTCTCAACGTAGTAACCTGTACCGACGTCCACCATGAACTTCTCCACGTTACTCATACGTCCGGGAACGTAGAGAGACGAGGAGAGTGGCACCATGAGTTCTGTGTCGTTCTTCTCTGCGGAAACTCCTCTAACGGACTCCTGGCAGTCTTGGAACTTGCGCTTGGCCTCAATCAGCTTTTGGAAGGAAGAGTTGAGAAACTCCACCTCCTGCATCAGCTTCTGCTTGATTTCACCCAGCTGGGGAATCGATAAGGTGTTGAGGTCGACTGTGTTAGTTGGATCGCCTGTGGCACCTATCAGACTCGTACTCACTTTGTGTCTGTTCTGCCATGATGTGTGTTTTTCAGATCAGTGCTGTGGTCAGATTTACAACGTGCCTTAGTAAACTTTATCGTTGTGTGTCAAATTGATGCGTGCCATCAAAACCACACGAGGACGTTGTCTTCATGGAAGTCAGATGACAAATTAACAAACACTATATACAGCTCCTACAGTATATCTGAAACAAACACGCTCTTTATTAGCTTTCCATTTGTTGTTTCATGAGAGCATAGATATACAAATACCTTACTAAGCAGAACTCAAGCACAGTGTGCTACAAGACGTGTATATAACCCAAAGGTACAGAGAATATTGAAGGCAATATACTGGTCTATGCCGACCCAAAGCAGATCGTTCTCTCTAGCATCTTGGGACACCCTGTTTGATGCTCTTCCGTGAGGTTGTGAGAGTCCATGAGGCCAAGATGCATGTGGCGGCCAGCCGTCCACAGGGGGTTACCTGATGGGTCATATAAGGAGAAAGGATACGAGAAAAAATATACATGTTCATGAACTTTTCATCTTCTTTAAACCACTTTTACAATGTCGTCGATATTGGATCGGGCCCTCCCCATATATGCGGACCAGGCACGCCCTACTATCCCTACAGAAAGACTTCCCTTCCTTGTTCCTGTAAGACCAGTTCCTCCTCCTCCTAAAACAGGGACGATTAAAAGATCGCTTCTACCAGAGAACAGAAACAGGAGCGCACTGGGTGGAAAGTCTGTAACCATGAATGACAGGAACATAACCACTGCGGTACCAAAACGGGTAAGTGTGCAGCACTTCCTGAGTGGGCACAGGAACGAGAAAAAATTACTGAGACTCTGGCGAGTAATTACCAGGTACAATTTGAATATTTGATACACACTTATTACCTATAGCTACTATACGTACATAATAAATAATAAAATACATACATTCAATATAGCGATAGCTACATTTAGATAACCTAAGCTATTATTAGTTACAGTAATGTGCATTTAGTCGAGAGCACATCACTACAATTTGAAAAGTTGGGTGGGACTCAAAGGTCCATAATTTATTAACCCCAGAGGTTCGGTGTTTTTGTCACCTAATCCCCTAAATTAAATAAATACCCCTAAATTAAATAAATAGGTTAGGCCAGTATACATCCTCCGCCTGGAGGTTCAACTGCCTACATCCTATCCACATCTCCGACTTGCACTTTGGAGAGCTAGTCCATATGAGCAATGACGCTGGCTTATGATCTGGCTCTTATCGGCAACTGGCTGGCCTAGGAACTTGGCTCTGGTCTTGTCAGGCGTTTGGATCTTATTGCTCTTTGGACTTACCGGCTCTTTGTTCGTGTCTGTGGCCATCGTGTTTCCCTGTTCGTGCCTCTTACTCAGGCTCTTGTTCTTTGGCGGATCTGGCACTCGCTCTGACTCTGGCATGTCAGCTCTAAACCGTGGCGTGTCAGCACTGGCTCTTGTGTGCTACATATAGCCCTTTCGACCAATAAATATGCGTTTGTCACATTGGCAGATCTTTGCTCTAGTGCTTCTCAGCTCGCTTCTCAGCATTGTAGCGTCTCAGCGGCTACTCGGCATATAACGAGCAGCTCTAGCATCTCAGCTTGGCCCTTCGGTGCTAGGTGGCTCTCGAGTATCCCAAAAAGGAATTTTACCCTGTGAGTTTCTCATGTCGGTTGGTAGCTCTGGCTCGATGGCCACAGCCTCTTTGCTCTGGCAGCTTCTCTGGCATTTCAGCCTGCTCAAACACTCGCTCTTGACACATGTATTATACAGCACATGGCGGTCAACCTCTCATAGGGATTTATTGATAATTGGCTTAGGCGGCGTCACTCTTGGACTCATGCGTATTTTTTCACCTCGAAATTTTCAAGGAGAGAAGGCAACATTTTCTTGAAAACCTGAAGGGGATTGCCCGTTTGTTACCATGAATGTACCACTGGTACCAACCCTGCCGCCAATTATCAGATTTAGAAGACTGCGTATATTTTACGATAAGATACCAGGTGGATAAATAAATATATTAGTGGTCATATGGAATGACGATTTTGTCGGAAATATACCAACAGGTCACTCCTCAGTGGGCTTATAAATAAAGGGGTCTCTGATCGTCTGCGTCCATCTTTTAACTTTGGTGGGTCCAAAACCATTGATTTCTGAGACTCGCTCGGAATCGTCGAGAATGGCGTTCTTTAGAGATTTGTAGGTCGTACTGAGGTTCAGGGCATCGCTTTTGTTTAGCTTAACATTGCTTAGAACGTCGGCCAAACGAGACGTATAGTCCTTGCTCTTGTTGCCCTCGATCAGTTTGACTGTGGCTGTCTCCAGACTCTTCAGCTTACTGATGTAACTGCCGCAATCCTCGTTGCTCCACGCCACCAGAATAGCGAGGTCGTGTCTCATAGACGCTCGCGTGAGTTCTCTGATTGCGGCTTCGTGGTTCTCTTTGTCAATTAGAATCAGCAACACTTTCAGATCAAACTGCTGCTTCTGTAGCTTGGCAATCTTGCGGTAAATATACTCTGGTTTAATGGAGTGGTATTTGATAGACAGAAATAGCACGCACGATGTAGAACCAGTTACGTAATCTGCCACCATGTCGCCGGCACCATACTCCCATGGCACGTCCTTGATGAAGTCCAACACTTTGTTTCCTCTCTGATTCTTGTTGACCAGGATCGCAGGTATTCGCCGTTGTCTCGACACTACAGGGGCCGTTGGTGTAGCGGCAGCCGCCTCTGCTCGTTTGATGTTATCTTTGGCCTGCTGAATTGAAGCTGCCAAAGATGCCTCATTGTTGTTTTGGCGTGATGAAGCCGGGGGAACAATAGCTGTCGGTATCGTGGATGTGGAGGGAATGGTCTCAGTTGTTGCGGGAGTGGCGGGTGTATTGTACCCAGCAGGTCGAACAATTCGGGGTTTTGGAATAGCTGGAGGGACCCGTTCCTGAAGGGGGCTGATTTGGGGAGCAGCAGCATGTTTTGGCGGGGGCGTTAGTGATCTTGGTGGAGCTGGTGGAGCTGATGCCGTGTTAGGTACAGCAGTTAAAGGTTCGCTAGACGCACTTCCGGAGGTCTCAACGGCTGCCTTTTTTTGCCCTTGATATTCTGCTGCACCTTGTAAGATGGCGGCAATGTCTCGTTTCTTTCCTGACATATTTTTGTACCAGGTAATTAGACGTTGGAAATCTGTACAAGGTATAATTAATGCTTAATTAATAAATTCCAATAGTCGCATATTCAGCCTGAACTTTATTTTGGGGGGCGACTAGCGAACAGTAAAAAATGTACGATACTGGTGCAATCATATTATATATGCAAACCAAAAAAAGACAGATGTGCGTGTATACTGTACTTACAGCATAGTATTACGATACTGTGGCTACCGTATCTGTATCTTGTTGAATAGGATTGACTCTCAACAACAGAGCAAATCGTCTTGTAATTAGATCGCCATATTCGACACAACAGGCACTCCTCATAGAGTGTACAGTAATTACAGCAATTACGTACAGTAGATTAAGTATACACCCAATAAGGAGTTAAATTAATATTATTGTTATATGTACATTATTTGTCATTAGAAACCATCATCGTCGTTGTAGTCTTAGAGACTTTTTCTCCTGGGCATCTTATCCAGCCTCACATCTTCATACCCTTGGTTCCAACCGGAGGGTAATAGGGGGGGCTGTCGTTCCTTACTATCTTCTTCGGTTGAAGCGTCTTCATACATGACCCAGTCACCACCTCCCTGTAACACATCCAGGTATGCTCGTCTATCTTTCTTGGCACGCTTGGCTCTTGTCTTTGCACGTTTCTGATGAGGCTTGACGACAATCACAGGAATGGGAGAATGCTGTAGACAATATTGAGATATCGATCCGGGGAGCAAACCCTGGAAGCCAACCTTCTTCCGGCCCTTTGTGCCGACTACCAAAATACTGGGTTCGTAAATTTCGATTGTGCGATCGAGAACTTGTTGGAACTTGCCAATCGCGTACTCCAGCACAATCGAAATCTTCTTGCCGTCCTGGACCAGACTTTGCTCCACCAGAGAGTTGAGGGTCTTTTCAGCCTCCTCACGGGCGTCTGTATCTACTGCTTGCAAAGCCACCACTTCATCTCCATCCTCCACCAGCTCACCTAGCAACCAGTCCATGGCGTTTTGAGAGTAACTCTGTGTGTCGTACCCACAAAGGAATGTTCTAGAATGTCGAGTGAATGCGTACTCGGGATGTTTCCAAGAATAAGTCTCTGCTGAAGGTAGACTGAAGGAGATCCGCCCCGAAGACTTGTTGGGGCTTGCCGAGGGCTTAGGGGAACGCCCCCTAGGCGATGTGGGGGTTACGCCGGGGCTGGGTATTGACAGCGAATCGGTTGGCGTGTTTTGTGCGGTTTTCAAGTTTTTGGCGTACCGAATAGTTCCCACAGCCAGCGCGGCTGCGGCTGCTCTTTCCAAGAGATCCTGACTAGACTCCGTTTCGGGGGACTTCTGGGCGACGGAGAAGCGTACTAGGCGTGCGTTGGACCCGTCGTCCCCTGAATCGTTCTCTTTCTTCTTTCTTTTGTCCGTTGGTACATCATATCGCCCCAGTTTATCCATGCTGTTGATGTGGAGTAGAGAATTAATTTCATGCGGCTGGATTAAGAATTCAGAGTTATGATAACGTCACGTGGGGGCGACAAGAGCTTCTTTGATTAATTATTGGGTTCTTCTGAAACAGATGATAAGGGGGAAGAGTGGAGTGACTTGCAACACAAGCCACTGGATGGAACATTCCTCAGGGAACCAGAATCAACAAGTTTCTAGTAATTGCTTGAATTCCAATCTCCATGGAGCCACTTGCCCCCAACACTGGGGGGCTATGCATATCAGGTGAGGAACAGATCATGCCTATTTCCAAGCCCCATTTGTAAGTTCAAGGTTAAAATATGAAGATTGATGGTGAGTTTGAGGTCAGAACAACAAAATAGGATCTTGAAGACTTGCATTGAAGGGTTCTAGGGAATTGTTGCAAATTTCTGCTAAAAGGCGTGGTTATCTAACAGTATAAAGTTCAAATTAGTCCAACGTCCAGTCACACGATCAGATAGAGTTCCCATTGTGGCTGCCATTGTTTTTTAATGTGACCGCAACAGGAAGTCCTAACCCGAAATGTGGCATACTCACTTTTTGATTGGTTGACAGGGACAGAGAATAATATCATGGTACTGGCACGGAGAAAACGCGGTGGCCATCATCGCTCAAGGGCTGAGGTTATAGGGAATTAGAAGAAATGAAAGGTTACAGTGTAGTAGAGCTACAAGGAGGAGCCCCAGGGTGTTCGTATAGATGGGCCACCACCATCGAGGGTTTATCATGTACCCACGATTCTTCTCTTTTTTCATTCCGTCGGTTCAAGAGTAAAAACAAATGCGTTTCACGTTTAGTTTGCGCTACGATACCTGACACAACACGCCCGGGTGGGTGGGCCTGCCAAACTCCATTCATGGGGGCAGCAGCTCACTACCCCAGTAAACTACGATACGATGCGTCACAGTGTACCAGTGCACACCTACGCTGTACGTCACGTTAATACTCCTCACCCTTGTATAGCATTTTTTTTCTTTTCAAGTACGATACCGGTACCCACCACAGTGTATCAAATTGCAGTACTCGTACAGCACAGTACGTACCTGGCACCGGTGTTTTTAGTGCGAATATCATATCGTATCATGGTCCGCCCAGGGTCACGCAGTTCTCCAATTTGACTCGACATGTCAACGTCTAACTCTATTTCCACCCCCTTCACTTAAATACACGTCGCTAGTCTATCTTCCTCCTCACCAGCGATGATTAAAAAACAAGATCTGTCCAGGTAAGCATTACTCATTTTCATTCTCCAGTGATAATGTGGTTCCACACTGTGGAACCTCTAACCCTGCCTAACCCTACGACTGAGGATCGGGTTCTTCGCCATTCAGTCGACGCAAACACATTGTTGGTTGTGTGTGACGCGTGTCTCGTCTTGGTTTTCGTGGAGATGCGTGAAAAATCTGGATGGCACCCCGAATCGACTTGGGGCAAGCTCGCCGAATAACTTGTGGTTTCACTCGTTTGTGTGTGGCAAAAAGCCAGCCTCTTTAGGGAGTGTTCTGGCCTGGATAGACGAGTCGGCGAACGTACGAGACCCTCGCTGCTGGGGTATCGTAAGGGTGGTGACGCGTGATGTGTTGCCTATCAAGATTGCATTTTGTCCCGGCGGTCCAGTGTCAAACTGGAACTTTCTCTACGCAGATAAACGTCTGGGGGCCCAAGTGCATCGCTGATATGGACACGCTGATCGCAGTTTCTACCTGGTACCCAGAAAGCATCGATGCTGACCGTTCGCTGACAAGTGTCTACTCTAGCTGGCGTAGCATGCTCCTGCGGTACTCACTCAGCCACCTAAGTAGTCTACACCTGTAGTCTGCTAATCTGATCCGCGCGAAGCCGAACCTGATCTGGAAACAACACAAGGAGTAAAGTCTGGACGCGATGCAGGTTATAAAGGCATGTCTTGAAATGCTGACGGAGTACTCCTTTAGTTTACTCAATATCTGCAGTGCTCATTCGAACTTAGAATGGTTGTACGTGGATATGTCTGAAGCTGACAAAAAGCATGCCTTTGCCCATCGGAAACACATGAATTTGAGATCTTTTATGAGCTGGTCTAAGTAGAAATATGAATGAGGCGACAGCAAGCGACTCTGTTTATGCGAATTTTAGGCCGGCCCTTACGGTTCAACGTGTAGAGAGAGATGCTGACGCGACGTCACGAAGGATGAAGTATGGATCTTGTGGAAAGGTCTGATAACCTGATACCGTAAAGTAGCTATTGCAAGTCGACCCGCTCGCCTGAGACACGGTGGCCCTCGTATACTTCACCCCCGTTACGTACCTCACACGATTAGACTGCTCCTCCAGTATATGTGGCACTTGTTCGTGCCACTAGCCAATAGCACCGGTACCGGTACCGGTAGCATCGAATATCACATTGGTTTCTGTGACTTATACCAGCTAGCTAATGCATCATTAGTAGCTAGTGTGTACCGGTAGCTACCGGTACAGTAGTGTATATATAACATTGCAGCTTACATCAATCGTCTAATCCATCGCAAGGCGCACATATCTATCGATAGCCGTCCCTAACCAATCTATCAATATATGCGACACTGCTTTCGTTCAACTCAGCTATTTCATGAATTCTCCACAACTGTTTTCACAAGACTAGAAGAGAGAAAAAAAAAAAAAAGAACCCAAGAGACTTGAAGGGTACAATCCAACACGTACTGTAAATGGAAATGCGGCTGTGAATAGATTGCTGCTTTGTCTCACTGTTTCTGTCAATATAATCCCGATCTTGCGCTAACAAAGAGCTAACCCTGCACATACTTCCACATATACCGCATAGCTCGTATTACCAACCAGCAAGAGGTTGTGGCCCTAACCACACAAAAATACGAGCTCAACTTTAATTTTGTATGCCTAGAGAGAGAGACCTAGTTCAACCAGCACCAAACCCAGGATCCACTACTGCTACCGATACAATAGAGCGCACCAAGGTACACACCTGCTCAAAACCACGTCCACACGACCCTTCTTTCAACCCGGTCATTATGGAAAAATCAGTCTCCACGCAGATCTCACGGACCTCCCACAATGAGCTATCGTTCAAGAGTGTGAATCCGGTTAGTATCAAGGTGAGGGGGCTCAGCGTGATGGTCAAGGCTGACGAAGAAAACGGAGGGCTTTTCAAGCGGAAAAAGAAGAAAAAAAGCGAAAAGGAGCGCAATATTGATGCGGATGGTGAGGAGGATGAACAAAAGAATCGTGACATTCTGACAAACGTCTCTCTAGATGTTCCGGCCGGGTCTATTATGGCCATTTTGGGTGGTTCCGGTTCCGGTAAAACGTCGCTGCTAAACATGATGGCATCGCGCATGTCAGGAGGAAATTTGAACGTGGAGGGAGAAACTTTATTTGATGGAAAGGGCATCGATCACGTGACCCACGCCTATGTGATTCAGCAGGATATTCTGAGTCCAAATCTTACTTGCCGTGAGACCCTCAATTTCGCAGCAGGTCTGCGTCTCGATAAGAATATTAATAAGGTTCAACGTTCGGGTTTGGTTGAGGAAGTCATTAGGGAGCTCAACCTCAAGGAATGTGCTGACACAATGGTGGGTAACTCTATTCACCGAGGACTTTCCGGCGGAGAGAAGAGAAGACTGAGTATTGGTATCCAGATGCTTAGTAACCCTTCAGTGTTGTTTTTGGATGAACCCACCACTGGTCTGGATGCCAATTCTGCGTATGATTTGGTGAAGACCATGAAGAACCTGAGTTTGTCTGGCCGAACATTGATTATGAGTATTCACCAACCTCGAAGTGACATTTTCTTTCTGTTTGACCACGTGACAGTCTTATCTCGAGGCCTGCAAGTGTATTCTGGCGGTACTAAAGAGAGTATTACTTGGTTTTCATCATTGGGCTATGACTGTCCTAGGGATGTTAACCCAGCCGACTACTTGATTGATATTGCAGCTGTTGACACCCGATCTGAGGAGGACGAGGAGGATAGTTTCAAGCGAATCAACCAGTTTGTGGATAAGTTTAACGAGTTGAAGCTCCAGACGGGTATTTCAGAGGTACCAGGTACCGCACCAAAGTCTGCTGCAACTATGAATTTGAAAACTAGGCTTTTTGGTAACTCTTTCAAAACAGCTCTGTTCAGTTCAGCACCTCTCAGTCGTGAAATAGACGTCCAGGTGCGACGCACATGGCTGATCATGTATCGTGATAAGCTAGGAATCTTGGGACTTACCGTCGAAGCGATTTTGATGGGTCTGGTTTGTGGACTTGTGTTTTTAAGAATGAAGCCGGATTTGGCGGGCATTCGATCGATGGAGGGTGCTGCATACATTGCTCTGTCACTGCAGGGATATCTGATGTTGTTGTACGAAACTTACCGGCTCTGTGCTACAGACCTGGCGGTGTTTGATCGTGAGCATAATGAAGGATGTGCGTCTGTTTTTGGCTTTCTAATTGCACGACGAATGGCAAAACTTTTCACGGAAGACCTCATTGTTCCTTTAATTTTTTCTGTTCTCACATACTTTTTGTTTGGTTTTAGAACCGATGGTGCTCAGTACTTCTTCATTTTCTTTGCCCAAATTCTGTTAACCCATCACATATCCATGAACTTCAGTATGGTGTGTGCAGCTTTGTCGCGTGATTACACGATCGCATCTCTGGTTGCCAATCTCATGTTCACATTACAAAGCATGGCCTCAGGTTTCTTTGCCAACCCCGTACATATGAAAGTGTACATCCGATGGACGAAGTGGATCACCTACGTATTTTATGGACTGTCGGCCCTTCTTAACAATCAGTTCATGAACTTCTTTGGTGATTGTCCTTACGGAACCAAATCAGCAGACGACCCCCTCTGCAAGGACTACATCGGTGAAAATTTCCTAGAATCGGTGGGTTTCCCTCGTAACTTCCTGGTTGTCCCAACGATTGTCTTATTGTGTTGGTTGGTGGTTTTCTTTTTGTTGAGCTGGCTCCTGCTAACTATCATCCGAGTGGATGTGGGAGTTGGAAAGAACCTCAAGGGTGACAAGACCAAAGCCGATAAAGTTGACACTGAAAAGGTAAGCACTATTGCTTCTGTCAACCGAAATCCACCTCTTACTGTGGCTGTTAGTGACCTGAAACTGAGTGTCAACAAACTACGAATGAAAGAGAAGCCGATATTGGATGGGATCAATGCAATTTTCCGACCTGGCTCCATCTCGGCAATTCTGGGGCCTTCTGGATCAGGAAAATCATCACTCCTTAACCTCATGGCGAACCGACTCAACTCCACCCTTACCCAGAAGTATACTGCAACTGGAGACATCTTTCTCAATTCAACCAGCATCGGTTTGGGTAATCTAGGAGCTTTGTGTTCATTTGTTACACAGGAGGACGACGGGTTGTTGAGCACATTGACTGTTAGAGAGACTTTGTACTACTCGGCTTATCTCCGTCTACCAGGAAATTGGACTCGTGAGGTGAAAAGAAGACGAGCAGACGAGCTCATTTTGAAGATGGGTCTGAAGGATTGTCAAGACACTTTGATTGGAGATGACAATGTTAAGGGAATATCCGGAGGTGAGAAACGACGAGTCTCCATCTGTGTACAACTTCTTTCGAATCCCGACATTCTTCTTTTGGATGAACCTACCTCAGGTTTGGACTCATTTACTGCTGGTAGTATTCTCCAGGTGCTTCAGACCCTGGCTCAAGAAGGCAAGACCGTCATCTGTACCATCCACCAACCGCGAAGTGACTTGTTTGGTCAATTTGGAAGTGTGCTACTCCTGAGCAAGGGTGGACATGTGGCATACGATGGTCAAGCTAAGGATATGGTGCGGTACTTTTCAGAACTAGGTTACCCCTGTCCTGACTTAACCAACCCCGCTGACCATGTTCTAGATCTGGTGTCGGTTAACCTTCAGATGCAATGGAAAGAAGATGAGGATAGAGAAAGAGTAGATAAGTTGCTAGCTGAGTGGCGCCGAGTGGAAAAGGGCCATTTCAATGCTGGGTTAGTTCGGGAAAACATGGCTACGTTTGACCCCAACACCCTTGTACCACGATCGCCTGCATCCTTTCGAACAGCTTATTTCATCCTATTGCAACGAGGATCCATTGCTCTTTCACGATCGCCACAGGTTTATATTGCTCGTCTATCACAACCTGTTGGAATTGGTGTTGTTCTCGTCTTATTCTTCACCCCATTGCGTTCTTCCTACATTGGAATTTTCAATCGATTTGGTCTCGTACAGCAGGTATTGTCGCTCTATTTTGTGGGAGTTTTGAACAACATGGCTTCCTATCCATTTGAGCGTGATGTCTTCTACCGAGAACAAGATGATGGGCTATATGGAGTGCTGCCATTCTTTGCAGTGTACACCACCCTGGAGATCCCTTTTGAAGTTGTTTCAGCCATGGTATTTTGCATCATTGTTGTTCTTCCTCCAGGTTTTCCACGAACAGCAAATTTCTTCTTTGCCGCATTCTATCTTAGTTTTGTTGTCATCAATACTGGTGAAAGTATTGGTATCGTGTTCAACTCTCTTTTCAGTCATACCGGATTTGCACTCAACGTGGTGTCTGTCATTCTTTCCGTTGGAATGTTCATGGCGGGCTTGTTGTCGCTACAGATGCCAGGGTTTTTCAAGGGTCTTAACTACATTTCGCCACTCAAGTATGTCTGTCAAACGTTGTTGGTGATGGCATTTGAAGATGTGCCGTTTCACTGCACCCCGGATACCGGTGGATATGATGCTATGGGAAATTGTATCTTTACTAATGGATCTCAGGTCCTGGAATCATATGGCTTTAAGAACCATAACAGAGTATATCTAGGCGCGGCAGCTGTTTGTTTGGTGGTTTATAGGCTGATGAGTCTTATTATCCTGAAGCTAGTCAGACTCAAGGTGGGGTTGCGATCGTTGAGATCAAGAGACTCTGTTTGACTACTTAATTTATTTATAATTTATTCTATTAGATACTACAGTACCAGGTATCTGTTTTTCATGTGTTGTGTATTTGTGACATTTTGTTGAGCTGTACTGTACCGGACGGGCTCCCTTCGAGCAACTATTGTATGGGTATCACACACGCTCATAGGTTGATAGATTCTGTGATAATTAAAAAAAAAGTACGATGTATAAAATTTTATATATTTGGTAAGAGTTCGATATTTACAAGCTATTGTTCGTTCCTCGAAGCTTCTTCAGCCAGAGATAGTTCAAGAGCATACTTGAGGTCTTCATCATCCTCCTCGTAGTCTCCTTGGTAATCATCATAGTCCTGATCATAGTCTTCACTAAGCCCATTTTCATATGGCTCTTCAGAGAAAGACTCATTACCATTGGCCTGGGTTTCCAATAGCGAGGCCTCTAGAGCCCTGGCTAATGCTTCCTCTTCATCCTCTCTGATAACATTATTATCCTGAGACATAAGAAGAGCGAGCTTCATTTGTTCTTCTTCAGATAATCTTTCCCCTCCTGAGAAAGATCCCATGCTACCACTTCTACTTCCGTTGTACTTTTGCACAATCTTCTCACGCTTCTCCACATCTTGCTTATCCTCCTTGATTTTCTCAACACCCGTGTTGATTTGATCATTGATTTCAGCTCGTTGAATAGAGAGCATCTCGGCCTGCGAAAGACCTCTAGCAATGGTCTTCTTCTTGCTACTTCGCTTGGCCTGTCGACGTGAGTTTCCGTCTGGTACAATCTGCTCGAACGACTCGACACACACTCCGCATGCCATGATACCTCTGTGTGCAGTGGAAACAGGATCAATAGACAAATCGGTGCACAAAGGAGAAAAGCGTGGACCAAATGCATCACGATTCTGCTTGAACCCCCTATGGGATTCTGGCACGAATGTACGCAGATGAGACCCGCTGAGAACATCAAAGACTGATATGATGGATGAATCAGTAACTGTGACTAGCACGGCCGAGTTCAAAGTAACCGTTCCAATTGACACTTGTTGGGAATCACTAACTGTAGTTCCACTTCCAGCAATAACATTTCCGTACTGGTTCATGTCAATGGTGTAGACGTGTGCTGAGGACTTGAGGTTATATACATGGATAGCTCCACGATGAGTAGCAACAGCAACATGTTTCACCACGGATTTGCTGGTGACGTCGATTACACAGATACCATCTTCGCCCTCTGAAGGCACCGATAAGGTCGAAAGGATTCCAGTTTTGGTGTTCACAGTGAACACCTTCATACCTCCGAGTGTAATGACATACATGCCTGACTTCTCGTCAAACTGGGTGAGATATTGCAAATGATCAACCTTGGAAGAGATGGTTATCAATAGAGTCAGGTTCGCTGGTAATTTCGCTGGTTTAGCCTCAGCTTCGGGCGTGGATACCGCAGGAATGTCTGACTCTTCTAAAACCGTATCAGGACTTACTCCATCCCATTTGTAAATTTCCACGATCTGCTTCACTGGACGGCCAATGACAGCAAAAATATCTTTACCGTCGCTGAACAAATCAAGCACGATGCCTGTCTGGCCTGTGGTCACATCAAAAACTGGAATTTGCACTTTTCCAGCTAGTTTCCCTCCACCAAGCTCCCAGTTACCAACCCAACCTGATGTGTCGATACTTAATGCACCTACTTTTGCATCAGGACCTTGGCAGACCTTGGGAGAGGCAGTCTGTGTCATCCAGCATTGAACAATGGGGGCTTCATGAACCTGAGATGTTGCAAATTTCATGGTAACACGCTTTTTGCAGCTATTGGACAGTAGTAACACGTCAAGGTTGGTGTCTGTAGAGTGTAGGAAGCCGTATGGACTCATACTGGAGCATATTAGGCCCACGATTGGTCCCATGCTTCGTCCGATATGGATGCTGGGCTTATGGGCCTTCAGGGTAGACAGATCAAAGACTGTTAACAAACCGGAGTGAGGATACGCGATCATACCAATGCCGTGATCCCAGTAGCATCGCATATTCGTGACGGTTTCTCTTGGTCTGTAGCACACAGCTGTTCGATTTGCTGCAGCTCTCTTCCGGCTCCATCTGTACAAAGTGAGCATTCTGTCGCAGTACTCGCGTCTCCAGGACGTCGCCTCTCCCCCCATCCATCCAAACTCGCCTTCGGACACTCCGAAAACCCGTTGAAAACACGTTCGCCACACAAAATCATCCTTCATCCATTCCGTCCACTGCTGGCACACAAGTACGAGATTTTCGAGAGAAGACACGTCCAGAGACGAGCAAATCTCCGCGAAAACCTCCTGTGGCAGACTCAGGACCGGAGCCTTAGTACCTAGTACTGTTCCTGACATGTAGTTATGGTTGTAGATGAAGAACTCCAGCCTATCATGGTTGCATGGTACATGCGTGGTGATTTGGTTGGAAGGTGGAGCTAATTAGGGTTGCTGAGGTAATGGCCGACGAACTACCAGTAGCTACAAGAACAGGTACGATAGAACAAGTACCGATAGTGTTGAAAATATATTATACAAACTAGTAACAGCACTTGGCTATAAATGTAGCATATCTTTTAAGTTCCTTTCTGTTTAATTTTTCCAAAAAATTATCTAATGGATTCTAGCCTCATCAGTACCTGGTACGATACAGTACGATTTTCGACTGATCGGATAACTTTAAAAACAGTTCCTAGCTTCGACTTCCCCGCAATCTTTACTATTGACTGGCTCATTTTCGTGGAAGTATGGTTTGGAGGTAGTTATTTTCCACATGAATAGTTACTTGAGCTTCATGAGTCTTCGGTTTCTTCTCATTTTTAACCACCGAAACCCCCTACAACTGCATTTTGCAGTGGGTTAGGGTTTAAAATGAGATCAGAATCAATACTGCGTCTGTCAAGCAGACTGGTGATGGATGCCTCACACCACACACACAAATGAGCACCACTACTACCGAGACGACCATCGACAAGAACAAAGTCTGGGGTGCGCCCCATGCCACCGTTGAGATCAATGGAAAGATGGTCAAGCTCGACGAATATGGAAAGATCTGCCGATCTTGCAACAGTCTGAAGGACTTCCAGGCCGCTATGGGTGGCAAGGGTGGAAACATGGCAGCCATGTTTGGCGCTATGCAGGCACAGAAAAAGAAGGAAGAGGCTCCTAAGGGATACCGGGACGATCCTGCTGATGTTGAGGTTCTGGGACGAGCTACATGGACCTTCCTGCATACCATGGCCGCCCAGTACCCTGACAACCCCTCCGAGACCCAGAAGAAGGAGATGACGGACTTCATGTCCATCTTTTCCAGGGTCTACCCCTGCTGGTTCTGTGCATCTGACTTCCAAAAGTGGATGAAGTCCTCACCTCCTCAGGTGGATAACAAGGACATTCTGAGCAAGTGGCTTTGCAAGGCCCACAATGAGGTCAACGTTAAGATTGGAAAGCCTGTGTTTGACTGCGCCAACTGGAAAAAGCGATGGCTTGATGGATGGGAGTAATTGGGTTGAATACCTGCCTACCCTCAACATGTATATATGTAAATAGCAACTGACTAATCTACGAAAAGTATTGTCGTCTGTAAGGTTTACTATCTGAGACCGTTTGCATTATCTGTCCTCCTAGCTACCAGTAATACTGGTATGTGCGTAGAATATTACCTAATTAATTAATGAAAAAGTGATACTGTTATGTTCCATCTACACTGACCCATTCTTTTAGGAAGCATTTATTCTTTCTTACTTGGGTTCCTCCTCGGTGACAAGCACAAAGGGGTCCATTTTCTGCATTATATCAACCATCAGCTTGTTGCTGAGAGAAACTTCTCGAGCCAAGCTTTCGACTTGTGCAGAAATCATATCGAGTCTATTGTTGATGCCGGTATTGTTCCTGTCTGTCTGTTCAATCAAATAAACTGGGTTGGAGGCACTTCCCAAAAGTCCTCTCTCATTAACATCTGGCCAAAATTGACCCTCAAGGTCATAAAGAACAGGAGAGGTTTGCCTTTTGACCTTATAGTTGCCATAGATGTTAATCCCAGTACAGGTGGTCTTCAAGTACTGTAGACACTCTTCATCTGTCTTCCAGCCTGCGTTGATAGGAATTCTTAAGTTGTGGTATGTCTGCTCCCTTTTAGTGGTAGCCCCATGCTCATTTGAGAGCCAAGCAATGACATGGAGTGTGCTAATAATGAAATAAGACATGTGTTTTTGAACGGATTTTGCAAATACCCTCGTGGTCGTCACCGCCTTAAGTATTGAATTTTACCGGGCCTAAGTAATTCTAGATCAGTACTGTATCGTACTGTAGGTCCCACTTTCTACCCCACAAGACACTAATATTAGTTGGAAACATTTACTATAGGATTCTCACCTGACGTACTAATGGGGCTACAAAGCTACGTCAGAGATGGTCTCAGGCGTATGGATTTTCAGGGGCCGATGAGGCGAAAGATGCAGCATGTATCTTAGCTTTAAATGTGGTACAATACGATAATTAAGATACTGTACGATACGAGTAATTACCGGTACCGTACCTGGTACACCTGATAAGATACTCCTACAGTCGCTACTTCTCAGATAAAAGTCTGCTGTGTATCTCTAAATGTGGGAGAACGCCGTATCTTTAAACTGTCTAGATGCTACAGTTACAATATCGTACAGCACGTTCAGAAGCTACGTACGGTACGATATTACTTCGCAGCCGTTAGTAGGGTTTTAATTACCATGCCGTAACTCATGTCTCAGGCGGCTACACCCTTATATAAACGCGCGAAAAATGACCCAGGATTGACAGGAGGATTGACTTTCAGTGCTGTGGAATCGCTACTTTCAGCATGGGTATTACACGATCTGAATGTCTGTCAAAACAACCCCCACAGTTAACCCTAGTCAATTTTCCCGAATCGGAAGACACGCCCCTGTGTGCATGAAATGAAACTATTTGTGGGGCTAAATAATAGGGGGAAGGATGACAGCACGTTATTATCCCACCTGATCGGACAGGACCGCCGCAGTTTATACCTACTGTACCCTTAGTACTAGTCACACGTGTTTGGCATCTTTATAAATAGCTAAAGTAGTTACTCACAGCCCCTTTTTTTACGCACCATGATTAGTTCTTGTTAGTGTACCGCCCCTGCTATTAATAGCCAGACAAACGCGACTTAAGGTTTTGGTGAAGGAGCGTAGAGTGGAGTCCCCAGAGAGCTCCCTATTGATTACCTCCCAAGAAGAGGTGGTCCGAGAAACCCCAGTTGCATCTGAAGCCCTTGTATTGTATTGTCGTTAGGATTGACTGTCATTCACCCCCGTAAAGTCTTGTTCGGACACGTCACTATTTATACACTACCTCATGCGGCTGCAGGTGAGCTGTACAGGCTAGAAAACCTCACGACGACACTGCCACACAGTAAGTCATTTGACAGTCATAAAAGGAGCAACTGCAAGATCTTTTGCAGGCGACGTTTTTTCTCGACTATCATTTTATACGACGGCTTTTGGCTTCTTTACTTTGCCACTTTTCGACCTCACTCTGACTTTTTTCAGAAACATTATTTCTCCCGACACCCCTGGATTACTTGTGCAACACTAGAAGAACGACCCCAAGTTTTCACTCAAAATGAGTCGCAATCCGTATGACGGTGAGTACAGAAGATGAACTGAATGTGGTTGTTCCCCTGTCGGGGTTTTGCGGCTAACTGGAGCCCACACGGCCATCCTACCAACAGACCCCTGGTCGATGTGACTCTAACACAGAAATGACGGAGCGCTACTACGCGAATGATAACCGCTCCCACGATCATCTGACGGATCGGTTCGCCACACCACAACCTGCCCCAACACCTCACACAGGTCACCCTACCGAAGATTTAGCAGATCACTATGGCTTCAGTCAACCAGGTAATAACAACTATGTGGCCCCGACACCGCCACCAAACCCATACCACAACGGTGTCCATTCTACGCCTGCGCCCCCACTTGATTTTCCTGAACGACCAGGATCACTTGACCACCACGACCTCGGCCATGCGACCCACCAGGCGGACCCCCTAACCCAAGACACGTCCTACTACGGTGCAGGTACGGGAGCGGCTGATCCTTATGGTCCCGATCCTTATGCACCTGCACCTGATGCTCAGTTCTACGACAATAACGCCATTCCCGCTGTTGGTGGAGCAAACCTGTATCAACAAAACTCTTACCAGCATGATCCAGCTCCATTTGTCCCCGAAGAGGGTGACGCCTACTTGCTCAAACCCTATGGGCAGCAGCAACAACAACACCACTCTCTTGGTGTGTTTGATAACGGTAGCTATGTTGAGGGAGAGCAGGATCTGGACAATTTTGTGCCATTCCCCATTGCTGGTGACACTTACGCATTGAACACTTATGAGGACAGTGAGGAGGACGAACCTGTCCAAATGCCTGATTCTTTTGCCGGCTCGCGCAGGTCGTTTGAGTCTGGTGATGATGATGATGACGACGATGATGACGACGACGACGACGAAACTATCGAGGAGCCTAGTGCCTTTGGAACCCATGTGCCTCCTCCTGACGTCCAGCCAAGACGGCGAAAGACAATCAAGAGAGTGCGTCTATTCAGAGGTAACCTTGTCCTTGATTGTCCTGTTTCCAAGAAACTGCTATCCAAATACCCTGAGCCTCGAAGAGAAAGAGAGTTCACGCACATGCGGTACTCTGCAGCTACCTGCGACCCGTCTGAGTTCGTGCCTAATCAGTTCACTCTTCGTCAAAAATGTTACCAGCAGCCCCGACAGACTGAATTGTTCATTGTGGTGACCATGTACAATGAGGACGATATCTTGCTCGGCCGGACCTTGCAGGGTGTTTTCAAGAACATTAAACACTTGACAACCAGATCGCGATCCAAGGTGTGGGGCAAGGATGCATGGAAAAAGGTTGTAGTTTGTGTTGTCTCTGATGGTCGAGAAAAGATCAACCCCAGAGCTCGTGCTTTGATGGCTGCTCTTGGTGTGTACCAGGATGGTTTTGCCAAGAACATTGTTAACGACCAGCCCGTTGCAGCACATATTTATGAGTATACCACCATGGTCGGCATTTCCAGTGTCGACAAGAGTGTGAAGCTCACAACCGAAAAGACCATCCCTATCCAGATGATTTTCTGTTTGAAGGAAAAGAACCAGAAGAAAATTAACTCCCATAGATGGTTTTTCCAGGCCTTCGGCCCTGTTCTTCAACCTAACGTCTGCATTTTGCTGGATGCAGGAACCCAACCTGGTCATGATTCCATCTACCATCTGTGGAAAGCGTTCGACAGCCATGCCGATGTTGGTGGAGCATGTGGAGAAATCAAGGCCATGCTGGGCAAGGGAGGCAAGCAGCTTCTTAACCCCCTGGTTGCTGCTCAAAACTTTGAGTACAAGATGAGTAACATTCTTGACAAACCACTTGAGAGTGTGTTTGGTTTCATTTCTGTGCTTCCCGGTGCTTTCTCAGCCTACAGATATGTGGCGTTGCAAAATGATGTCAATGGTGTTGGACCGTTGGAAAAGTATTTCAAGGGTGAAACTTTGCATGACTCTGGAGCAGGTATCTTCACTGCCAACATGTACTTGGCCGAAGACCGAATTCTTTGTTTCGAGCTTGTGGCCAAGAAGAACTGTTCTTGGAAGCTCAAGTATGTCAAGTCCAGTTCAGCAGAGACTGATGTGCCTGACCATCTATCTGAGTTGGTTATGCAACGGCGACGATGGCTTAACGGTTCTTTCTTTGCCGCCATCTACTCTTCTGCACACTTCTATCAGATTTGGAGATCTTCACATTCCATTGGACGTAAGCTGTTCTTCCACTTGGAATTTATTTACCAGACATTTACCATGTTGTTCTCTTGGTTCGCCATTGGTAACTTCTTTTTGGTTTTCCGAATTCTCACATCTGCCTTGGGAGACCCCAGTATGCATTTTGCTCCCGGAAATGTTCTTGGTGTGGTCTTCTTATGGTTATATTGTTGCTGTATTGTTGCAACTTTTGTTTTGGCGTTTGGAAATCGACCCACCGGTACACAGGCATTCTACACAGTTGTGGTGGCTTTCTTTGCAGTACTCATGGCCTATCTCATCTTTGCTGCAATCTACATTTCTGTAAAGGCTGTACAGTATGCACTGTGTTCAAATGGTGGCAGGCTGACATTATCACTGGTGTTCACAAATGCAACATTCCGTGACTTGGTTGTCTCTCTGTGTTCCACATACGCTTTGTACTTTGTCATGTCATTCCTCTACTTTGAGCCTTGGCACATGTTCACTTCCTTCTTGCAGTACATGCTTATTTCTCCAAGCTACATCAACGTTCTCAACGTGTATGCTTTCTGTAACATTCATGATATTTCATGGGGTACGAAGGGAGACACTGCGCAGAAGATGGATCTTGGTGTGGCGAAAACTAACCAGGCTGGTAAGCTGGAGGTTGATATCCCCACCCAAGAGCTTGACATTGATTCAAGTTACATGAACGAAATCAACACTTTACAATTGGTTGTTAAGGAGGAAAAGAAGCAGCCTTCGAAGGAAGACAAGGAGACGGACTATTATGCGCTGGTGCGATCTTCGGTCGTTTTGTTCTGGATGCTTACAAACTTTGTGGTGATTGCAGTTGTCCTGAATGCTGGAGGCTTGAGTATCGTCTCTACTGATCCTTCCCAGGCTGCGGGTGCCTCTGGTGACCCTGCTGCTCCTGCTGCTGCTCCTGCACTTGCCTTGGTGCGACGTGGCATCCGACACGTGCTTGAGGCGAGACAGGACCCAGGAACTTGTGAAGTTGTGGGAGGACCGACAGATGTGCGAACCGAAATCTACCTTCGAGTAGTATTGTGGTCTGTGGCAGCTTTGTCTTGTTTCCGTGGCATTGGTGCTACCTGGTATTTGATTGCTAGATTGTTTGGACATTAGACACAGCAGCTACTCGTACTGTACGATATAAACACCTGTAATTTTATTATGCTAAAAAATGAAGGATTCTTTAATTATTGTAAAACTGAGTCAATGCGGGTATATAGTACAAGTATGTACTTGGGGGTACTACAGGTACGAGTACTACAGTACGAGTGCTACTGTCGTAGCATAGCTTCCGTATGTCTGTGCTCTATGCTTGCTGTAGTCCTGGTGAAAGCATCTCCAAGTAGCTACCAGTAATCGTACTGTATTTCCCTAGAATAAACAGAAGGTATTGATAACTAGTTAGATGTACCGGCTCCCGGAAGATACTTGTTACTATCGTACGATACTGTAAATAATTTACGTCCATCATATATTCAAAACAGTCATTTATTCATTCAATCATAACACTACAGTAGAGTCATTACAAACTTAAGAAAGCTTGGCCTGGTCAAGCATGATTCGGACAGCCTTGGTCTGAATGTAGTTCTCAAGACCATCTCGTCCCATCTCCTTACCGAAACCGGACTGGTTGAAACCACCGAAGGGAACGGCCTCGTGGAAAGAGTTGTAGCAGTTGATCCAGACGGTACCAGCGTGGAGGTTCTCGGCAACGTAGTGAGCCTTGGAGATGTCCTGTGTGTGGACACCGGCGGCAAGACCGTACTCGGTGTCGTTGGCAAGAGCAAGGACCTCCTCGACAGTCTTGAACTTGGTGACACAGACGACGGGGCCGAAAATCTCCTCCTGGACAATCTTCATGTCGGGCTTGACATCAGTAAAGACGGTGGGTCGGATGAAGTAACCCTTGTCCTGGGCTCGGCAACCACCGGTGAGAAGAGTGGCACCCTCCTTCTTACCCTCCTCAATGAAGCCCATGACTCGGTCAAACTGGAGCTTGGAAGTCTGGGCACCCTGGAAGGTATCAGAGTCGAAGGGGTTACCAACAACAACCTCCTCGGCCTTCTGCTTGAAGGCAGCGACAACCTTGTCGTAGATACCCTCCTGAACGTAGAGTCGAGAGCCAGCGCAGCAGACCTCACCAGAGTTGAAGAAGATACCAAGGGCGGACCAAGACAGAGCATTCTCGATGTTGGCATCGTCGAAGATAATGTTGGGGGACTTTCCACCAAGCTCAAGAGTGATCTTCTTGAGGTTGGAAAGGGCAGCAGACTTGAGAACCTGCTTACCAGTGGCGGTGGAACCGGTGAAGGCAATCTTTCGGATCTTGGGGTGGTTGGTCATGGCAGCGCCGACCTTGCCGTAACCGGAAAGAATGTTGAGAACACCAGGGGGGAAACCAGCCTCCTTGACAAGGCTAGCGGCGTAGAGGGCAGATAGAGGAGTAGACTCGGCAGACTTGAGGATAACAGTGTTACCAGTGGCAAGAGCGGGTCCGATCTTCCAGGCCCACATAAGCAGAGGGAAGTTCCAAGGAATAATCTGACCACAGACACCAATGGGCTCCTTTCGGGTATAAGAGAAGTGACCGTCGTTGCCCTGGATCAGGTCACCGTAGACCTTGTCGGCGTAACCAGCGTAGTATCGGATAACCTTGACGACGAGGCCAACGTCGCCCTTAGCGTGGGCGTAGACCTTACCGTTGTCGGTAGTCTCAATGGCAGCAATGATGTCCAGATCTCGCTCAATGAGGTTGGCGAGCTTGTTAAGGAGGACACCTCGCTCCGAAGGAGCAGTCTTGAAAGCCCAAGGCTTGAAGGCAGCGGAGGCGGCGGCGACAGCGGCCTCGACATCGGCCTCATCGGCCTCAGCAACCTCACAGATAGCCTCCTCGGTAGTGGGGTTCTCGGTAGAGAAGGTCTTGCCGGACTTGGAAGCGACAAACTCGCCGTTGATGAAAAGGCCAGTGGGCTGGGTAACCTTGAGGCCGTTGGCCAGAGTGAGTTCAGTGGTCATGGTCATTGTTGTGATGGGTTGCTAGAAGCGTATTTGGATATAGAACTACGAGGGATAACCCAATGTATTTATATTCATCCTTAGTTGGTAGAGGAGGTGGGGTGGCACCTTGTTGCCTGCCGTTATTCTGCACTCGTGTCTTTGCGGGTATACGGATCTAGCGCATGAGGGTGATACATGTGTGGGGTAATTGGTATTGCAGAGTGCCAATTGTGACGATCTTGGTTACAGAGATTTTATATAAGGACAAAAAGTCAGCCATTGGGCTTTGTGGTAAAATAATTGTCATTCTGTGTCGTTTCTGTGTCGTTTCAAGGCCCTTAACCATGTTTTTTGTGGATAGTAACGCCACTTTACCCCAACATTTCTCCGTACCAACAAACCTTAATCCAAACCCAATTAGAAATACACCTCAACCTTAGGGGTATTTACGAGGATGTGCAGACGGTGTAACGGAGGAATAGCGGAGACCTTGCGGAGAGCCAAAATGAAGGTGTAACGGACATCTAAGGATCAGCGGAGGTGGGCTTGAAAACGGGGAGGTACTTTAAAGGTGTATTTCATAGTTCATTAGATGGAACTAATGCAAGAACTTTGGTCTTAGCTGCAGTTTTGGTTCAACTTTGAAGTTTTGGTGGTCTAGTTCACTACCGGTTGCCCTTTATTCTTTATGATCAATAATCAGAGATCGTAGTCAGATGAGGCAGTGACAACCTGGTTTCTGCTATCCCATAACTCCATCTAACTCTAAAACGAGTAACCAATGGTTCAGCGGCCTTTGGCTGTGATACTCAACATAAACGGGTCTGCATTTACGAGCATGACGTGCAGGTGCTGCAATCTTTGGAAGTGTGAGTGTGTTGGTCAGAGCATTCAGGAGTACAGTATGCGTCGAATTTTGCTTTTTCCACCCCAATAAGTGTGTTGGTTTGTAAGTTAATCCCCGCAAATAATTACCTCCACCCTGACATTCAGGATGGTCAAGCCCACAGTTGGGGCTTCCGGATAGTTCGGCTGGGAGGAGCCGTCAAACTTTTAAGGTTTCTCTGAAATCTGGGGATTTGTCTCTTGGCCGATGCATGATGACGGGGACTGATTCTGCTGCATGTGGAAACATTCCTACTGAAATTGCCTTATATCCAATCAGCGATATTATATTACCTGTGGTTCTACTCTGCAGGATTATTATGTCCGTGGTTTGATTAATAAACATTGGAGAGTGATGTTCGTAATTGCAGGCGTGGGGGTTGTACAAGTAACTACAGTAACCCCACACACATGATAGAATTTATTAAAACCCAAAGACCAGGCTCTGGTCTTTAGGATACGCAGGTCCTATTTAGCCGTTTTAATACACGTGTCTCAGTCTTCAATACTTGTATCGGTCGCTACACGAGTGTATTGTAGCTAGGCACCCTTGTTGATGAACTTTCACACACAAGGTAGCAATCATATGACCATTGGACTACGGTGCGTACTGGTTCTCGTGCGGCCATTACCAGACACAGACATACTCCAATAATTCACGCTCTGGTTCTCAAATATGCCAGCACCACAACACTGCATCCAGGATACTCGTAGTTGTGATGACTACTGGCATGCCTCGATACCTGCACCGGTATGTTTACCGGCACTTGTCACGGTTATCAGTGAAACGGCAGTACAGTAGCTACGGCACGAGTACCATTTTAGTTCAAGTAGGGAAGCTTCGCAAACGGTAGCTACTGTCACTAGTCAACTTGCAATGGTAGTCAACTCGTAATTCGTTTTCAGCTAGCTCCATAATTACCAGTAGCTGAGTCTCCCGGCGGGGGCTATGAGGACAATAAAACGCACAGTAGCCATCATAAATATCGTGTTGGTACCAGAAACTACTTTTTAGAGACCTACGCCCTAATAATAGGGGCAAGGTTGTACAGTACAATGATATATACGTTCTGTACCAGTAGGGGACCAACCAACAGGTGCTACGTACCGGTACTCGTGCTGTACTTGTAGCTACTGTGTAAGACACAGCAATATAGTTAAATTAGCTATTTCCGACTGATTGTTGGACTGTGGTTATATGAATAGCACTGTAGTACTAACTAACAGAACCAACCTATGTGTACCGGTACAGTACTGCTCAAGGTACCGGTACTGGCAGATACTCCTTTCTAATAAATACCGTGAACCTTGTACTTGTAGCTAATGCCAAGATTTATCAGGCTACATAATTACTGTATCTACTGTAGCTACAGTAGCTGGGATACGTACCGACGTCCCTTATTTCTTAGCTACCGTGAGTTGATATGATTGTCTTTGCGACGAGGACACTTTCTTTGGGACTGGAGCATCAATACCAGGTACTCGTACCAGTCTGTACCTTGCCTCTTCTACCCTCATGTCTTAATAATACCTGTTTCAAGATTTGACCTTGATGTGGGCTTATGAGTCCCAATCAGTATAGAGAGATGCGCAAAAGTATCCTGTATCTATACCGGTGCCTTGTGAGGCCAGTATTAACCACCCTCGAAGCTTTCCATCTAGTCGACTACGAATAGACGGTACATACTGTACGACAATACAATTCTTCCTTGTGCATATCACATGTAAGCATCACAATCCCATGCCAATAATATACAGTACACGAGCTATATGTACGTTGTCATCTTACTCGTACTGTACCTATCATTTTCTTCTATGTGCTACAGCGTGCTGATACGTGCAGCATCTGGGGCTGTTCAGCTCACAACACAGCATCAGCGTAAAATCTGTTGCAGAGCAGACGTCGGGATGGACCTATCGGTTCTGAAGCTTAACAAGCCAAAAAAAGAACCCATTTTGTCGAATTATCAGGAAAAATCTAAATCGTTTTCTTGATGTCATTACCCACCTTATGGTTGTTCTTGCCGGTGTTATCCGTCTGTCAATATGGACTGTAACGACATCGCATGGAAGGTTTAAAACCAGAAGCACTTTAATGCTGATTAGCTCTGCGAGTCATCACATATCCAACCACCATAAATTGTGAATCGAATGCTTATTAGTGATGTATTTTATTACATTCTGATTGCACTTGGCCTTCAATCTTTATTGATCAGTATTTTAAATCAACTGTCACTAAACATGTGGCCCAAAAGAAAAGGTCGTTAGCTGAAACCTGAAATAGACTTCTGACTTGTTTTGTCAGCACTGTATTCCCAGCACCCAGCTTCATAACACCATGGCCGTCTCTTCGTCACCTCAACAGAGACAAACTAAGTATATGAATTCATAGTTGCTTCTGATACAGTCGGACTCTCTAACATGATTTCTTTTCCCTTAACTCTGCAAAAGCTTCCACACTTCAACTGCTGGTGTGATGTTTACAAAGGCCTGTTTCCCTTGATTAGGTTTGGGTTATACAGTATGCGGCTACAGCTGTAAACATAACATTGATCGGCAATATTTGTAGGCCAAATCAACGCCTGTACAGCGGACGATAGAAGCACAATCTTGTACAGAGAAACCTTTTTGACTACACGAGACACACACCAAAACAGTGTTGGTGAAAAACTTGAGGGGGAACATGTATACGCACGCACCATACGAGCTTCGATTGAGTGAACTCCACCACCATCAATCAGATCTCTTGAGATATTCCTGTCTTTTGAATATATTTATTGCTCATTCAGACTAGTTTCATGTTTTTTTTGATGGTATTTACTGTGTTATTCTTATTGAGTGTTGCTGTGACAACCTCCAAACCTAAAGCCCAATATGGCAATAACCCAACTGAAGCCGAACAATATAAGCACTGAGCTCTGGCCTACACACAACACTACACTACCACTGACTTCTCCTCACAACCCTCAAAAAAACAAAAATGTTCAAGCGACCAGACCCACTCAGGCCTCTGGGCGGCGAGCACAGAGACAATGTCATCCCTGCCATGAAGCTCCGAGCTGGCAAGGAGAATGATGCCTACCACAACAAGTATGCTACCAGTGATCAACCAACAACTCCATACTACACCGGCAAGGGTAACTACTACAACCCCAGCAAACCCCCACAAACCGCGCAGGCCGCTGCTGCTGCCGCTGCTGTTGCCCCTCGAACCACCACTGCCACTGCAACCAAGACCCCCAGAAAGAAGGAAAAGTTGTCCAGCCTGTGCAAGACTCCACCTTCTCTGATCAAGAGCAGAGCTGGAATCCACTTTTCCCGAGGCTCGTGTCTAGGTGAAGGAGGATTTGCCAGATGTTTCCAAGTCAAAAACGACGCCGGCAAGACTTTTGCCGCTAAGACTGTTGCCAAGGAGAGTGTACGAAACGAGAAAACTAAGAACAAGCTCCTGGCAGAGATCAAAATCCACAAGTCTCTCCGACACCCTAACATTGTCGAATTTGTCGACTGCTTCGAAGACGACCACAATGTGTACATTCTGCTAGAGATGTGCTCTAACCAGAGTATGATGGAGATGCTCCGAGCCCGAAAAGGCTTCACTGAGGGAGAGGCCAAGTATTACATGGTCCAGATTCTTGGTGCCATCAACTTTATGCACAGACGACGAGTCATCCACCGAGATCTCAAACTGGGTAACATCTTCCTTGACGAGCACATGCATGTCAAGATTGGAGACTTTGGTCTGGCTACTGTCCTCGACAAGCCCACCGACCGTCGTGTCACCATTTGCGGTACTCCTAACTACATTGCGCCCGAGGTTCTTGCTGGCAAGCAAAAGGGACACTCTTTCGAGGTTGACATCTGGTCTGCTGGTGTCATTCTTTTCACCATGGTGACTGGTAAGCCTCCGTTCCAGTCTAAGGACGTTGAGACCATTTACCAGAGAATCAAAAAGAACGACTGGAAGTTCCCTGCTGATATGCCTATCAGCAGTGAGTGCAAGGACCTTGTGCGACAGATGCTTGTTGGTGATCCTCAGCAGCGAATTGACTTGGCTTCTATTCTAAAGCACCCCTTCTTCTTCACTGATTTCCCCCATGCCATCCACCCTCAGGCAGCCAAGATCAGACAGCCTGAGACAAGAGTCAGCTACACACAGTCTTGCAAGAACTTCGAGGCCATCAAGATTGCTGCAAAGCTAGATGGCAGACACCTTGCACCTCGATCCGCATCTCCTCCAGTTACAATTGATCGACAGGATGTGGAGGCTGAGCAGCCTACTAAGATTTTGCCACAATCGCTTTCCCCCGCATCCACAAAGGAGAAGTACAAGATGGTGGATGTCAAGCAAGATCCTGCAGGACCGCAGGTCATTGAGGCTGACCAACGAGTTATGGAGAATGTCCCCCAGGCTATGAGCCTCAAGCCTCAGTCACAGCTATTCAAAATTTTCTATGAGGCATTGGATCGTCAATTCCGAAACGGAGCCTCATACCCCAGTTCAACATCAGCACGGGCTGTTGAGAAAACAATCTTCATTTCAAAATGGGTTGACTACTCCAACAAGTTTGGATTTGCTTACCAGCTGTCCTCTAACGTTGTTGGTGTGCTGATGGAGCAGGAAAAGACCATTCTGATGGATATGCGGTATGAGGAGCATTTGTTCCAGGTTGTGATGGAGCAAGGGGCTGGAGATATCGCTGCCAAAACCAACCCCAAGAGCAACTGGTCTATTGATACGTTCACTAGCGCACAGTACCCCGCTGAGCATAAACACAGAATCAAGCTGGTCAAACAGTTCCACAAGTTCATGAATGATCATCTGTGCATGGTGGAAGATGAAAAGGAGCTTGGCCTTGATATGGTGTGGGTGTTGAGCTGGAAAAGATCATCAGGATTTGTGGTCTTCCACCTTTCCAACGACTCCTTCCAGTTCAACTTTGAGGACCACTGCAAGATGGTCATTAGCCATTGTGGACAATCGGTGATGTTTATTGATCATGACAAACAGTTCCACCACTGGTCGTTGAATGAGGCCTGTCTCTATGCAGGAGAAGGGCATTGGGGTCTCCAGGAGAAGTTGGTGCGTGTGTACCAGTACTTTGAGGGTCTGCTGAAATAAGTGACCTCACGCAACGTTTCATAATTAGCTAACTTAATAATGCATGATACCATTTTTTATGAAAGCAATACTGGGCATAATTGTGCCGGTGCCTGTAGTACAAAGGAGTAGCTGCAGTACAGTATCTACTGGTTTTTACTTTAAGGGAAATGATTTTTTTTATTGGTTAATGCAGTCTTTTTAACCTCAGTATCGTACTCGTACCCGTACCTGGTATAATACAATAAATTAAGGAATGAATGAAGGTACAGTAAAAATGAATGAATCAAAAAGATTACAGCACCCAGGATTCTCGTATGGTCTCCCACTACAATACTAACTAGGCTCTCTGGTGCTTGACTATGGCTGATCGGACGGGAAGCCGTATTTTCACCAGGATATGGCCGTAACCAAACCTCCGATACGGGGAATCGAACCCCGGTCTCCACGGTTCTCAGAATGAGAGCGTGATGTGATAGCCCCTACACTATATCGGATTTATAGGCTAAAGGCGAACCTTATTGAAACAATATAGCCAGTAAAATAATAAAAAAAATTATTTCCCTAGAAAAAAAAAAAAAAAAAAAACCTAAATTTTGTGTCAGATCTCCCGCCTGAGGGCTTTATATGTTTAACCAACTATATAAAGCATTAAAAGGCCCTAAATTATTAAGTGAAGACAATTCAATATAGTTTTTCTGTCATATTGGCACCCATACTACTGCTGCTGTTTTCCTCAAGATGCTGCAAGTGCTATTGACCACAAATCATATAATTATATGTGTAAGAAACACCTATAATTAGCAGTATTTTTTTATTTTTTTAACCGGCTCCTATAGAAGCACCAAACAAAAAATCTAACTGTAGCTACTTCATAGCGGTAATATTTCAATGATGTTCTCTACTGTACTGTGGCTATTAAAACGCTTCTTGTATCATCAACACACCATTTAAATAAAGTTTCAACTAAAACTATCGTTTTGTTGAATTTCTTCCATTTTCTTGGCATTTTCCTACCATTAGCTACTGGTACCAGGTACAGTACTCGTACATTACCAAGGTAAGCGAAGTATTATAGATACTGTATGTACCAATACTCGCACCAGTACGTTCAACATGATCACAGTGGCAGTTTGTATGAATGGCACATGTTATCTCTACGACGGCTCCGGTGTTGACATGTCACAATGTGTATCAAGTTACTGGTAATTAACATCATTGGAGCTAAGCCATGTGCTGTACTGTATTCGTACTGTAGATATCAATTTGATGCCAGCCCCTGATACCATGTACACTGTTCTTGTCAGGTGTCACGTCACTACCAGGTATCGTACCATGTACGCAAAGAGAATTAGCTAATCTACAAATAATTTATCTATAACATACATACAATAATACAGTACATAACCACTTAGAACTCCCAATCCTCGTCGGCACTCTGAATGGCCCACTGGAACTTGTCTCGAAGAGTCTTAGTGAAGAGCTTCTCGATGGGCACATCGTACTTTTTGCTGAACATGACCGTCAATCTAGGGTCGATATAGTTCATTTTCGAGGTACCCAGAGCAACTGACGAGTTGTCCTCCTTATCCTTGAGCTGCATTCGCATGGTGGAAACACGAGTATCCAGCTTCTCCACTTGTGCTCGGAGCTTTTCAACAGTACCCTTTCCTTCAACCTTGTTAGACTTGATCTCCTTGAGGTACTGCTTGTTTGTGTCAGCAAGGTCCTTGAGCTTGGTAGTGAGTTCAGACTTGGGCTTGGGCTTGGCCTTCTCTGCCACAAGCTTCTCGTTGTCTCTCTCGAACTTCTTTGTCCATCTCTCAGAGTCCTTCTCCAGGAGTCGGTTGGCACAGGCCGTCTTCTCCTCCTTGGACAACTCATCAAGATCCTCAAAAAGCTTGGGCTCCTTCTTCAGCAGCTTGGGTTCCAGGTCAAGAAGCATTCGCTTGTGTCGCCATTTTTGCCACACAACCTCGTTGATTCGGTCTTCAATCTTGCCGACAGACTCACCGTGCGTTTTAGACACGGTCTTTTGATGGTTACACAGAATGGCAACTGCTCGATTGGCAGCGTTAAACTTGACAAGTTTCTCCGCAACAGTTCCCTCATTGGGGATCAGCGCCAGTTGATCGTTCATGGTCTTGGACGCGTTGTAGGTTCGGAAAACCTTGGCAGTAAGACCAGGCATGTAATTCTGCAAGTGCTTGTTGAGAACAGAAGGGTCTAGTCGGTCGAAAATGTCATCTCCGACCTTCTTGGGGGCCTTCTTGAAGATTCGCAAGTTCTTAAACACCTGGGGAGAGACCTCAACCTCCTGGTGGTATCGAATGGAATCCTTACCGAGGAAGTCAAACTCCACTATGTTTGGTGGGGATAGGGTGATGTGTTCGTATCGCAGAGAACAGCAGCCGACAGTGTCAGCCTCATCGTCACCCTTCTCACCACCAGCTCGCAGAGCCAACACATCAATGAGGTACATGGCAGTTGCTCGCTGTCGGTCAAACATGGCCTCGGACTTGAGCTGTTTCTCGTAGTCCTTTCGGATGGTGCCCACGTGTTTCTTAAGCTCTCGGGCCTTCTCAAACTTCTTATAGTCAGACATGCCCTTCAGAGAGGAGTTGGCAGCAAACAACACGTATTTGATACTGTTGTTGATGTTCTCATGCCACATGGCGAGCCAGGCAACCGAGTTATCATGTCGAACCTCAGCCCAGTTGTGGCCAGCCGGAGGTTCGGGGACTGGGCAACCCTTACCAATGTTGAGGGTAATCTGCTCAGGCAACACTCGACGCTTGAGCTTACCGGTCTTGGGATGGGCTCCTCGGCCTCGGAAAAGTCCCGGAGGTTCGATTCGGAAGTTACCAACCTGCTCCTTTCGGCCGTTAAGCAGACAGACCTTGAAGGGCTCCTCGATCTTGTCTCGCTCAGCCTTAATGGCCTTCTTCTCGGCAGCGGTCATTGCCTTCTTCTCTTCACGCACCTTCTCGAAGTGCTGGTACATGTTGGAGAAGTCACACTTGTTGAAGGCCTTGATGGCCACCTTGTTACCATCCTTGTCCTTGGCACCTCCGCTCTCCTTCAGCACCTCCTTGAAATCGTTAAAGAAGTTCTTCTGGAAAGTGGGATTCTTGGCGTGGTCAGTCTCCAGCATGGCTCCGAAGAAGCCAGCAACTTCCTCGGCCTCGGTGGGAAGAGTAACGGGAACACCGTCATACTTCATCTTGACATTCTTAGGAAGAGGCTCGTATTCCGGAGGGAACATGACACCCTTGTGCTCGAGAGTCTCCCACTTGATGCTGTCGTCCTGTTTGTCTTCCTCCCACCACTTGTAGACGTCTTCAGCCTCCTCGGTCTCCTCCTTCTTGACCTTTCCGTCGGCACCAACTGTCTCCTTCTTGACTGTAGTCTTCTTGACAGTCTCCTTCTTGACGGGGTCCTTCTTGATGGTAGTAGTGGTAGTCTTCTTCACTGGGGTCTTCTTGGTGGCAGCCTCCTTCTTGACCTTTGTTGTAGTAGTGGTCTTCTTGGTAGTTTCCTTCTGGGGCGTGGCCTTCTTAGGTGTGGCCTTCTTGGGAGTGGCCTCCTTCTTGGGCTTCTTCACTACGGGGGCGTCCTCTTCCTCCTCCTCCTTAACTCGCTTCATTGTGAAGGCGGGAGGCATGAGGTCATCCTCGTCATCAGAAGTAATGATCCTGGCTGGCATGGTCAGCAGTCGTGAGACACAAATGGGATGTACGGGTGGTGGCGAGGGTCGACGTAAATGGTTAAGCGGCCGTAGAAATCTCGAGATCCGCCTGGTCAAAAACACGTTGGAGTTTTGCTGGGAGGAAAAGAGAAGCAAAAGTTTCGCGACGCGCATTTGCCATGAAATGTGCGTGCCAAGTGTTTAGAGTTTGGCTCCCTAGCGTTGTAGATACATCCGTAGTGGTCTCTTCGGCGCCCAAATTGGGCAATCGGACAAGGCATTTCTTTGGTCTTTCTTATTTTCAGTCTTCTCCTGTCCATGTTTATTTTTCACCTCCAAACAACGCGTTTTGCTACATCCACTCGGATAGGCGGCCTGATTGATCCCCCATCCCAGCAAAAAAACGTTTTTTTTGACTGCCAAAAAAGAGGGCTTGCTCTTGTGTGGAAACAAGTTTTTGGAAACATTGGCTCGTGTGACAGCAAACAAGCTACTGGTAGGGGAAAGGATACAAGTAGCTATTAGCGTGACATACCCAGATAAATATTGGTAACAGAACTGAGGACAGCGTATCTATCTCAATCAGCCTACAATCGTACCTCACTGGCGCGAGGTTAGACTTTGGGTGTCAAAGCCCAACGTAGAATCCGGACCCTGCCTGGCTGGAGCGTAAAAGCCTGATCCAGTGTTCTTGCAGTTGATTTTGAACGAGAAAGTGCATTCTAGAAACCCACTTTTGCTAATGTGAGTGCAATTTATGATTCAGTTCTAGTTACCGGTACCAGTACAAGTAGTCTGTTTTTCTTTCTTTTCGATTGTTTTATTTTACCCCTCAATATGTTCTTGCATTACGGTTGCGCCACGTACCATTCCCATTCTGACCATGTTCAAATAAGGTTTTGAATTGCTTGGAGGATCGTTCTGCGTAATTATTCTGAACGCCGTGGTAAATACGGACCTCGTTTCAGAAGTGTGGTACTCGTACTGTAGCGGTACTTATACGCCACTTTTTACATGTACAGTTGGTTACTTGTAACCAGAATCGTCCGCTTTCTTATCTCTTGTACAAGTACTTGGTATCAACTGAGCGAAAACTCAAGGTTGGCAACCTTTTTCTTAAGGGGGGCATGCACACGATGGGCGACCTCTTTGGGGTCACTATACTCCGTTGTCATTTTTAAGTACCAGGTACAGTACCAGTACCAGGTAGCTGCCCGTACTGTAGCTAAAAGTACAATACAAATAAACGATATAGTCAAAAGTACCACAGACAGGTTTTCCTCGGCATATTTATTGTATATTAAGGAACATGTGAATTAGTTATTTACTGAATAGCCAACCACTCAGGTGCGTAGTTCAGATCGAACTGCAGCTTGGTCTCAAACGTCTCGATGAACTCCACATCCAAATCTCCCTTGCCAGCAGCGAACCTCGAATATTCATCGAAAATTCCAGCCAGGCACCATCCTTGTAAGATTTTTCTCATAACACCAACCAGCACGCCTATTCTGTGTTTGCCCTTGTTGGAGTGAACCAGGATGGGGAAGTTGCGTCTGTCCAGCAAGATTTGTAATGCTTGTCGAATGGCTTCAGGGTCATTCTCCACGAAAGGTTCCTTGGCTGAGTTGACATGGAAATAATGCAGTGTGATTCCTTCGCTCTTGGCCCACTCGATGTAGTCTTGGTTGTCACCAATATCTCTGTCGCCAAAATAAATAATCGACTTGAGGTCCAGCTGGTTGAGAAACGGGTAATTGATGGGCAATGGATGACCAGATCGGTAGATTCCGTCCGCAACGAAGGCGAAATTTAACGGCGGAACCAGGACCATTGTGTTCTCTTAGAGTGGTTGTGTTTTTCCGGTGTCGAGGGTTATCTCAATAAATACTCCGAGAGGCGGAGATGTTGTGGGTTACGATCCAAAGTATATGCGAAATGGACGTGTTTTTTTCTTCTTTTCTTTTCTTTCTTTCAGTTCACGGGCGTTGACCTTTCCGTACAGACTCTTCAGGTTAAGTGACTTGTGTCGGCTTGAGGTCTGGTCCTGGCAACGCTGCATCGTCATGCACGTTTTCGATTAAGAAGCTAGTCTTTGATTACTAACACTGGTGTGGTTTTCGATAGTTTGGCATTTCACCAAGTCATTGAGTATCACGATAGATAAAAATCAAGGATTACAAAGAGATCTCTAAAATGAATAAGTCTGTTTCCCCCTTCTTGCACCGTTATTCTACCTGGTACCTCTGTGTGTCTTTGCGGGGTTCTAGAATTTGTTGTTTAAGTTTAGTTGAATGAAGGGCATTACTTGAGTACTCGTACTCGTACTCGTACTCGTACTGTACCGGTTTCTGAGAGCTAATCACAGAGCTGTAATTAATTTGAGCTGTATGCGGAATATTTGAACCCATAAATATAGTGCCCTCTGGGAAATATCACTGTGAGGGGGGTTATTCCAGTGTCCACCAGCATTTTTTTTTATTTTTGTTTCTAGGGCCTCAGGGGCAGAACTATATCTGACCAGTTACTCATTTTTCTTTTTTACTTCAAAGGAAATGCATTCAGTTATATAATTCAGCCTTACACAATAACGTTGTGAGCCTCTCATGTGGGGGAACTCTTGTAGAACAAGCATATCGGCCATGTAGCTCAAATTCTGTACATTCTAGTCCAGTTGGAACATTTGTGCAATCACAGCAATATAAAGAGCCAATCAGGACAGCGCCTTTATGGTTGTCAATGGTCGAAGACCTGCTCAGACTACCGTATTTAATACACCAGCAATACGGATCACAAATAGCATCCACTCCTCCGTTCAATTCCTTAAGCCCGCATTCTAAACTTTGAAATGTCGGTTGCTTTTGGAACAGCCACGTAACCACCCGATCAGACCCGACATTCCCCGGAATGTCCCGACAACGGACTTCCCAATGGGGGAAAGCAACGCGGTACAACACGAATGTGACATCCTTCATGTGTCTGGTCCGAAGTAAAAAAAGACGAGGCACACCTGACGATGAGGCTGGAAAACACGGGAGCAGCCTACCTGGTAGTATAATGTCTCAAAACTCATTTGTGTGCCTATACTCGCCTAAACAGGGTTGGAGATACTCTAGTTACTGCCATGGCCGTGCCCCCTCATCCTTAACTCCGAAGGGTCGGTTAAACGGTGATGACTCGTGAGTTTAAAACTATGAGTCAAATCACGTGAGCGGTATCGGGGAAAGTCTTTTGAAGAAGAAGGAGCTACTATGGAGACTAGAAATTTTAACACCTTATAAAAAATCACGTAATGAAAAATGCGCGAAGTTTTATGTAACCACAACTTCTTCACATCAGAATATATTCGTGTTGTATGGGTATTGGAGACCCCCCAGTAGAGTTCACTTACCCCTCCTCTAAACCACACATGCGTTTGGGGCGTGTGATGTGGGGCGTTACAAATGGGATGCTACAGGTGAATGGCAAGACCTTGGGGCATGGAACCTGGCGTCAGATGGGTGGGCAAGTTAGCCCCCAATTTTCCTGCTTTTTCTCACAGGTAATTTCGTGTTCATACAAATTACCTCAATCTGTCTGACAAATATCTCACATCGTGTACTAAGACATCTAAGACAACAATGCTGTCAAGGTTTGTTAATTTTGCATAAGCTCTTTTTTCAGTTAAGCGGAGATAATAGGAATGAGGGGTGGCACAAGAGAGTAGATAAAAGCCGCGGGTGGGGGGTCGATATAACGTCGGAGAAATTACACATAGCACCTGACCGGTCATATCCACCTACATAATACTCCTACGTCTTCAGCGATATTTTCCCGCCTCATTGCCCCCTCCTATTTATTCTCCGATTCATAGTCCGCGACATACCCTCGGCCCAATAAAGTTGACCCGAAAAATCTGTGAAATTGTCGAAACCTATTTTGGACACTTGGAACTCAAGACCAAATACCACCAACCACCCAAAACATTTAGGCCTTCTCTGACCTTTTAACGCTCTCCTCTCATCCGCAACTCTTCTCTCGATATGACGGATTTCACCTCCAAGGCATCCAACTCCGATGCTGACGGCTCTTACATGAACATTGACGACTTCGTCAAGGCCATCGCACCCAAGTCTGAGGACTACTCCAAAATCAGCCGAAACAGCTATGCTGTGCTCTTTGAGGTGGCTGACCGGAAAAAGACTGGAAAGGTCACCGAGGCCGACTGGAACGCCTTCGTGTCCCTGCTGAACCAGCCTGACGCCGAGTACCAGATTGCATTCAAGCTCTTTGACACCCAGAGATCTGGTTCCGTCAACTTCGTCGACTTTGTCAAGACCTACGACGAGCACAAGAGTGAAAACGCATTGCCGTTTGACTGGACCAGTAAATGGGTTTCTCTGTATGCCGGCAAGCCCGACAATAGAACACCCATGTCCTACCCCATGTTCTCTCAAATGTTGAGCGGTCTGCTCGGTGAACGAGTGCGTCAGGCCTTCCACCACTACGACCCCAACGGCAGTGGATTCATTGACCGACTTCAATTCGAGGAGATCATCCGAAAGGCTGCCTCCCACAAGCTTTCTGACAAGCTGCTCAACAACCTTCACGTTGTGTGCGACACCAAGGTTAACAGCGCCGACAACAATAAAATCTCATACGCTCAGGTCCGAGCTCTGCTCAATGTCATTCGACACGCCGATCTCATTGACAAGCTGACCGTGTTGGCCACCAAAAACAGCCCTGACGGCAAGGTTGACCGAGTCCAGTTTATGGACGCTGCCAGCAAGAACACCAAGGGCTCTCTTCTGAGTCCCCTGGAGGTTGATATCCTCTTCAAGCTCTCCTCTCTGGGTGACTCTCCTTCTATTTCTGGCGAGAAAATCTCTGTCGAGTCCTTCAAGCAGGCCTTTGATCCTCTCTGGCTCTCTCCTGAGGCTCGATACGCCAAGAGCAAGGGAAAGAAGATCGAGGCTGCTAAGAACGCCCTTGCCTCGCCCCACACCTTCCTCGGGGAAGTTTTTGAGTCCGTCTACAACTTCTCCCTTGGTGCCATGGCCGGAGCCTTTGGTGCTACCGTTGTGTACCCCATTGATTTGGTTAAGACCCGTATGCAGAACCAGCGAGCTTCCACCCCTGGCCAGCAGCTGCTCTACAAGAACTCTTGGGATTGTTTCAAGAAGGTTGTTGCCCGTGAGGGTCCCCGAGGTCTGTACTCTGGCCTCGGCCCCCAGCTGGTGGGTGTTGCTCCCGAGAAGGCTATCAAGCTGACTGTTAACGATCTGGTGCGAGGAAAGACCACTGACAAGAACGGTAACATCACCGTTGCCGCGGAAGTTTTGGCTGGTGGTACAGCCGGTGCCTGCCAGGTTGTCTTCACTAACCCCTTGGAGATTGTCAAGATTCGACTCCAGATCCAGGGTGAGGTTGCCAAGCACACCGACGCTCCCAAGAGATCTGCCATCTGGATCGTGCGAAACCTCGGACTCGTCGGTCTGTACAAAGGCGCTTCCGCATGTCTGCTCCGAGATGTGCCTTTCTCCGCCATCTACTTCCCCACTTACGCCCATCTTAAGAAGGATTACTTTGGCGAGGGTCCCAACCACAAGCTCCCTATCTGGCAACTCCTGGTGGCCGGTGCCATTGCTGGTATGCCTGCCGCCTACTTCACCACTCCTTGTGATGTGATTAAGACCCGTCTGCAGGTTGAGGCTCGATCCGGTGAGACCTCTTACACTGGTCTCCGACACGCCTTCTCTACCATTCTCCGAGAGGAGGGCCCCGCCGCCTTTTTCAAGGGTGGAGCTGCTCGAGTTCTGCGATCTTCTCCTCAGTTTGGTTGCACTCTGGCCGCTTATGAGATGCTGCATACTCTGCTGCCTTTGCCTGGCCACGGCTCCTCTACCGAGGCCGGCCACAAGGTCCCCTCATCTTCCGATATCCCCCAGTCTCCTGTGCACCACATTAGATCTAGAAATGCCCTGAAGATTCTGCTGGATATCGATGAGAACTTTGGCAAGCCTGGTACTCTCACACCCGAGCGAGCTGCCTTGATTCCTGGTCTCAAGAAGAACTAACCTGGATATGTATGGTGATAGTAAGATATGATTAATGACTGACAAACACACGAAGCACGTAGAAGTCCTGAAAGCGTCGAACTGATCAGCGTAAGTGAGCTATGCATTCTGATGCAGAGTCGCATCATGGGGTACCTGTGCGTGCCGTGCCGTATATGATTGCATTTGCATATAAGCCATTGGAATAAAATAATTTTGCCTCAGAAATCCCGATTATATTAATATTATAATTATATAAATCACCGGTAAAGTATGTACAGTACGATACTGTAGCTAACGTATAATATTATGGGGCGGATGCACAGTGCATAAGTGTACAATATGTACGAGTACACTGTGTACGATACTGTACTCCTACTGTAGCTACTGGTTAAATGTGCTGGCGATAGTAGCTAGTGTACCGTCCGAGTTTACTGGAAAATCTGTAACGGAATAACGAAAAGCTCTAATTAGTGCCGCACCTGTATTTTTTGTTGTCGCAGAAAGTCGACATCATGCCTTTTATCGACTCCTTGCACCCCTCAAATATTCACACTCATATGACGTCATAACAGATTTTTTTTATAATCACAGACGACAAGTTACAGAGGAGAATGCTTATTGCGGCTTATTTACAAGATCGTACCGTAGACGTACAGTATTACAACGAGCCCTCGTTGCTGAGCTACAGTAACTTCCAACATATGGACAAAGGATTGCTTATAAAAAAAAAAAAAAAAAAAAACAAGGGCATCAGAACTTTCATATTGATGTTTCTTGAAGTATTTATTAGTGTACATTCCATTTTGACACTTCACAACACCGTCTACTGTGGGTACTGTACTCGTACTGTAGCAGGATACAGTACCCGTCATTTGGTCGACATTTTTATGAAGGCATAACCGCGCAATTCGCATTGTTCTTCAATGCTTGGGAAATACGGCTAGCCCGTTCTCTTCCGTACGGGAGATCAAAAATCGAAGGGATATCCTCATCCTTGAGTTTTTGAAGCGCACGTGGTAGCTCGGAATCAGGAAAATCTTTCACTAGATCCCCCATTTTCCTTACCAGTGCTTCCTTCTCCATGTAGTACCGGGCCGCCAGCCTGATTAGCTCAGGTTCGTGGTTGATGGCCTTGAACATACTATTTCTGATGTTTGACAGGCGAGCCACACACAGCTGAATATATTCATCCTTGACCTTCAATAATTTGGTCAACTTGTCAACCTCGCCTGGAGTGCCTGAAACCTGGAATGGCAATAGCTCTGTTTGCAGCAGCTTTTTGAATTGCCCATCTAGAGATTCGATCATGGCAGTTTCATCCAACTCTTCATTAGCACCACAAAATTTGTCGTCTTTGGGATCATCCGCAGGAGGGTCATTCTCCAGCTCCTCACATAAGGCGTATATCTGAAGGTCCATGTTGGAACTCCATCCATACGGCCCATGTCTGCAGCTACCCGTAGATATAAGTATATTAAGTATTAGCGAGACTATTACGTACAGTAGGTACTGGTACAGTAGCTATTGGCCTCATTGTTGGACCATCAAACGCATCTGCATCTAAAAAAAAGTCTAGAACCTGTGGTAAACAGGGGGCACCATTTTGACACCTTCTGAATACGTACTGGCCCACTTCCGAAGTTCCATGACAGAATATCAGGCCACTTCGACTGGGCTAGCTAAGCACGTGGCATCACAAAGCGCTTCATATCATGGGCCTCCCATTTCGATATTATATGAACCGGACTACTGGTAGCTACTAACTGTACAAAGCGTTGCTCCCCCTCACTTTAAGCGTCGTACATTACTGGGGTTACTGACACCTCACGAGAAGATACAGTACACTACCAGCTAGCTACAGTAGCATAAAAAGAGGAACTAATAAATATGTATTAAAGGGGTACCCACTGTACTACATGGTAGCTAATTAACTAGCAGAAAACGCAGCTTTGGTAGTAGTAAACGTACCTTTGTTGGTTTCCCCATCTTCATTCGGTAAAACTCGCATATAACTTGGGCATGTTGGAGCATCGCTACTCAAACTGTAGCCTCGCAGAGTAACCATGGCATCGTGGTAGTGTACAAAGTCTGATCCAATAATCATGGGCACAGGAAGACCATCCACAATCACAAATCGGTTGATTTTAAGATGACCCGATGGGAACCACAGTGGTAGATTGAGCACAGACTCGAATCTTAACGGACCGCCCCCGCTAGGGATGTACTCTGCAGCATTTAGCTTCGTTACTTGAGCACCTAGGCCCAGGTTATCAACCACGCTCTTTTTGATACAACAGGCAAATGTGCCTGTGGACACCAGGGCTTTCATTGCAGGAGCGTCTGCAGAGAAACCAATGTGAACATGACAATGAGGAGCATCTAGATCCAACTTGATGGGGTTTCTGATTGCTCTCGTAAGAGACGCACAAACAGCATTACCATCAGCCGTTTCACCAGCCACATAGGTACTCATCTCGTGCTGTGGGCACCCAGTTGCCACTTCGTCGATAATAACATCCGTAGATCCAGGGCACGCCGCATCAACACACTTTTCCATTTCTCCCAGATCTATGGTTTTGACAGGGTGAGCCTTTTTGTTTTCTGCCAATCGCTTGTCATAAATCTCTTTGTCGAACTCTTTCATCAAGTAATCACATCTCGCCTCATATGCATCCAGACAATCTGCTACCTTCTTCTCGTAGGGCGAGTCTGTGGTATCTATGTCTTCTGGCATACAAAAGTACTGTCTATCATAGGGCACAAGCAAAAATATCGCTTTCAGCACATCTGCCCTGTCCACCTCGTCAAAAGGCTGGACTCCTTCCACAGCGTTGAGCCAACCTCTAACATGGTTGAAAAATCGTCGATGTTTTCCCCACTGCAGCCGAATCTCACCCAGGCACTCATCCAAATAAAGAAGATAGTCGTATTTACATGTGAAAAACCTGAACCTTTCCACAAAATGCAGCTTCACTTCAGACCACGGCATCTTACTCGTGACCTGCTCGTAGTAGTGTCTCAGACATGGTGTACCCTTCAAGTTGAAACTTTTCTCCTTTTTTCTTAGTAATGTAAGCGTGAACTGTGCCGCTATGGACTGGTTGGAATGATGGAGAACATCAAACAAGTTGAGCTTCAGCCTTTCCTCAAGGTATGTCGGATTGTATCGCTTTTGAATCTCTTCGAAAATAGCCAGAAACAGCCCTGGCTCATGGCAACCAGGGACAAATTGTGGGATGCCCAAAAGCTTCAGATCATGTGTGCTATAGTGGCGAACGCTGCTGTGGAAACCAAACGTGGTTCTTGAGGCATTGTGCTTTGAGGAGACGTCTTCTGTTTCACAATAATAGTTAAAAGAAAGAATCTCATGTGATCCTTGCCGTACAGCTTCATCGGTTTCACTCGATCTGATCCCTGCCACGAGGGTCCCGTGAGGAAGCATCGCAGCTTGGTATTTGGCACGTTCTTCAGCCGACAGGCCCTCAGGGTATGACATTTCCTGTTTCGTGGCACCTGTAGATGACGATGACGTGGCTGTTGTCTTGACCCGATTCTTATTTTTGTTCTTTGGTTTGGCCATTATCGCGTTGTCACAGCTGTGGTGATTTAGTGTCGAGGCTGTGGTGATCTTGTAGGAGAATTACACTGCATGCAGGTGCATGAGGAAGTATAATTTTGGGATGAACTGTGAACAGAATTACCATGGGGTATTTATGAGTATGGTGGCAGGTGTCATGTTAATGATCGCTTTCTGCACTCCAGTCAAAGTTGTATTGATTTTATTCCAGGCCATCCACCCTTATATTGCTGAGAAATTATCAACTCTGTCAGATGTCTACTTCCATGCTTATGTTTGTCTTTTATAAGCCGCTCCATGAGCTGTGACATTGATGAAGTTTAGTTTCACGAAATACAAAATGGCAGCGGATATAAAATAACAAACGCCTAAAATTACTGTAGAAATTACAAGAATGGTTGTTTTTATATAGTCGTTAAAAGTCTGACATCCCGCACTATCTATAATTACTATGTTCAGATCGCTTAATCTCTACATAAGAGCCGTTTGAGGCTGAGTGGCTCAGCATGGATCAGTGATGATTCAACGCCACAACAGGGAAAACACAAGGGCTGATTTCAAGTTAATAATCTCCTTTGCTCTATCTAATGCCTTTTTTTACGACGGTGTCATAGATTTTAATCGTTAAAAGTAAGACACAGGCATCTATTCCCTGGGTCTGATATATCTGATGAGAATGACGGCACTGCCGTAATCGACTGAATAAGTTAGAGTTGCAACTTCCTCATCTTCCAGCCACCTTAGTTGGTTTATAGACACGACAGCAGTTAGATCGCCACGCTCGTCATAGGAATAGACCTTTAACTCTTTAAAAATCAAGCGCTGTAAATTTACTGTAGCGATATTCAAGACTTTCGTTTGCCTAGAAAACTTCTCCGTCCATTACTCTCCGGAGATAACCACCCTGCTCGTATATCCGAAATAGTGGAGCTCCGCAAACTCCCAATCAACCTAATCCAGTCTGCATAATATCGCACAGCACATCCACAGCGAAGTTCCTCACATCACACCCAGAAGGACGAAACCACACCATCAGTAGTCGATCGACACAATGCCCGCTCCACCCCCACCCCCGCCGCCACCGCCGCCAGGATTTGGAGGACCACCCCCACCACCTCCCCCTGGAGGAGGATTCGGAGCATTGTCCTCTGGAGGAGCACCCAAGGCCGGTCCCCCCAAGGGAGCTCCGTCTCGAGACGCCCTGTTCAGCGATATCACCAAGGGAAATAAGGGGCGACTTAAGAAGACACAGACTAACGATCGATCTGCAGCACAAACTGGAGGAGGGGTTGTTTCCGGCGGAGCTTCTAAGGGACCTTCTAGCGCTCCCTCTGTACCTGGAATGGGTATGGGAGCACCGGCAGTTCCTGGAATGGGGGCTCCGGCAGTCCCAGGTATGGGAGCCCCTGCCGTGCCTAGCATGGGAGCCCCTTCTGCCCCCGCTGCCCCATCTGCGCCTGCTATGGCTCAACAAGACATGTCTGGGCTTTTTGCAGGAGGAATGCCGAAGCTCAAGAAGCGAGGAGGCAACATCAGCCTGACTGAGGAAGATAACAGCAGTAGTCACTCAGCTTCTCCAAGTGTATCGGCCCCATCTATTCCTTCGCTTCGTAAAACCTCTGGGGCGCCACCAATTGGAGGAGCTCCCGCAATTCCTGGAGCTCCCGCTGCGCCTGGAGGGTTCCCACCACCACCCCCACCTGCGCCCCCAGGAGGAGCACCATCTGTAGCTTCTAGCTACAGAAGTGCATCATCTGGAGCTCCCCCGCCTCCTCCAGGTGGTGCTCCACCCATTCCAGGAGGACCCCCCCCGCCACTCCCAGGCAAAGTGTCTGCCCCAGGGGCTCCTACTTTCGGAGCCCCCGCTCCCCCCCCTCCTCCTTCTGGTGGAGCCCCCGCATTTGGAGCTCCTGCACCCCCCACACCAGGTACCGCTTCTCCCAAGCAGCCTCCTCCAAAACCTGCCAAACGGCCCCCGGCTCTCAAGCCTAAGCCAAAGATCCCTACCCCTGGTCTGAAACCTGCTGTGCCTACCCCCGGACAACGACGATCCGTGAGCCCTTCACCTGGCGCCCCACCTCCCCCTATCCCTGGCTCTGCTGCCCCACCAGCACGACACGCCCCTTCCCAGTCTGTCTCTAGTATTGCCAGCTCGCTCAGCACCCCCAGCACTCCTCCCCCTGCACCTCCCGCACCCCCACCAGTTCCAGGAGGAGCAGCTCCTCCTATTCCTGGATCTGGTGCTCCTGCTCCCCCTCCTGCTCCACCATCTGGCTTTGGTGCACCCGCTCCTCCCACCCTCAATGCCCCGACACCGCCACCGGCTCCCCCAGCTCCCCCCTCTGAGGCTCCTAGCACGCCTCGAGGCCCTGCCATGTTCGGAGCCCCCATGCCAAAATCCCCGGCGGCAGCATCTCCTGGAGCACCCCCACCACCTCCTCCCGGAGCCCCTGCCCCTGGTTTGGCACCTCCTGCACCTCCAGCACAACCTCCCTCGCCAGGGCGGCCATCGGGAGCTCCCCCCCCACCTCCTGGACCACCTGCACCCCCTACATCTGAGTTCCACTCCATGATTTTGGAAGATCGAAGCAACAGCAGCAGCGGAAGTCATGGAGTTCCTCCTCCACCACCACCTGCTCCTCCTTCTGCTCCTCCCTCTAACGGACATAGTCACGGAGCCCCTCCACCTCCTCCTCCTAATGGAGGTGTCAACAGACGCCGGGATGTGGTGCAGCGAACCTCAACCCTGGGATCTAATAACATCCGAACAATGGACACATCGGCATACACCATCGCACCTAGAGCTGTCAGCCAGCCTGTCAGCTCCGGCTCGGGAGGAGGCTCAAAGCCGCCCATGGTCAAGATTGATGACAGTCGGTGGAAATGGAGGAATGCTCACGATCTGCCTAAGCCCAGACGATTTGAGGGTAAAACAAAACTATATGCCAGTGGCCGAGGTTCCTCTGTGCCTCTGAACATGGCCGCCTATGAGTAAAATAGGAACGAAATGACTACAATTCAAGGGATTAAACAAACTCATAGATTGTATAATTATATGATTTACTTGGATCCTGGTTAATAGAAACGTATAATAAGACCGTTCGTACAGAGAGCATACAACACCGCAAAGGACACTACCTACGTTGGCACAAGTTTCCTTTGGCAAGCGTATATGATCGCATTTTTACATATGGACAGCCTTTGATCATAGGTGATTAATAATCTATTATACAATAAATAAATACATGTCGGAAAACTATTGCTTTCAAAGTGAGACCCTCGAACCCTTACCGGCCTTACCAATAGCAATGACACCACTCTCGGGGCCACTTCGTCGCTTACCAGCAACTTTACTCTTTCCGCTGAGATTTCGGTTACCCCAATTTCGTGTAACTAGGTCGCACGCTGAAATGCTAGAGTTAAGTGACTTTCGATCAAACGGGATATACTCCTCGTCAAGAACGACCTGTGCTCGGTTTGAGCTGGTCCACTTCTTTCTTTTGAATCCCTGTGCACGGTCATTAACCAGACTTCGGTCCAACATGAGCAGCTCTTCAACATCCAAACTCTCATCGTAGTTGAGCTCGTCTGCATCAGGAACAAACACCGGCCCTTGCCAGTTGGCTCCTCCAATCCCCTCTCTCATGACACCCTTGTCCATATGCTGGGAGTACAGCTTTTTCTCCAGTCCCAACCTGGTAAAACCTCGGAAGTAACTGAGTTGCAACAGTTGGTCTACATCATGTAATCGGTATTGGGCTTCTACCGTCAAGAGCAAATCGAGAGCTTCAATGGCTGCCAGACTGACCTGGGGCTGGGTAACAGGAAACAAAGAAGAGTGCTCCTTGAGCTTCATCCGTCGGTATTCATCTGTGGACTGGTATCGATACGGTACAGTTCCGTACAGACATTCGTAGAACACAGCTCCAAGACTCCACCAGTCAACCAAGTGGTTATATTTTGTTCTCACAACTTCGGGGGCCATATATCCAATGGTTCCACAACCACTATCATTTTTATACTCCCCATAGGGTAGCATACAAGCCACATTAAAGTCACCGAGTCTAGCATGACCCAACTCATCCAACATGATGTTATCGGGCTTGATATCTCGATGGACCACACCTTTTTCATGCAAATAAGCAACTGCACAGGCTACTTCGACTACCCAGAATCTGATGGTAGCCTCTGAGAATGTTTTCCGTTCAATATGCCATCGCAGATCTCCGCCAGTCATGAGATCGAGCACAGTGTAGAGGTATTCGCTGTCGCAAAAGGTCTGGTGGAGATTGCACAAAAATGGATGCTGTAATCGTAGCAGAATCCGCCGCTCATTGAGCATCAGCTGTGTTCTGCCCAGCTTGACAACATCTTCTCTGACAGAGTACTTCAGCGCATACACTCCGTTGGTCGTTGTTTGGCGGACCACTCTGACTTTGCTGAAGGCTCCGCTGCCCACCACTTGCAGCAGTTCGTAGTTGTCGAGGTTGTCGAGGGAGGCACTGCTGTCAATTGTGCTGGAATCACTGGTGAGCATCATGGGATCAGAAACATGTGGCGGGGGCACCTTTGGCTTCTTGGGAGGGGCTTGGGGCAGAAATGACTCACGTCTTCTACTTGCCTCCTCCGGATCTTCGTCCACAAGTCGAGTTTGGGCTTGTCCCATGGTGGGTTGTGGATGTTCTGTTGGCTGAAAGTGTGGGTCAGAGGGAGAGGGCGGTTCTACAGCAGCATATTTGGTGATCGCCGAGTGCATTTGGGCTGAGGTTAACCCGGTGAAGGTTAATCGGAAGGACATAACGGAATCAATAGATTCGAATCTGAGGTGGTGTACGGTGTTATTTATCCCGAATATGAAATTGAAATTTACAGTAGAATGCGTGGACACGTCGCCACTTTGACACCTTTGTTCCAAGCTTCGAAACAATGGTATGTAATAGTAAGCCAAGGCTGTGAAGCCGTCTGACAGGCTGCAAGTTCAACTCTAATAGAAGATATGAAATGACCACACACAAACCACAAGCTCTCTTTGAAGTGGGATTATTTGAGCCTATAACACGAAACTTTAGCTATATTTATACATCTACGTAGCTGGAGAGAACATCTAATAGATACTATGTAATCTCTTTGAAACAAAAAGGCTTGTCTGCTAATAGGTGTACATGGATAGCGTCACCTCATATCATGCAAAACTTTAACAATCCCATGTAAAAACTTTATATTGCATATCAAATCGTGAATGTGATCCCGAATCGCACGTTTGTCAATAAGACATGGATTTGGAACACCGAAGTCAGTCATACGAGCGATGTAAGTAGGCAGACACTCACACACTCGTCTTTTGGGGTGCATAAAAAATCGTCTACCCGGCCTCTGACATTGTACTTTTTTTATTTTAAGTAAGACCTAAAAACAGGGGGGACCCCTTTCCTCGTGCACCTTGCATGAATCGGGTTTAGCTAAATGCCGGGCACTGCATAGTAACTCGTTCAATTAAGGTGAATGTCTATAATTTATAAGAATCAAAAGCATTATTATCCCCTCGGAATCCTATTATAGATACCATGTTCAATATCCGGTCAAAATCCCATTTTCCTAAGGCTCCACGGTTGACATGCTATTTCGGAGATAGTTTAGGTTTTTCAAAGGATGAGTTGCCAGAACGGCCAGCAAGGGGTGAAGATCTATTGAGGTATATTCGACAAACACAGGTGAAGCCCAGATGAGAATCATGGATTCACTTCTGGTCCTCACAAAAGTCGTTCGCCTATAGTCATTTCTTGCAACCAGGTTCTTGGATTCCCCAGAAACGTGTAGTTTGTACTGATTTTCGAACTTTTGGGAGTAATGGTCTGCTTTAAGCCACTCGCGGCACTACAAGTATCGTACAGTACGAGTACCGGTAGCTACTGTATCGTATCGTACCTGGTACTGTACTGAACTTACCAGGAACAGTAAAAAAAGTAAGTTCGCGGCACGGGAACCATTCTAAAACGACGTCCCGTCCTCACAACGAAATGCTCCAGAAGTATCACTATGAGTGCAGGTACCAGGGTAGGTGCATTTGAATTTAATAATATTACATATCAACAGCTCTATTTAAACCAAAGTACTCATAGTTAACGAAGTGAGCTTTTTTTTTTAATAATCGACTCTAAGTACAGGACACGTTTTTTCAACCCGTTGAACGTTCCGAAACTCAATATCAACCCAGACAGACCCTGCAACACCATGCAGCCAAGCCCGACATGCATGAAATGATGGCACTGAAGGCTGAACTGAAGAAAGACTGAACATAGGGATGAAAAACACTGGCGAAATAGTCCTTGGCATTCAACTATGCAAATTGGTTTCTGAAATAGCCAGAGGAATACCCCCTCATAAATTAATCTATACGGATCTATATACCAGGACAACAAAAATACTGCTGAGAATGACATCCACCAGAGAAAATTGCAATACTGTCCACACAAACTGGTAAAGCAGCTTGGGCGAAAACACTGTCCAAATGAAAAGATGCTCCCTGAGAAAGAAACACGTGATCATGACGGCAGAGATAGCCACGCTGGAGAAGGCCAAGACTACGTAAACTCGAAGAGTCAATGCCTGCTGGACAAGCTTTGTAGTTAACTTGACATCATTATTCTTCTCGGCAATCTTTGCGAAAATGGCATTTCGCACATGATCTTCGAGCAGGAAACTGAGGCCGGCTGTGGACCAGTACAGAGGACCAACCCAGTTGGACACAAATGTCAGGACACCCACAAATTCAATCTGATAGAGGGTGACTCCGTTATAAGCATTAGACAGATCAATCGAAGCCATGCTGTTCGAGTTGCCCATCGAGAAGAAAGAGACCTGTTCCAAAAGGAGCGTGGAGACGGACAGCACCAGAACAAGTTTTTGGAAAAGAGCCTCGGTCTGGTAAATGTCACGCGACGAAAAGATGAAGGACCGGTTGGTCGCCTTTCGCAAGAAAATCTCCAGAAAGTAGTACACCACAAATAATGGGATGTTTTGGATGCGCGACTGAGTGATGAGGAACAAGGTTAGGAACGCATGCAAGTCTCGTATGAGATTAACTCTATCTGTACCAGCTAGGCTCAGGACTCTATAGAGGGAGCCAGCAGCAATGGTGGAAAAGGCAAAACGAGCGAGACCAGCCATCCGAGAATTGACCTCGTTAAGGCTTCCGGGTAGACCCATCAGATACAGCAGGGGAGTAGGGACCACCTCACCAGCTTCCCAGGCTTGTGTGATCTTGAAGCCAAGAGAAGCAAAAGTGGTGATGAGGGTGAGGAGGAAAGCCAGCTTGGACTCGACCTTGGAAAAGCCATATTTCCAAACCTTGTTAAAAGCCACGCCATAGGTGACAAGAATAAGGATCCAAAGGATAGGATGGCAGCCATCCTGGGAAAGCCAAGTAGCCATGTCATCCTTCTTTGTGTATTTCTGTCCAGTCTGGTTCCACGAGGTCATCATTCGTACAAAGACCTGCACAAACATCCAGTTGAAACCATCACCAAACTTGTTTCGGCTTCCAGAGATGTAGAGAAACGCCATCCATCCGGAGGTGATCCAGTACCAGATCTGGTGCTCTTCCTCAACCGTGGAGGAGCCAAACACGGAAATGAAATAAACCAAGAGGATAATGAGATAGAGACGCTTGAGACCTTGGACAGCAAGAGTCAAGGCCGAAAAGACGGTCAAGGCAAGAATGGTGGACACCAGACCGAGACCAATGCCACCCATCATATCGTTAGTATTATAATTAGAAGAGGCATGTGTCAGATATGACTGAGCCTCATAAAGAAACTTGTAGTAGTCTCCTGTGGTTGGGTTGTTGTTCAGTTGGTCGTAGAGATAGTAGGCCTCCTTAGCATCACTATCTCGGGGTGCCTGGCCTTGCAGAATCTGCACCATCTGGTCAGCGTTGTTCTTTAGAACGTTGAGCTGATCATCAGGAGACCACAGCCCCAGCATCTGGGACACTAAGACACCCAAATTGTTCTTAGGGGTGTTCAGTCCCAGTAGCGCCGTCAGTGTGGGGACCAAGTCGGTCTGATCCATCCTGGAATGATATTTGTAAGAGTCAGTCCAAGGTAATGGAGAGGTCTCTTTGCTTTCGCTGAGCTGGACAGACTCAAACTTGGGGGAGGCAAAAACCATAGCCGCTGATGTCTCTCCGGCACTGCTGCCTCCATGGTTACCAATTTCGTTCATGCCATGGTCTCCCAGAAGGACTAGCACGGTATCGTCATCACAGTGTCTGTACAGTTTGTCGAAAATCTCGTCCATCTCCTTCTGCTTGGCTGGCATGAAGGGGGATTCGGGGCCAGTCTTATGGCCGATGTGATCCAGTCCCAGGTAGTGAAGAATTAGAACATCCCACTCCGCCTTATGGTCAAGTTGGGTATCAATATGACGCGTCACGTTGTTGTCCACTTCTGTGTAGTCTGACACGAAGAATGACGCGGTTCCTTCGCTCTCGTCAAACATTCCGGGGAACAGTTTGATCCAGGTATCATCTCCAAACATATGGATTTTGCGCCCTTCACGCGAAGCCTGAGCCAGCCAAGAGTCTTGGTTGGCTAACGTGGATGAATTGTCGCTCTCGGCGATGTTGAGGACGGCATCCAGAAAGTTAGGGGTTGATCCTGTTGTCAACCCCTTGATGCGAGGTAGAGTGACTGTTGGGGGCGTAGAGTGGGCTGTGAAAGGAATTGCACCACCGGAATTGATGCGCTTGTGAAGTTGTGGAAGGTTGCTTTGATCTGAAAACGCGAAATCACTTCGAAACGCGTCCACCACCATGATGATGGCCTTTTGGAACGGCGCCTCGGACGGGACACGTGATTCGGTGTACCCGGAAAGTAATACACGTGACGGTAGAAACCCTCGAGCAAACAGTAGCACTGCAGCTAACTGCAGCACAAGAATTGCCACGGCCAGAGTCCACCTTTTCCAGAGCATGGTGTTGTGTGTGCGGAACGTGGGATTTTGGTACAGAAGGTTGCCCTTACAACTTTTTGTATAATAGGGTTTTGGAGATCATTCTTGGTTTCCCGAACAAGGATATGGTTGCACAAGTAGCTACCGTACCGGTATTGGTATCAGCAGGTATGGTAATTAGATGTCTAATACAAAGTGGTGTTTTTGTTTTTTTTTAGTAATTACTTTGTAAAAAAAAGTCATTGGTACGTACGGTATATCATGCCGTGTTTCTGTTTTTAACAGAGCATCTTAAATAAAGTTAAACAAAACTAATTACAACACTTCACAAATTATTACATTATGGACAAAATCTAAATATATCTATTAAAGACATAAGGAAGAAAAAAATTCAAATCTAGACAACAGCTTGAGGCTCTGCTTAGCTTTCGTAATCCACCAAAGGGAGATCGACAAAGGAATCGGGATAGTGGAGTTCCAAGGGGGTCTCATCGCTGTCCTCGAGAGGAGGGAGAGGGGCAGTGGGGAAGGGAGCATCATCAAAGTAGTAAGAGCTTGTAGGCTCAGGCTGCTCGATGAGGTTCTCAGGAGCCCACGAAGTCCAGACCATGGAGGAAGAAGAAGAGGAAGTAGGGATGGAGTAAGTTCGAGTTGTAGTGATAGCTATGAAAGTAGAAGTTCGACGGGTGGTTCGACGAGTAGTTCGGCGGGTAGAATGGCGGTTGGTGGTGGTTCGGATGGTAGAAGTCTGATTAGCCATGCTGCTAGAAGAAGGAGCCTGGGTATTCCAGGTGCTAGTGTTGTAGATCTGGCTGCTGGAAGAACGCCAGATGTAAGAGGTCACAGGGGTAGAGGAGTTGAAGGCAGAGGAGGTCCACCAGTAAGGAGAAGAGGACGAGGTGTTGCTAGCATAAGTGGGCCAGGCAGAGGTGGAAGTGTTAGATACACTAGTGCTGGTGGTCCAAGAGTACTCGGTTGAGGTTTCACCCCAGTCCACTCCTTCAGAGTCAGTCTCCCAGAGGTACCCGTCAGTCTCGTAGTCACGCTCCTCGAACTCAATAGAGGGTGTAGTGGGAGAGGCGGTAGTCAGAGGAGTGGAAGTGTTATAGAGGGAAGTGGAAGTTTTGGAGATACCAGTGGGGATACTGATGGGGACAGAAGACCAGACAGTAGAGTAGTTGGAGGGATTAGGCCAGGCAGTGGTGGACTCGTTGTACCAGGAGGTAGTGGACTCAGGCTCGTACCAGGAAGAGGTCTCGTTGTACCAAGTGGTCTCAGGCTCGTAAGAGGTGGTAGTAGTGTTGAGACGGTGTCGCTGAATAGGAGACAGAAGGATGGTGCTGTTGACGGGAACAGGGTTCCAGTACTCGTTACGCTCAAGAGAGGAGCTAGTAGGGTAAGCGGTAGAAGAGTTATACCAAGTAGAGGTGGGCGCATACTCCGTTGTAGAGGAGTTGAACCACGCAGAAGAAGTCTCAGCAATGTATGAAGTAGTCACGGGCACGGGGGTATTCCAAATAGAAGAGGTCTCATGGTATTTCCAAGAGCTCCAGTCTTGAGTGGAAGAGTTCACAATGGGGGAGGCGGAAGAAGACACATACAAAGTCGAGGTAGCGTTCCAGGTGGAGGGCTCGTGGGCTCGCTCGTAGTTACTCTGGTATACAGGAGCCTGGGTGGAAGAGTTCCAGATGGAAGTGGGCTCCGCGTACTCAGTATAGGATTCCTCAATTTCAGTAGAGATATTGTACCACCAAGAAGTAGGAGAAGCTGGAGTGGAAGAGTTCCGGGTGGGTGTAGAGGAAGTTTCGGACTCAGTAGAGCTCCAGTACCAGGTGGATGAGTTCACAACAGGAGTAGGCGTAGGGGACTCAGTCCACCAGATTGAAGTATTCCAGTCAGTAGAAGTCTCCGACTCGGTCCAAGAGGATGTGTTCCAAAGTGCAGTAGAGGAGGTTGAAGCGTTCCAGATAGGAGTGGGGGTCGCCTCGACTGTGGAAGTGTTCCAGAGAGCGGAGGAGGGCTCGTAAAAGCCATCATCGTTATCAACATCCTCATACTCATTGTCCTCGTCGTACTCATCATCATTCTCAGATCCAGTAGGAACGGGGACAGCTCGTTCAACGTAAGTGGGTCGAGCAAAGGTGGAAGTGTTGGAAGCAGTCCAGGCTGCAGTGGACGTGTTCCAGACAGTGGAAGTCTCGACGGTAGAGGAAGCTGAATAGTAAGAAGAAGGAGAAGAAAGGACGGTAGAGGAGTTCACGTAGTAGGTAGTGGGCTCGGCAACAGCAGAGGTGGATTGGTTGTGCCACCAAGACTCCATGGACGAAATGTCAGACATGATTTCAGACCAGATGGGAAGAGTAGTGTAACCTCCATCATCAGTCCAAGAAGAATACCTAGTGGTCAAAGAAGCTGAGTAGTTGGTAGAAACTGAAGAGATGGTGGTGCCGTTAGTAGCGTTGTACTGGTTGTACTGCGCGGTAACAACAGCTGCAGCTGCAGCCATGGTGGCGATTGAGAACTTCATTGGTACCTTGTTTGAGATTCGACCGGGCTCCTTCTCATCACTATATATAATTCCAACATGAAATGAAAAAATTCCCCGAAGTCGTTAGAGTTCTAAATCAGATTCTCTATTTCTGCCATTTTGAGTGAATTCAGGGAGGCTAGGGTGCAGTAACTACAAGTGGAAGTAATAGATAGGATTCGCAAAATGAAATTCTCATGCAAAAAATTACTCAGCAACTCGTTCGCGGGCCGGATCTCTATACTTTCCTGTTTTAGGAGGTTCTGAAATGACGTGGCAACGTGATGACGAGAAGACCGAGGGTTCCAGTGTCAAGTATCAGTAGAGATGACGGGAAAGGCAAGTTTTCATATTAGTCTGCAATATACTGAGCAATTTAATCAATTGTCTTCTCTTTTTGTTCTGAGCGGTGCGGGGGCCATTATGAAACCAAAATGTGTGACGTGGGTATCGTCAATCGTGGAGATGTAGTTTTATACTGAATTAGTTGACCCATTCGCGATATTGAGGTACACATAGAAGCAAAATGAAGGTACTGTATTTAAAAGTGAAGTATTGGTAGCACCTACTTTATGCTAAGAGATCATAAGGAAGGTTGTCTCACAAAAGCACATAATTACATATCCATAGGCAGAAGAGCCATACCCAGAGAGACAATTCGAAAAGAAAAAAAACAACTCTCTTTATACAGTTTTTGTTCCAAAGAGTGGCCCCCTAGTTGCCCTTCACACGTGGAAGCATTACATATTTACGGACACCCGAGCTGCCAAGCTGTCAGACTAAGAAAAAGGTCGAGTAACATAGACAGTGGCTTTCTTGACATAAAGTAAAACTAAAACATTCGGGCGGAGTTCGTCGTATTTGACTTATTTTGAAAGTCTTTGGATTCGTTCTAGTAACTATTGCGTCTTGCCGTAAGCAACACTAGGCTTTGTGGGTCTCACACATACATACCGGTAGCTACCTCAACATCGAACATATACTATCTACCTCTTGTGTAATTAGTATCGTAGGGTGCCAAGCTAAAGCCTAATATATTTAGCAATGTGTTTGTTGATCTGTCATCTGAAAAAACTGTTGAACCCTTCGCCTAAGACTCTCATTACTTGCTCTGTCTGTATAGTGTCGATTATGGGTGCATGAAAACAACTAGGAACAACTGTGCTACTCTCTTCTGCCCGGTGAAAGAAAACTAGATATAATAAAAAGAATAGTGGACCCCATAAGTATACATCTGTAGTTTAGTATATGCTGCATTTAAGACTTGGTTTGTATAAAGTCCTGTTACAGTATCCTATGCCACCTTTAAATTGCTGTGCTGGTCGGATGTAGTTGAAAGGTCGTTCTGTGTAATATTGTACTAGCTACTGTAACCGTATAGCAGCTTTTTGGTTTTAGCAACAGTTACCCACATTAGTGATCGTATCCTTTCATTCTAGGTCAGATAACACTCCTTCCTTATTGGGCCCAGCGCGTCTATGGAGAAAAAGGATTTTTTCAAGATCTTGACTTCGTGACGTGAAAGTTAATAGAACGAGTAGAAGGCCAATTAAAGAAAGATGATGAAGATAGTAGGGCTAATAGACGGTCCATAGCCGCCCAAGTAGATCCCTATATGGTAAGTCGAATTAGACATGACATTGACTGTTAATGTGAGATGACTTCCCTGTATCCACAGCCATCTATTATCATATCTTTCCCTTTATGGGTGGCTAGTGAATGCTAAACCTCAACATAGCGGAGACTTAAAATGGCTTCGAGATCATCAAAACCCGTACCAAGTCATCTTCATGATATATTAAGCCGTTTGTTCTGCTCCCAAACAGCTGAGGCATAGCGAAAGCCCGACAGACTACTAATACTCGTTCTGTACCATCGCAGACGATACGCTCACATGCACTTCTACAAGAGAGGAAGTCTTTCAATAATATCATGCACTGTGGCTCTTTGTATTAACCAGGGTACAGTGCATTACTGTACCTCGTGTCAAGTGAATGTCAACTCACGGTGGCTATGCCAGGAGGTTCAGAGTTCAGAGCAGAGGTGAGTATGGTGCAAGAACACAGAGCCTGAATACGCCCTCCCCTTGAGAATACTCATTTGGATACGATTTTTTCCAAAAAAAAAACGACAATCTTTTATTGTTTCGGTGCTATTTAATCTAACTGGATACCTGAACCTCTTTGTGGTATCCGGCGGCGATTTATCTTTTACCTCTGAGCAGTCGTATCAACATAAAACAGGCAATTACTTTCTCTGGCATAAATTCACTCAGTTAACAGATAAAGGAATATACGGTTCTTGTAGACCACCAAGGGTAGCTATGAGTTTGGATAAACTGAGAACCTTCTACCTGGTACGATAGCTATTCGCTACTTGCAAATATATTCTTGTTCATGTCCCTCGGTACGACTCTGGTTACGTAAGCTTAACACTGAACAAGTCTTTTCCAATAATGAACCCCTTTCGTATCATCCAAAATGGCTGGGATTTGGTAGGCATATTTCAGTTGATTTTACCTTGTTCAATACAACACAGGAAAATTTATGGGTCCTGGCCGTTCTGTCGTGCACAAGACGCGTCCTTAATTACCTGTCGTTCTCGTGCTTTGAGCCGGGTAACTGAGTGAACTGAACACCAGAGGAAGAACATTGGAAAAACTGGACCAAGCGTGTATTATAGAGCTAACTTTTTCCTTGTGGTTAGTCACTTTTATTAATATTGCAACCCCATTGGTCTATACACATCCCACTCTCCATTCCACGATTATATAATCCCAAAGTTACTAGCAAACTTTAAATGGTCGCAGTATGCACGCTGGCTGTAAAATCACTAACGTCAATACTGTTCTACACTGCTAACCAAAAACTCACATCTACATCACTGACCTATGAGTGCCGCAAAAACTGCCGGACCTACGACGCTGGCCAACCATCTGGACAAGGAAGTCAAGACCGATGTGCTCGGAGCCATCGACTCCGACAAGCTCACTGAGGCAGCCCAAGGAGACCACAAGGCAATCAACGAAGAGTACAAAATCTGGAAAAAGAACAGCCCATACCTTTACAATGTGGTGATTGCCACCGTCATGGATCACCCCACTCTCACTGTTGAGTGGCTTCCTGATCTTTTTGACGATATCACTCCCGGAAGTATGAGCGCCAGACTTATGTTTGGATCCCACAGCTCAGGGCTGGATAAGGACTACATTCATGTTGCCTCTGTGGAGCTGCCCACCCATCTTCGACCCGAAACCATCGGTCTTCTCTCCAAGCAGGAGGGAGGTACTGATATGAAGCAACACCACGACGCCCATGGACGACACAAGCGAATCGCCATTGTGCAGAGCATTTATGAGGACGGTGAAGTCAACGTGGCTCGGTACAATCCGCTCGCCTCGAAGCAAATTGCCGCAGCGCATGTTACTGGAGACATTCACATCTTTGATCGAAACAACATCATGAACTCGAGAGAAGAGGCCAAGCCCATTTACAACCTCAAGCATCACACCAAGGAGGGGTGGGGCCTTGCCTGGAACATCAACCACGTTGACCAGCTGGTCAGTGGTGCTATTGATTCTACTGTTGCTTACTGGAAGATTCCTGAGGCTGCTTCGGACGGCACCTGCAAGGATGTCACGCCGTTCACTGTTTACAACCACGACGGCGCCGTCAACGATGTCAAGTTCAGCTACAAGATGGACTTCCTCATCGGCTCTGCTTCTGATGATTGCACTGTCAGACTGTGGGATACTCGAAAGTCCGGAAACAAGGCTGCTTGCACCATCAAGGAGTCGCGTGGAATTAACTCGCTGGATTTCAACCCCCATAGCGAGTTTTTGGTAGCAACAGGCTCTGCTGATGAGACTGTCAAGGTGTGGGATATGCGAAGAATGGATACCCCTATCTCGCAGCTCTACTCTCACTGTGATGAGGTGACCAAGGTTCAATGGTGTCCTCACCACCCCACTGTCCTGGCATCTGGATCGCATGACAGAGCTATTCTGGTTTGGGATCTTGCTCGTCTTCACGATGACCTCAGCTCCGACGAGAACGATGAGGGCCCTCCTGAACTACTGTTCCACCATGGTGGCCACAGCTCACGAATCTCTGACTTTGACTGGCACCCTACCCTGCCTTGGGTTATCGCCTCTGCAGCTGAAGACAATGTCATTCAGGTGTGGCGAATGGCTGAGAGTATTAGTAACGATGAGGCCGTGCCGGCTGATGACGTTGAAATGGAGGAGTGAATGGATAATGGAAGACGTTTTGTATAGCTAATGTATATGTATATTGTATGATCGACGGACATGGTTGTAGCAAGCTGTATGAGATAAGGTATGCCCTACCGGTAGCTACCTGGTACAGATATTCACATGTGAGAAGTCTTTCGTCTCTGGTAGCATCCAGGTGCACGTTTATACCCCATACCGTGATATGCGAATGGAACTAGATTGTTTCTTCGCAGGCTTAGTCAACCGTACAGTACGGTACCGGTACTGTATACCTTATGTTACAGTCATTATGCTATACGTTTATATATAAACCATCCTTCACCAAATCCATTATTTTTCCACCTAATTGTTAACCAAGTATCTGAGTCGCCATTCTCGCTGGAACTTTTCTTGGAGATCCGACAACTGTCGAATCAACGCGTTGCAAGCGTTTGTGAGAGCTTCCTGTGGTGAGTAATCATCTTCGGTCTGAATTCGAAGGTCGAAGTTGGCAAATAGAGGATGCTCCACCTTGTAGGCTGCGAAAATGACACGGGAGTCGTGCAGTAGTTGTGAACGGAGCAGGTTGCCCAATGTGTGGTCTTCTTTCTCGAATTTGATGTTGGCGCAGTTGGGAATTCGAGTGTCTGGGGTCACTTGCAATCTGTATTAGAGGAGAAGCATGAGAAGGACACATCAAATTGATGCTTTATAGAGGTCTGCTGTGGGCATGCTGGAGCACTTTGTTCGTCACACATGTTTTTCGTCTCGGATAGCTAAGCATAACACCTAAATCTGACGGAAAATCGCGCAAGATGTGATCACAAAAAACAGCTATGCAAATCACGAGTGAGCTTTTAGCAATAGATGAACATCAGATAGATCAGCTGGTGTCCAAATTTGTTTGTGCCGTTCAGCATTATCCCACAGCGTTTGATCGACCACTTTCCACTCAGAATACTCACTTTGGGACTCCGTCGGGGAGCAGAAACAGCTCAAATCTATCGGGAGCGTTCATTTTCTAGTTGTGTGTGTTGATGCTGATATTGATGGCGGTGCTTGTGTGCGTGCACAATCTCGCGATGTTTCAGGTAGGGTAACACTAGCTTTCCATCAAGGGCGTGTGTTCGATTTTGGCGAGACGCATACAATTGAGCTTAATTTTGAAAAGATGATTCTTGAAAGCCGCGCATGGACTAAAAGATTCATGGCCATCTGCACACCGCATTTCTGTATAGTGTCAATTCCAATTATCTTTCAGCAGTTGACAGGTTGTAATACACTATGCTTATAAATATCAAGCCAAAGTCGAGCAGAAGGCAGAACCCACGTTACAGTATGACTTGTAGTTGGCCTCTGTGTAAGCGGTGTACTGGTTCGTACTTGTACGGAGACTTTGTGCATCAAGTTGTTAAATCCGCACCCTCACATATACACAGCCTGTGTACCTTTTGGTATTATTCACCATTTCTTGCCTACAAACGTGTGTGATGGATACCCACAAACTCCACACCGATCAAGATTTTTTTATTCTAAGCTTTTATTTTCGTCTTTTGATATTGTTTTTAGTCAAAGTTGTAAGTTTCTTGGGATCCTATCTGGTACAGTATCGTAGCTATCGTACCCTGGTAAACTTGTTTCTACTTTTTTTTCATATTTTGTATTTAGTTCCCCAGATTAAATTATTACCCCACCATACATCCCCAAGTTTGTCCCTTGCATCCAACCCTGATAACCCAGTCAACGGGGACATGACGGAGCATGGTTGGACAAATACTCGGCGACTCCCAGAGTCATCTGAAGCGTCAATTCGACACCATAAAGTGCAATTTTATCAGAGTTTATGAAACAGCGACAATCGTCTCCGCTACCTATACGACTACCGTACAAGGATGGGTGGTTTGAAGTTGACAAACGCTATTCATGCCCTGGGTGGTCAATTATGGAGTTGTAAGACCCAAACTTGGAAAAACGAGTACCATTTTCCATATTTAACTGCTTGTTCAGGCTAGCTATTGTACACTTAACGTTTCTACCTATGTGTTTGTGTCCTGTCCTTGATGAGTAAGCCAATCATGCAGAGAACCACGTTGGCGTCTCACAATAAGGTTTGAGTCGTAACACAGATTATGAGTAGTGTGAGAACGAAAAATTACACCTAAGTTAACTTTGCTAACATAGCCCGAATATGGCTTCCACTGCCTCTGGTAAGTTCCATTATCTTAATTCCCTCTATATTTCTCCGAGTTTTTGTTGTTACTGTGGTGGGTTGTGGACATGCATTCCAGATGTAAGAGCTTATGACGTTGGCCGAATTTGAATTTTGCGTGCCCTGTTTCCTTGCATCTTTCGCATCAGCGGACGACGAAAACGTGAGTGACGAATGGCTTCAAAAGGAGCTGAATGACAACTTGAGGCGGTGGAATAAAGCACCCTGTTTCACCAAGATATTATTGTGATGGCCACGTAATTAACGCAGGACCCCTACAGCACATTTATTATTCCCACACGTCCATTGGCGTAATTACTGTGAGTATTATCAAGGCGGAGAACAGGAGGATGTTTGATGGGAGAGAGGGGCGAGTGGTAGTACTGTGATAGCGCTCTTGTGACTTGCTTTGGACGATGGCCCCAGAAATGATTTTGATGATGCTTTATTGTCGCTCCTACCCAATTTCTCGTAGCTGGGTGCGTCATGAACGATCAGCGTTTTACTCGATTATTCTCGGCAAGGCTATCACAGTGGCAGTGGTGGGGAAATACGAAACGTGACGGGCACGTATTGTTTCCTGTCTCTTGCTCTCCGTTTTTTCGCAGATTTTGTGTCCACAGCCACCCATCATGCAGCGTTGATTCAGTCGCCGAAAAAGCTGCATCCTAGGAACTGGTCCCCCTACGTGCACCCTTTTGGATAATGACTGCATGCATCTATCATTATCTACATTCATCCATCCGGATTCTGATATCGCTGATTTTTCATCCGATTCTTCTACGACATGGCGACAGTGCCTCGTTCTGTGCATCCATAAATCACACTTCCGACGTTGCCTCTATGCAGCTCCTCCCAACCCAAAATCATGCACGTTACTAACTCAGACAATGGACCAACCACAGGAGAAACCAGCATCCAACGCTACATCTCCAAAAATGTCGCCCAAAACTGAGCCCGAGGCAGACTCTGGTGCTGCATCCGCTCCCGCGCAGCCCGCGTCAACTTCTGCACCCCCCGCTCCAGCTGCACCCGCTGACACCACCCCTTCGACAGCAGTAGCAGCTCCTCCAGCAACCACGGCTACCGCTACTCCTACGGCTCCTTCGACAGCTGAAGCCGACGAGCAACAGAGAGTCAAGCCTGAGGAAAGTGTGCCTGCTCCTGGCCCCAGTGTTGCCTCCTCGGCCGCTCCCACTCCGGCGGTGCCTACACCTGTTCCTTCCTCTGCAGCTGCTCCCTCCGCCCCTGCTAGCACCACTGCTCCCTCTTCCACGGGTCCTAGCTCTGCTTCCCCAGTACCTCCCCAGCCTGCCCCTCCTGCCTCCACTCCTGGCCCTGCGCACTACCACGGATCTCCCCCTCACCAGATGCACCCAGGCCCCGGACCTCGAGGGTCACCTGCCCCCGCTCAGCAACAACCACCCCAGCCCCCACAGCAGCCACAGCAGCATACACCCCAGCCTGGTGCCCAACCCTCCCCTGCTGGTGATATCGAACACATGCACCATATGCACCTGCCACCACGAAATCATTCGACCAGCGTGTACCGTGCCCTCAACGTGACTGACGCGCTCACCTATCTTGATCAGGTGAAGATTCAGTTCTCTGACAACCCCGATGTTTACAACCGATTCCTGGACATCATGAAGGACTTTAAGAGCCATACTCTCGATACACCCGGCGTCATTTCTCGGGTTTCCAATCTTTTCCGAGGATTCCCACATCTCATCGAGGGCTTCAACACCTTCCTGCCCCCTGGTTACCGAATCGAGTGCAGTGGTGATCCCTCTGACCCTCACCCCATCAAGGTGACTACTCCCGCAGGAACCACCACCGGTGCTGAGATGGGTATTACTCAGGGCCAGCAGCCTTCGCAGCCCCAGGCCCAGCCTGCCCATATGCAGCAGCAACAACAGGGTCCCCAGCAGGGCCCCCAGCAACAGCAGGGTCCTCCCCACCACATTCAGCAGCAGCAGCAGCAGCAGCAGCAACCGCCTCACTTGCAACAGCACCCTCATCACCCCCCTCCCCATGGAGCTCCTCTTTACGGTCCTCCTTCCGAGCAAGCTGCAGGCCAGTCTCTGCAGCAGCTCTCTGGTGTCGATAACCGTGCTTCTCCCAGTGAACCCAGTCGACGGTCCGGTGCGCCTGTAGAGTTCAACCACGCAATCAACTACGTGCACAAGATCAAGAACCGATTTGCTGATCAGGAAGAGACATACAAGCACTTCTTGGAGATTCTCCAGACTTACCAAAAGGAGCAGAAACCTATTGGAGAGGTTTATCAGCAGGTTACTATCTTGTTCCGAAACGAGCCCGATCTGCTGGACGACTTCAAGCAGTTTCTGCCTGACACCAGTGGTGAGGCAGCAGCCTATCTCGAGGCTGTTGGTCAGCAGCAGCGGCTGCCTCCCGTGGGTAACTTTGCCCCCGCTTACCCTGGTCCTGTCCACCAGCCTACCGCCGCTACTGGTGGCGCTGGTGGTGCTGCTTCTGCTCCTCCTGCTGCGCCTGCAATCAAGAGAAAGCGATCGTCCGTCAGCGAGTTCCCCACCGAGTACAGCAACATTCGAGGAGGTGCTGCCGCTGCCGCTGGTGCCAACAAACGTAAGAAGGAAGACTCTCCTTCTCTTCTTCCCACCCCCTCCCCGCTGGCTCCCACCTCTGGCAATGATGCTCTTGTGGAGGAAATCTCCTTTTTTGACCGAGCTAAGAAGCACATTTCCAATAAGGCTGTGTACAACGAGTTCCTCAAGATTCTCAACTTGTTCTCTCAGGGTCTGATTGACAAGGCGACACTTGTTGAGCGAGTTGAGGGTTTCCTGGGTGGTTCTCATGAGCTCTTCGCTTGGTTCAAGAAGTTTGTTAACTACACTGAAAAGCCTCTGCATATTGAGAACATTGTTTTCAAGAAGTCTCACCTGGAGCTCTCGCTGTGTCCTCCCCTGGGACCCTCGTACCGACTGCTTCCCAAGTCCGAGCGATTCATGCCCTGCTCTGGTCGTGATGAGATGTGCTGGGAGGTGCTGAACGATGAGTGGGTGGGCCACCCCACCTGGGCCTCGGAGGATTCCGGCTTTGTCGCTCATCGAAAGAACCAGTACGAAGAGGTGCTTCATCGAGTCGAGGAAGAACGTCACGAGTACGATTACTACATTGAGGCCAACCTTCGATCTATTCAAACGCTCGAGACTATCAGCAACCGTATCGCTAACATGAGCCACGAGGAGAGGCTCAACTTCCGTTTGCAACCTGGGCTTGGCCATGGAACCACCATCTATCAAAAGGTCATCCGAAAGATTTACGACAAGGAACGTGGATTGGAAGTAATTGAGGCTCTCCATGAGAACCCTGGAATTGCTGTCCCTGTTGTTCTGCGGCGTCTTAAACAGAAGGATGAAGAGTGGCGACGGGCTCATCGAGAGTGGAACAAGGTGTGGCGAGAGACTGAGCAGAAGGCCTTCTACAAGTCTCTGGATCATCTTGGCCTTACCTTCAAGCAGCTGGACAAGAAGATGCTTACCAGCAAGCAGCTAGTGGCCGAGTTGGCTGCTGCTAGAGTGGATAGCAACGCTACACCTGCAACCAAGAAGCCTCTTCTGGGTCTTAAGCCTGTGCAGCAGCTCAGCTACGATTTCAAGGATTACTCTGTTTTCGGGGATGTTCTGAAGCTGGTCAGTGTTTTCCTTGAGCATAGCAGCAGTTATAGTGCCAATGATCGGGAGAAGCTGGGTGTCGTTATGGATGGGTTCTTGTGGTTGTTTTTCGGCTACGAAGGTGGATCAACGAAGGTCGAAGATTCTAGGTCTGATGACGAGTCGAAAACTGGTGAGGAATCTAAGGATGACACCAAGGATGACACCAAGGACGAATCGAAACCTGAGGAGTCTGGTTCAAAGAAGGTCGACTCTGGTGAGTCTAAATCCGAGGAGAAGCCTGAGGCTGACGAAGAGTCTGCCGTCAAGGTTGAGGGGGAGCCTGCCAAGGAGGGTGATAGCGACACTTCTGAGGCTAAGGAGGATACCAAGGATGCCCCCTTGGCCAACGGTAATGGCGTCAAGAGCGAGAATGGCTCTTCCTTCCGATCTCGACCTTCCCTCAAATCCATCCTCACCAAGGCCAAGTCCCGAGAGGCTACTCCTGATGCTGAGGACCCTGCATCCCCTTGGATTCACACTGATACTACCCTGAACACTTCAACCCCTGGCAAGCGACACCGATTCAACCTGTTTGCCAACACTACGATCTATGTGTTTTTCCGACTTCTCCAGACTCTCTATCAGCGACTTGTTGAGGTGAAGGCTCTCGAGGAGACCGTTTCTGCTGAGATCGCTTCCAGAACCCCTGTCGATTTTGCTGTAGATCTTAATCTCTACGATCACAAGCTCGATGACATGGGTCTTCGGTTCAAGTCCAAGAACTGCTACCCTCAGCTGCTCAACCTCTCTTGTCGATTGATTGAGGGTGATGTTGAGCACCAGTGGTTTGAGGAGGCTCTTCGACAAGCATACAGAAACAGAGCCTACAAACTGTACACTATTGACAAGGTGGTTCAAGCACTTGTCAAGCATATGCATACAGTCATCTGTGACCAGAAGTCCAACGAGATCATGCTGCTCTTTGAGAAGGATCGTCTAACCCCCACCTCATCTATTCATCAGCAGATTCTTCACCGACTTCAAGTTAAGCAAGTTGTGGACTCCGATGAGAGCTTATACAGAATCGAGTTTGATGAGAAAACTGGTCATGTGACTATTGTCTACTTGTCTGGTGAGGATGAGTCTGTCAGCCACGTCGGTGCTACCGATGAGGAGAAGTGGAAGTACTATCTCACTTCTTATGTCATGGCCAACCCTACTGAGGGTGTCAAATCTGACAAAATTCGAATGCCTCTGCTGAGACGAACTCTTGAGGACTTTGAGTCTCGTGATGAAGAGGAGGACGGACATGTCCATTCTGATTCCATCTTTGAGACTGTTGAGCAGAACCTTCTTGTTCGAATCGCCCTTGGTTCGTTCAAGATGTTCTTTGTTCCAGGTACTGAGGACTGTTTTGTTCGAAAGAGCGTCGAGACTGAGCCTGTTACTGGAGAGACTGTCCGACAGCAGAAGTTCAAGGCCATTCAAGACGGCTCCTCTACTTTCAAGCAGGGACTCGAGCAGTCGCAGATTGATACCTTGACTTCACATTTTGAAGCCTTCAAGAATGGAGAGGTTGATGAGCTGCTTGTCGAAATCAAGACCAACAATGCTAGCGATAACGAGGATCCCAACAAGACCACGGAAATGGTGGATGGTGATAAGACTGAGGAGGTCAAGGAGGAAGACGATGAAGAAAAGGTTGAGACTGAGAAGGAGGATGTTGAGATGAAGGAGTGAAGGATTTTTGTATGAGATTGTTTTAATGTATTTTATCAATTAGCTATTAATTAGTGAGAACTCTGCAAGTTTCACCGTAAGATTCCTGCTTGAGACATCAGGTCTTATTGTCAACCCGATGGTCATATGAAGGTCGCGGTAAAACGTTATATAAAGACTGGCCGGCCGTGCCAGTATCCAAAACTCCTAATCGGCATGTTTTTCGTTATTGAACTTTTTTGGGGGGTGGTAATTTACTTCAGCAAAAGCAAATGTGGGCATTTTGACAAGGAATAAAAAGTCATCCGGCTGGCTGGCTGGCAGCCGTGTACAGTGGAGCTAGTTTGAATTGATGGATGTGATTTGTGGGATGAATGGAAACGCAGGAGACTTCCAAGTTCAATGATATTTGGAAGTAACGACAGCTAGCTACTAGTGTTTGTACTGTACTCGTAACGTACACCTGGTATAGCGTTAGCTACGTACTGTATTTCACATACAATACCGGATACTGTACTAATAGTTACAGTTGTTATTAAGCACAGTTGTTTTATAGTGGCGTACCTGTTCATTTTTGATAGATCAGTAGCTGCCAGTCGCACGTCACTGCTTGTGACACGAGCGTGCTGTACGTACCGGTAGCTACTGTACGAAAAAATGTAGCTCGACGCGTTCGATGTACGCTCGTTACATCAGCGCCACTTCGCTAGCCCACAATAATTGCAAGCCTTGTCATGTTTAGGCCAGACCATCTTCCCTAACCTGGTACCCCTGTCTTTTCTTGGTCTCATGCACAAAGTTTACTATCAGCACGTGAATACCGCAGTCTCTGCTTATCGTTAACAACATCACAGCAATGACCAAGGAACGATATTACGAGAGTCAAGAGCGAGATTTACGAAAAGACATTCAAGCAGTCGAACGTACATTGTTCAACCTTGAAGACCATGTTGACCAAGCAGCCTCACGTGCCGCGCACGCCCAGAAGGAGCTTGAAAAAGCTGAAGCTGATTTGAAAAGGGCTCGACGAAAGATGACCTTGGAGAAGCAGAGACTGAACGGGTATAGGGAACAATTAAAGGAGTTACGTTATGCCAGGGATGGGAAAACAACTCCAAATAAGAACCATATTGAAACTTTGGATCTGCTGAATGAGGAGGATATTGTGAAAGGCCTAGGGCTGCCTTATTTGCCGGGGCATCAGGTTGATAACTAACGTGATATTGAAGGCTTCTTGTGTTACATCAGATACTTGAAGAAACTGCTTGTTCTTTACAGGTTTCGCAAATAGGTTTCGCGACAAGAGAGCATCCCAAATCTGGCATCTGTCAACTTTCATGCATGCACAACATGGAAAGGAAGTGAACTGTGACCCATTTGACAGCAACATGGGGCTTGAGTTCTCATCTGTTAACACCCCTCGTTTTGGTAAAGTCCAAGAGGCTGAAATGTGCCGAGCCATCAATCCAACCAGTTCTTCCGTGATTGTGTTACGTGCATCTTACACGAACGATTACTCAAGACATCCTCATATGCCATGTGACTAACGAAAAGAGCTCTCTGTACACATAACTGTACGATACAGTAACTATTTAATTATTTATACTATAATACCCTATAATATTTTGAGGATTTTATGCGGTGAATATCATTTTACTTCATTTGCACACACGCACGCACACGAACACAAACACTACCTGGTACAGCACGATACCAGTGCCTTCAAGTACTTGAAATCTTTCTTTCATATCCTTCTATATGCTATAAATACTTTTCTCCTGCAACTAGTTATCGGTGTATTCGACTCCGAAGTCTGCAAGCTTTTCTCCTTCGACGTTTCTCCAGTGACCCCGTTTGTAGAAGTCATTCTCAGAGTTCATTTTTCCTGCACCAATGCCACCGAGCAAGCAATCGGGCTCTTCACCTCGACGCCGGAGACCATCCTTGAGATTTTGGAGAGGTACGTTCTCGGGGTCATAATCCACATGGTCCGGAGGCCAGCACAGAGGCTCTCCTTCTTCAGTGTACCCACTTTCATTCTTTTCAAACGTGATTCCGTCTCCTCTAGCAGTGCCCCAAGGGAGCCAGAACGTAAACGGAGAACCAACTGCGTTGAAAATGTTTGTGAAGAGTTCGATATCGTAGGGAAACTCAGCTCTCTCCTCTGTGATAATTTTTCGACGAACCAGACTCTCGACACGGTCACACTCCCAGGACTCAATCTGTGTAATTCCGTTACACATGTTGATGAAGACACGGATTGTGAGGATGCCTACAGTGAACAGGACGAAGAATGATGCGGGCAAAAAGACAATGGAGAGGATTACTTCAGTCTTATCGAATAAGTAGGAAGGCATGTGCCGGTCTCTCCACAGCTTCATGATTCTGATACACAAACGGATGAACAGGTATCCAACAGTGATATCGACCCATGCCAAAAACCTCATAAAATGAGGCATGTTTCTGTGACCTACAGTGTTGTTGGTCCAGGGGCAATGATGGTCCATCTTCAAGACACAAACGCCCAGGGCTTTAGAGTGATGGGTTCTTTCAGGCTTATAGGCCTTGCACTTCAAACAATAAAGCTTCATACCTTTTTCAGGCGGGGTGTATGATTTTGGTGGCGATCCAGGGGGCACCACGATGGCAATAACGTAGGACACCCACACCATGGCCGAGGCAAAGACGAACAGATTCAGCTCATTACTTGACACGTGGTGAGGCAGAATAAACATGGCTGAAAACGTCGAGAGTGTGAAAATGATGATACACGGGATTATTACCCCTATCCAGGGATTGGCGAACGTGATCATGGTTGTCGAGGATGTGAGACTTCACTAATGATTTTGTCTGATCCTGATATGCGCTCTATATGCGTCCCAGCTTAGTAAGGAGATATACGTAGCCCTAACCTTGCGAATAGTTCGGGGGCTTGGTGTGCCTAAATACTTCATCTCAAACACCCAATTGACTTTTTTGGGCCAATAAAAGCCAACTATGGTGCCAATTGATGCTTCATAAAGATTGTCAAGTTTTATTAGGCCCGTTAAAATGGTTCCTCCTTGATTTTTGAGAAAATTGGCCAACAAATTTTAATATTTTTATTGACCCTAAGTTAAAGTTAGTTAAACAGTTAAACATGTGGAACTCCAAATTTGAGTTGATTGGAAATAATAAACCCTGAGGGACCCACAATCAATCATCCCTAGAAGTAGATAACGCCTAGGTATTTTGGAGAAAATTAACCATCAAATGCTGATCTTAACTGGAGCTATCTGCTGTGTTTTTACCATTTGTTTTACGAGTATTCTGTGCGGCACGGAATAACCGGCTGCTATCTCTCTGCTATCTCTTCCAACAGTAGTCCAGAAAAAACCTTAATTGGACAACCTTCCCCAACTGAGTCACTCCCCAGATTTTTGCATCTCTACCTACAACCCACCACAACCAAAAAAAAAATGTCTGAAGTTCCTTCTAAGCTCAAGCTCTGGGGAGGCCGATTCACCGGCGCCACCGACCCCCTCATGAACTTGTACAATGCTTCTCTGCCTTACGACAAGAAGATGTACGAGGCTGATCTTGAGGGTACCCGAGTCTACACTGCTGCCCTCCGAAAGCTCGACATCCTTAACGATCACGAGCTCAGCGAGATCCACCGAGGTCTTGCTGAGATCAAGAAGGAGTGGGCCGCCGGAACCTTCAAGGAAGAGGAGGGAGACGAGGACATCCACACTGCCAACGAGCGACGTCTGGGTGAGATTATCGGCCGAGACATCTCTGGAAAGGTGCACACTGGCCGATCTCGAAACGATCAGGTCGCCACCGATATGCGACTGTACGTTCGAAAGGAGCTCGGTGAGATTCGAAACTTGCTTGCCGACTTCATCAAGGTTCTGATCAACCGAGGTAAGACTGAGATGGACGTTCTCATGCCTGGCTACACCCATCTGCAGCGAGCCCAGCCTATCCGATGGGCCCACTGGCTGTCTTCTTACGCCACTTACTTCACCTCCGATTTGCAGCGACTTGACCAGCTCATTGAGCGAGTCAATGTCTCTCCCCTCGGATGTGGTGCTCTTGCTGGCCACCCCTTTGGCATTGACCGAGAGTACATTGCCTCCGAGCTTGGTTTCGGTGGTATCATTGGCAACTCCCTTGTCGGTGTTGGTGATCGAGACTTTGTCACCGAGACTCTTTTCTGGGGCTCTCTTCTCATGAACCACATTTCTCGATTTGCTGAGGATCTCATTGTCTACTCCACTGCCGAGTTTGGCTTCATCCAGCTTGCCGATGCCTACTCCACTGGATCTTCTCTCATGCCCCAGAAGAAGAACCCCGATTCTCTCGAGCTGCTCCGAGGTAAGTCTGGCCGAGCATTTGGCCACCTTGCTGGCTTCATGATGTCGGTGAAGTCCACCCCTTCCACCTACAACAAGGATCTGCAGGAGGACAAGGAGCCTCTGTTCGATAACCTCACCACCGTCTCTCACTCTATCCAGATTGCCACCGGTGTCATGTCCACCCTTTCCATTAACAAAGAGAAGATGGAGGGTGCCCTCACCATGGACATGCTTGCCACTGATCTGGCCGACTACCTCGTCCGAAAGGGTGTTCCCTTCCGAGAGACCCACCACATCTCTGGTGAGGCCGTCCGAACTGCTGAGGAGCTCAAGGTCTCTGGCATCGATCAGCTGACTCTTGAACAGTACAAGAAGATCGATGAGCGATTCGAGGAGGATGTTGCCAAGGTCTTTGACTTCGAGCAGTCTGTTGAGCGACGAACTGCTATCGGAGGTACTGCCAAGTCTGCCATTCTTCAGCAGTTTGATGCTCTTGAGAAGAGCCTTTAAGTGTATATATAAGTATATAGTATTTGGTTTGTTATAGTTGAATCTGGTACAGTACGAAGGAATGAGACATGAAAAAAGCCGCTCGAAGGGCTTCTTACTGTAACTTGTACCGGTACCAGGTAGGTCTTACACCTTGTAGTCGTGATATCTTCTTTCAAGCCTATCAAACCCCTGAGAATCTTCTGACCAAACATGCATTCATGCAATGCACCTCCAACCTTCTGTCCCATGTGAGAAGCGCTGTTTTAGATAGAGAATTGCTCGATACTTTCTTGCGCTATTTATTGGATATTCGATATTGGCGAAGTGGACATTAGGGCACGTTTCAATCCCAAGTACATAATCACCGGTGTGAAGTAATAACACCTGGTACATCTTCCTCTCTCAGCCGCACATCTATTTATAGTGACGGTGTACAATTTTTCCGACATATTCCCGCTGAGAACGATGAGTTAATTGGAACATAAAGGGTCTCGCTACCTGGTACTATACAACCAAAGCTAAGAGGTGTGTTGTTTTTTTCGTATTTCTATATATATATATATATAACTGTGGTTTATTGTTTCAATTACCCTGGTTTAAATACTGGTCTAAACCGCGCTCTAGACAGTATATAGCAAGCGGGGAGCGAAAAGCTTAGTTTTTGACGTCTAGACATGATTATTCTACCTGTATACGATATTGCACAGGTATAGCTAGATTAATACACCAGTTTGACATGTTAAACTTGGTTACACGTGCCTGTAGCTCTGTGATCCCATACCACATGGTGTTTGTACCATCTACATGGTCAGCCATCTCTACAGCTACGAGTGCAATCGCCGATGAAGCAGAGCACACATGAGCGGTCTGTTGCAAGTACAATCATCTAAATTATCATTCACTCATTCACATATTTAGTTCACTCCTTGTTGGACCGTTATTGGCGTGTGGTACTCCGTCTTATTGTGTGCGATAGTCGTCACAGTGGCCATGGCGTTTGTGTTAGTTTTGCGGGCTCAGCCGCGAGTCGCCGTATCGTTTCCTCCGCTCAGCTCATCTCCAGTCTCAAATAAACTCATTTGTCCTTCTCCATTCTCCCCTTAGTTGTTCTGGCTCAGCTGGCTGCTCTCTTTGATGGGGGACTGAACTCCTGGGGGAGACGAGCCACCTGGGGCACAAGAGCCACCTCCACATCCATTGTGTTGGAGCTTAGAGATCTTTTCGGGGTTAGGGTGTTGGAGCCCAACCTGGCCAGCATCTACCGAGTCCACTCGGCCAGCACGGCTCATGGCGTAGTCTCCAGAATCAAAGTACTTGCGCTCGTTGATTTTCTTGGAAAGCACGTCCTTCTGGGTAGGTAGCTTACCGTAGAGCTTGAAAATCCGCTGCTCCTCAGGCGACAGAGACGACACGTCGACCTTGTTTGCACGGTTGGGGTTCAGAGACGACATGTGAGATGGTGTGGGTGACTGGGTGTAGCAGGTATGGTGAGTGCTGTGTCGACTGGCTATAATAATGGGCAGTACATGCCGAACTGCACATAGACTCTAACTCAACTAAGTTTGTCCCGTGTGCAGCCCAAGTGTAATGCTCTTTGGTGCGGTAAAGGTGCAAGACGGAGCATAGATCCAACGCTGTGGCGCTTTCACGTATACTGCGTGAAAGATGTCGTCTATCTTTAGACGTGGGAAATTTTCTGAGAATATTACGGCACCATTTTTTACATAATTTAGCTCTTCCTCTCAAACGTGACATAAATCCTCTCCCTCACAATATCTACATCTCCGCATTTTGCCTTGCCCACAAGGTAACGTCGTCGTTGAAACAAGCGATGTTACGAGAGCCAATAATCTGAGAGACACGCTTTCTATAGCTTTGGTTGTTTGTGGTAGACAACGGAACATTCGTACAATGGAATGGACTCCGCAACAACCCAACCCATGTGGGGTCTTAGATCTACCCTAACCTGAAGGTGGAGTGGCGACCTCCAGAGGAGCGGTTGCAAATGGAAAAGAAGGACCCTGCGGAGGGTTAAAGCTCACCTGAGCAATGATGAAACCTTGCTTGACATCAATGTCTCTACGCTTTTGTCAGTCAGCGTATTTGCTCTGTACCTGACTGACAGCTTCACATTTACGACGTGAACTTTTTGCTCCGAGAGAGCGAGCAACTGACACCCAGCAACAGCATGCCTATCCCGCAGCGGCACCAATCTATAGACAACGCTGGCAAGATGGCAAATCAGGCTCGAATTTATCAGTACAGTAGCTTGGATATTGGAATGTTTCATCCATTCTAAATCTAGCTAGAAACATTCTCTTACAACGGTCAATTAATTTCACATGTCCATCGATCACAGACTAACTTGGCTTAGTAACTCTTTCCATAGGGCGATATAAAACGCACCATTACATCACGTTACTTTGAAACAATGTTTAAATTCTGTGCCAGGGCCTTTTGGCTCCAGCGAGGGGCTGTGGCACTTCAGGACGCCCCATCTGCGAAGTTGCTTGCATCGGCCCGTTACAGACTCGTTACTCCAGCCAACTTTCTGGCGGTTCTTTGGCCACACCCCCACGTCTGGTCATGGGAACACTTTTCAAGGCTTTAAGGTTTACTGTGAACATAACACCTTTTGAGATGAACTGAACTGAAACCTAAAGTAAAATTGAGCACGCGTACACTACAGAACGGTTGTCGTTTGAATTGATACTTGAGACAATACCTAACCATTCGACATTCTGAGTCGCTCTTTGTGATCAGACATGTAAAAATAATGCTTGTTTTCCCAAATATCGTATTGGAGTCGCTTAATCTGAAACATTCCATTTTTTATTATTGGGGGTTGATAACGATACCTGCGACCACCACCGCATCAACCCCGCCGCCTGTCCCACCGACTAAAGTTGCAACCAAGATACAAGTAGCAGTATCCATGAAAACGTTGGCTAAATCTAAATCATCTCTGGAAGAAAAATTAGAGCGCCGCTAATTATTGCCTTCACGTCATGGCATTGTCGTCATGATCCTGCCATGGTACTGTACGCAGGCTATGGATACTGTTTTCCTTAATTCCTCACAACCGTCGTGCTCGATTATCAACATTTTACCTTTGTGCTGAAATTGGAAAGGTAAAAAAGCAGGGTAAACGTTTATGGAAGTACTTTTGAAGGAACATCCGTATCCAACCGATTGGATGATAAGGTGACCCTATACATTGTAGCGGAACTAACGGTGCTCTACAGTAGTAATGTTTTTTAGTCCACCACTTGAATCTACATTGTGGTGGCTGGGTTCATATAGAACCATCATCAATTTATCAAATGGGGTGAGTATTGAGCAGGGTAACATTGATCAACCTTTTGTGTGCATCTCGTGCTGATGAGCTTTGCCACTGTCCCATATTCATAATTGAACATGGTCACCATATTACAAGTGCCCCAGAATACGGCAAGTGCGCAAATAAATGGCCCGAAGGTTGGACTGTTCCATACTGTGATTCCATTTACTGGTGGAGGTTACTGAAGCTCTCTGGTGGCTTAAGAACTGCTTCTCTAAATTCATCTCCATCACCTGTAGGGATATTGAAAGCTGTCCGCTACAGTAGATGCTCTCATGGGGAGTCGTGAGGTTCTCGTTGGTTGTGTTGTGAGGTTGGTTGTTTTCTTCAAGCGCAATGTTCATCCAAGAGGCCCTTAGGACCTATTAGGACATCGTACAATGGATTGTGCGGGGTCAAGATCTTGGGGACTGACTACATAATTACCCATCCTTATTCCGATATTAGGAATTCAGATTCTGTGATACTTGGTGTAGCCCTAATTACTTGGCTACCAGGTACCGTAGCTACATCTAGCGTGACTTAAAAGTTCGCGTCTTTGATTGCCCACTCACAGAATTTCTGATTATTCTTGTTGCCCTGTCTACAAGTGTTGTACCTATTACTGTCGACGGGCATATTTTTGGCCGTTTTCCGTCTTGGCTCGGCTTCTTATGACGTAATTATTTGAGAGTTGTCAAGTTGCACTTGAAATAATAAATAGTCCAGAATTTGTCAGCCTCTTGTTTACTGTACACATTGATCCCGCATTTGTGCGTCGGGTTTCTCCATCACTAAAGAACGATAAACGTCTTCCAATTGGACATATCACTAACGAGGCCTAGATATCAGGTCCAAGGGGGGACGGAGTTTCTTATCATTCTGTAATACCGTGCCCATGTGGTAGCTTTCGTGAATATAAATTACGTAATGAAGAAAAAAAAATATCCAGGGGCGACAGGGTGGAGTACAAAAACGAGTACTCATACCGTACCTCGTATCTTTAAAAAACATTACAGGCCCAGATAAGCACGCCGGCGGTAGTGCAAGTCGTGCATTAGTGCATCATTTAAACTCTTAGGCCAATGAGATGTGCTACAAGTACAGTACCAGTACGAGTACGTACCATATCCTTGCCAAGGGTGTAATTATACCAACTGCTAAAAATCTTGACACTTTATTCCATCCCCTAATTGGATGTGTAGCAGCGATTCGTCATTTGCAGCTGGTGGTATCGAACCAACTGGAATACGAGTAGCTACTGTACCAGGGTGTGTACTTTTACAGTATGTATTCGCAAGTTCCATAAGGAGATAAGTCACAGTTTTAAACAATAACTACAGTATTATTAGCTAGATATAGAATAGCTAGAGAACTTGAAATAATTCAACTCAAGAATAATCATGACCGAAGAACTGGCCCGATTTAGAGCTGGACACCAAGGCCACCAAGGGCACCCTTAACCTGGTCAACGAGACCGAGGGCAGAAGTGACCTGGCCCTTAAGAAGAGGAACTTCACCCAGAAGTGTGCCGAGGATACCATCAATGGTACTGAGAAGAGGAGGCAGGACACCAAGTAGGGGGCTGAGAAGGGCCTTGTCAACATCGTCCACGAGGAGAACCAGAATCTTCTCGAGGGTGTCAATAAGACCAAGAACCAGAGGGGAGAGGATGATAGGCACAAGAAGTCCCACAATAGGGCCAAGGAGGGGGAGCTTCTTAAGAGAGTCCACAATACTGTTGAGACCGGTGGTAAGGTCGACGAAGGTCTTAGCCAGAGTCTCAGAAGCAGAAAGAGAACCAGGCTTGGTGATGGAGTCGACGGTACCAGTGACAAGGTTAAGCACGACACCAACGGTGGACACGATGGATCCAATGAGATCAAGGGTTCCTCTCTTCTCAAGAGCGTTGTTGGTGTAAGCCTCGAGGGTTCGGGAAACCAGCTCCTGGGTAGCTCGCTCGTCAAGAAGAGGAGCGGGGGCAGGAGCGGGAGCGGGAGCGGGAGCAGCAACAGCAACGGTAGCCAGGGTGGCAGCAAGGATCATAGACTTGGCAGAGACCATTTTGTGGAGAGAAGGGATCAGTAGATGTAAAGGAAGATGTTTTGTGATGAGAAGTATTTAAAATATGAGACTGCGAGGGCATTTATATACTCTCGCGCAAGTCTTTAGCGGCACAGATTGGCCCAACACGCTACTCGACACGGTCCAATCTCTCCATTGTTCAATTTTGGCGTGCATAGGGGTGTAGACTAGTGACAAGTAAAGACACAAACGTTCTCTTTGTTCTCAGACTTGATTATCTAGGAGTACCTCTGGTACGTGCGAGGGTGTTTAGACAATCACAAAACGTGGATGTAGGGTCCGCTCCTGGATGTTCCTGAAGTCCCTGAAAGCATATGCTTAGAACAGTTGTAGCTGTCTCTGAAGCACTCCAAAGATCGCCGAAGATCTGCAAGATAGAGTACAGTACGAGTAGTACGATACAGTAAAGATTATGCGTAACTAGCCACGATCAATGGTGCCACTGGGACCCTGTTTTTTTTTCAGACCGTCTCATCAGTTTTGACACTCTTATTCGCTTATCTCATACTTCGTGTAGTTGGCCTGATCTTGGCCTCCATCGCTGCATTCCCACGTTCCCGCCCTTTCATCAGTTTCTGTGCCGGATTGGGAAGCGAAACCTGGCAGCATGACAGAACAATGCCTAACCATGCAAGGTGGCTGGGCGGGTGGAGAATTGCAAATCTAGCATTAGTAATGACATGTAGTCAAAACTGTAAGAGAGGTCGCAAGTTCTCCAGTAATTGTGATGTGAGCGATGATTAGTGGATCACTCACTTACCTATCACTGGTGCTGTTCCTGAATGTTAGTTTTTCCTTGGGCCTAACAATAGAGTTACAAGTACCATGGTTCCTGCGGCTAACCGGAACAGAGTTTGTTTCTTGTGGACACTGTGCCTTTGTAATCGGAGACCACCGCAGACCCACAACTTTATCCCATGGACATCACAGTGAAAATACAACCCCCCGCAAAAAGACGAAGAATAATAAATAAATTATCTTAAATTTTCAAGCCACAATATTTTTTCCGTAGCCGTGTTCTTTGACGCACGCAATTTTTCCACTCATTAAGGGTGTCTTACAGGTAGCTCAGACTGCATCGCTAGGAACGATAGCGTTCAATTGTTCTCCTGTGATACAAGGCCCGGGCGAAACCCTATATGAATCTACCGGTACAGTACCGGTACTTGTATGATACCGGTACCCGCCCGGCGAACAGGTTTAAGTGGATTGTGAATCTAACATCCATCATTAATGGTAAAACAAGTATACCATAATACAATATCAACTTTTGCCTAGGTATCTCTATCACATGATCTTCACGAGATCTAAACTGTTCTGAGCTACAGTCGTAGATTGTTTACATCTGGCTACACTACTGGCTCTTGTATTCTGCGGTTATTTTACCCTAAGTTCCACTGCCTAAACCGGAGATGTTCGAAGAAGATAAGCCAAATAAACCTACGGTAGCCCGGTTTTGTCTCCTGTGGTCTGGTTCGGGATATGCGCTGCACGTTTCCATGCCTGCATGAAAGGAATTTCGGAATAATACGAGCCGCTTTTTCTTTGTCCTATATGTCTGCTTGAATTACCTCCTCAACAACTTTCTGATATGTTGGGGATTGGTTCACTCGCAATGTCTTCTTTGACCCTATCCGTTTAGCCGATAATTGCGTGATCCATGCCAAGCCCATTGTCCGTTTAGTACACGTACGATACAGTACCGGTAGGGTACTCGTACTGTACCCCAGAGAGACTATTGTGGGTGTCGCTATTTCAGTGCGCAATCTGAGTATGGCTCTAGTGGGTTTAGAGGCCTGTCACAGGGGTAAGGTAACATTACTGTACCGGTACGAGTATAGCCTAAAACCTGGGATGACAGATTTGTAATATTGAGACTACAAAAGGATTATTTCTTGGTTTGTATGGACACCTTAGTCTGGATTTTCTTGGCTGCTTCCCTCGGAAAACTAAGATGCTGGTCCTTGTGGATGTTCTTATCTTCTTACAGCCAGCTTACCGTGGTAATACTGTAACTGCTGGTACTCGTACTTACGTGGCGTATAATAAATGAGTCCTTAGCATTACACAGTGGCTATTGTGCTACAGTACAATGGATAATCATGCTTGTTTTTAGACCATATGGTTTTGTCCCACTCCGGCTAGTCACAATTAAATGTCTTTTGTGAAGTGAAACTGACAACCAAGTGAAAAGAAGCCAACCTAACAAGGAGTCAAGTTGATGCCCCCATTCGTAAGGACTCGTATTCCTTATACGATAGCTACTGTACAGTATATTTATTGATTACTATTTCGATAGCTGCTCTATATACTTCCGATAACGAACAAGTGGACTCAGAGATGAGTTAGTACCGGAACTGTAGCTATCGTACTGTACACTGTACATTGCACTTACAAAGTGCCTTGGTATCGTTACTAAGAGCAATATCCAATTGTAGTTGCCAGCGTGACATCTTAGTGCTTCAAGATATCTGTGAAAGATGATAATACATCATCTGGTCTGTTTTACGAACGCAAGTTACGTATAAATACTAAACATTGTAGCATTGTAACATGAAACAGTTTCATTTATCCTCAGATGCCAGGTACAGTACAAGTGCTTTCATTGCCATATTCTTCTGTGTTCACAGGACCACTAACAGGCCCACCAAGGAGTAGTATGCACATTCATCTCGTAATCTCGCAATTACCTGATGAGAGATCTTCACGATTCACATAATGTTCACTTGTTATATTCATTACTGTTTCTCAGGAATGTGCCGGTACGAATAATTATTCGTGGGGATCTGTTTTGATCGACTACTCATAGACTCAATACTGTTGGTTTTTTCGATTTACTTTCGGCTCCGACAGTACAGTTTGTACATGCTGTTACACCAATACATGCTGCGCTTGACTGAATTAGGACCACTACACACACGTCCCAATATGGTGTTTGCCCTCCCGTAGTACTACAGAAACGAAAGAAACACCAGATCGAGCTCGATTCTGCTGCCAGACTGAAGCAAGTTCGAAACAGGAGTGTTTTGTATCATATATGAGACACATCGCAGATAGAGATGGCCTAATTAATAAAAGTGGAGTGTAACCAAAAGCTATCTTATCAAAATACCCTCGGCATATCTCGGCTCCCGGTATACAGCACATCTCTACCTGGTACCTTCATTGGCAGATTTGATTTTCTCAGTCTCGGTAATTCTTTTTTCTTCGCTCTTTCCTCCCCTCCACCGGTTAATTCCTCCTTCCAATTCGAGAGGATCGTCGTGGCGTGATTAAACAACGTTCGTGAGTGATCGGCAGCGAGAGCAAAAGGAGACTTCGAACTTTAGGAAGCAGGGAAAGCCCCCAGGGCCTTGCTCGACTGCAAGCAGGGTGTGCGTGGGGGACTTAGCTTAAGTCAGAGTTGCAGTCAAAACTCGAGAAAAGAAATTATGCCTATAGTGAGTCGCGCTATTGTGGTTTGAATGTGACTACGATAAGTGCGATGAAATAGGAATTGTGGTTGCCGCAAATCAATGCTAATAATACCTTACTAGTAACACTACTATTACACCGCACACTTCCGGATATCATTTTCTTGTTTCCCTTTTATGATCTTCACTGCACCGTGACGCCCACTGGTGATGTACAGCCAGTATTTACGTGTTTTCCCACTGAGTGTCGATCTTTACAATTGACTTTCCGAGGGGTTACACCAAGAATGCTCGGGGGAAAGAGAGAACCCCGCTGTTTGGAAGGGTACGGTACAGAAAAAGAAAGGAAAGCTACGAGATGGAAACTATTGGTCTGAAACAGATTTCGTCGAAGGGGTAATCATTTTTGAGAGTTATTATTAACATCTATATCATCGGTACTGCAGACTTCCGACCCAGAGCTTCAAAATAAATTACTTGAATTGTAGAGATAATATCCGCTATAGGGAGCCTCTTAGTGGTGAGTGGCCTCAACAGAGGACAGAGACTGGGCGAGGACGTTGGAAGCGGAGCCGAGCTCGGAGAGCTGGCCCTGGAGACCGGGGACGTTGCCAAGACCGCCAATAAGACCGCCAACACCGCCGAGGATGCCGTTAAGGAGGTCACCGATAGGGCCAACAACACCATCACCAACAATGGAGAGGAGAGAGGTAGCAATAGCCTCGATAAGGGCCTTCAGGGAGGTGATAAGAGGGGAGAAGAGAACAACACCGAGGATGTCACCAACAAGGGTGGTGAGGGGAGACTTCTTCAGGTCCATGACAAGCTGGCCAATGGCCCAGTTGAGCTTGGTGAAGAACTCCTTGACGGTAGCGTAGTAGGTGGGTCGGTCAGAGGAGGGCTTCAGGAGCAGGTTAAGGGTGCCCTGGACAAGCTGGAGGGTGATGTTGACAATGTTGAAAGCCTCACCGATGACGTTTCCAATGAGCTGGAGGTCTCGCTTGTCGAGGTCCTCAGGCTGAGTGGGGGCAGCGACAGCGGCAGAGACGATAGCAGAAGCAGCGAGGATGTTCTTGATGGCAACCATTATGATAGATGTTAGTGGGTATTTGTCGTGTGAAACGAAGCGAACGAATGTGAGAGAATGTGTTGTAGAGAACTGGTCTGGAGAAGAAAAACTGGAGGGAGGTGATGGCAGTATTTATAATGAAATCTGGCTCGTTGCGACCCTCTGCATCTTTCGCCTGGGTTTGGGGCCGCGCACAACAGTTTGGCGCGCAGAGGGTTAGTGATCTTCGTGATCTTCGAGATCGTCGGATCGCCCAATGTTGTTTGCTGGGGGGTCACTACGAGAGAGAAAACATGTATCGATGATGGCTCCCGTATGTTATAATAGCGGTATCACAACCGTTTCAAACAATACGGACAGCCTGTATTAATTGATTTTCAGGTATCCAATGTTGGCGATTTCCCATGGTGTATCACAATTCTATCACGTGTAGAAGGTACGGTAGTGTCAAGGGGTTTCAGGGTACGCATCAGACGCATACTCACCACCCACTTCTTGCCTACAGGGAACGCCCCTTTCTGGCAGAATACATTTTTGGATTAACATTGTCGCGACGCCGATCATCCCAGAGAAGCAACGATTGACTTGAAAGCGACTAAAAAAATTACAAGGGTGGTTGGATTGAAGCAGCACATGTTTAGGTAGAGTGACGAAATCCACGGCGGTGTGTGCATGCGTGTTTTGGGGAGTGTGTCTAGATCGTCTCTGTCGTGTGTATCGAGATCGTAGCGTAGCGTAGCATTGGCTGGTACATGACTTTATTAGGAGGATTTACAATCGCTACAGTGTACGATATTGGATGGTGGGCTGAAAAAACGAGTCTGGGTATTTCCGAAACGTGCCCGGAACAGGGCACGCTGCTCACCAAACTAAACACGCACACACCACCCCTGTCATTGTTGTGATTATTTCAATACTGTTTAACTCATGTGTCGAGAAATGCAGCCGCTGGGCTGCCTACTCGCTCGCATACCGGCACCATAGAAAGTGCCACGGAATGAATCATGTCAGGCTTATTGATAGGGGCTGCCAGCACACCCTTGTTAGAAACGCGTTGAATACATACATAGCATTTGCTTGTTTGGTCCCTATCCTGGCCCTGTCTGCATCATGTCTGCCCTGCATGCTGTCTCCCTTTCGCCCACTTCAAAAATATGTGAGCACAGAGTCTTACCACAGTACGGATAACGACGCGTACTGTGTACAGTAGAATCGCCTCTCCCGCTCGTAAAATTAGTCTGCTTCATCCTCTAGCTATGATCAGTGTGCAGCCGATATCATTCTAAACGGGCCTAAGGTATGCGGCTGTTGATGGGAATGAACCCGAGGTTTCTACAACGATTTGGGTAGCTACCCCCCACCAGCACGCCCAATGGGTTACCAGCCCATCTAACCGACTATCGTTGTCCATCAATACTATCAACTACGAGAAGCTGGTAGCACTGTATAGATGTTAGTCAGAGTAGTCTGTGTATACGGTTCCATCTTTGGACTTGATCTCAGTCCACTGTATGCGTAAGTTCCACTTTGTGGCTTCTGTTTTATAATTGATCTACATCAATGCACAGTTTCGGTGATGATCGCCATTATACCCAAAACAACACGTCTGGGGTGATCGGCCGTGAGCCACAATAACATATCTACTAGCGAGAAAAATACGCTGGCCCGGATATCGCTGGAATGAGATGATCTACCAGCTACATTTACGGTGTGGGAATGTGTAGTTCAGAACTCTGCATGCATTTTGCGGACCGTTGAGCCTCATGTCTCTCGTTCCTGAACCCCTGGATCAGGCGCATTACCCCTGGTTATGGCGTCGTTTCCCGTACTACCAGCGGCAGGTCCATTAGAATTAGGCACTACGTAGGCCATCGCCATGCTATACACCTATTGCCCCCTAACTCAGAGCCTGTCCAAACAGAGTGCTACAAGCGATAGGGATCTGCGTTAAAGCAAACCTTATGGAGGAATAGCTGTGCGAGCCAAGGCATCCCTGAAAACTTAAGTGTGATATTCATAGATTCGACGGCATTGGGACATCCGAATCTAGCGTTAAGAACGCTGATCAGTGCCATTCGGCGAACAAAGAAACAATATCCCACAGCAAACACGTTATTGGAGGGGCCCCCCGGTAGGGATAGAGACCCTGCGGGCATTGAATATGCAGGTAAGTTCACGCGTGATAATTTTCTGGGCATACGAAATGTGAAAGAGGGCAAAGATGCAGGATTGCACATCGACCGTGTCGGCGCTCAAGTGCAACTGCGGGTGCTCATCTCGTGGCAACGGGCTGGTGTAGTGATTATCCTCGGTTCGGCATTAAATCGCTGATCTTTTTTTTTTACATAGAGCCCCAAATCATGTAGACTCGACGATCACCAGCGCTACAAGGCGGGTTAGGGACATAATCCTAAGTATGCCTTTGTTAAACTTTTCGGTCTTTGTTCAACTTTGTTCAACTTTGTTGGAGTCTCCCTTCCTCGGCCGAAACAGATCTCAGTCTATGAACTCCCAATTTACCCAGCATAATCCCCAGGCACTGAGCCTGAGCGTTTTTATTAAGCTTTCCAACTGACAAAATAACCTCCGAAAAGCAAACCACAACCCCATTGTTCTTGCATTGTGAACATCATTATCAGTGCAGAAAATCCTGGGATTAACCGCCAATCTCATTTTCCCGTTACACTTAACTCGCCCAGCCCACGTTACATTGATAGCCACGACGAGATATCCAGCGGGGGTTAACACTGGACCGGGTCGAGCCTCCGATGTCAGCCCCCTACGGCGGGCGTGAATCATATCCACCAAGACACGTTCCGCCTGCAACATTTGTACCCAAACCACAGCTCAAAATAAAGTTTCGATTGACACAACACACTGGAACATTTGGCTAACAAATGTCCCAATGGGGATGATACAGCAATTAGCGAAAGCTACTTGGACACTTTCAGCACTAATATAGAACTTCATTTGTATTGAACCCGTTATAATTAAAAGGAGAAATATTACAGTATCATATTAATACACGGCCCTTCCACTGTAATAATTATATGATGATACAATTGACACAACCCCTGGGAAAACTGTGTGACAAAGGAGACCCACGAACGAAAGCAAGTGGATCGACACTCCAGCAACCATCACACCGTCATCGTATGTATGCTCTACCTTATCCGATTGTGGGATTGCCACGGAAACTAGAGATAGAAGCATAGAAGCGACATCGCATACGCCATGCAGGCGTGGAAAGATATCATAAGGGCTCACCCGATAGTGCTGATCACTAACAGGGACCCATAACAACTCAGAACTACACGACCGCGAGTACTCGTAACCCTGTTATAACTGGACCTGGTCTCACCATGGTCTGACATTTGGACGCCGGCTATACGTGACACAGGACAATTGTGCAGCGAAAGTCACCAAAGCCGGTGGTTAGGGAATGAGGTCTTTTAGACTTTAGACCAACCAGGAAACGCACTCGGTTGCCCTAGCAACCCTAACGGTTCCAGCTCACAACAGATAGCCATAAGAAGTGTCTTAAGTGGATGTGGAAACCCGCCAAGACGATAGATCCACTCCCGTCTACCAGAAACCATGGTAGGTGGCTGGACAGGACAGTTTAACGGGTGTCACCTTTGTCCATCACTGATAATCTTTAGAATATCCCTCTTTTTTGATTACCTCACCTGCAGGCCTGCCCGAGCACTGTTGTGCAGTATCCAACGCCTATCACCCCCGATAAAAAGCAATGGGAACTACAGAGCGCTTCAGTGAACCCGTAATTGAGAGCGGTCGAGCGACTGCTGAGCGTCACCGCCCACCTAGCGAAAGGTGTGTAAACTATATCCGCCATGTAAGAGGGTATCCACCTATAATATCCAAACAAGGCAAGGACAACCAGCCTATAAACGTGGAAAATACGTGGAAAATACCCCTCTACTTGTAATTAGCTAATTACTTGTAGCTAGCTACCCCAGAAACACAAATTACGAGAACAGCAGCCTCATACTGTAAGTGGTTGTAATTTGCCCATTTCATACGGGGCCAGCTACGATACTTGTCCCATACCGGTAGCTACTCTATCGTACTCGTGTACTGTATTACAGTAAGATACATAAACACCTCAAACCCCCTCTATAAGAACCCAACGACAAATAATTACCATCTAGCTACCTGTAGCTACTGGTACAGAAACCACATCCTTACTGTCACCAAGCTAATGTGGGTAAGATACCGGTACCCGTACACTATACAGTGCTGTATTTGTAGTTTACAGAGAGTAATTGCGACTAATATCAATCCATTAAAATAGCGAATACAAGCTCATTGCCCTTGGGTCTGCGTGCTCTACCCATTCAGAATCATCTACCCACCGACAAAAATTTATCCTTACGAAAGTTCGAAGGTGGGCAATTCTGCCTTTGGTGGGGGGGTCGGGGTTGATGGTCTTCCCATGTTGATGACCATTTTTATTGTGCGTTCCATTACCGCACCATTGTCCCGCAAGGAACGAGATATATTTGTTCAAGGTGATAGGTGTAGACTTGATTGTGCAAGACCTTGAATGTGTTCCGAGACCGCCTGTGGCGCTTTTAATATCCATGCTAGCGGGTCTCGATTTTCCAGCAAATGCCAGCAGTAATGTATACGGGCATATAATTTCCGGATACTGCTCTATAGCTACTATTCTCCTTCCATGCATTGCCTCATTCAGAACACTCAGCCCCATAAAAACGTGGCGTATACAACACTGTTTTGTGGCACACCCCAATGAGCACTACAAGTATTGTACGGCAGCTACCGGTACAGTAGCTACCGGGAGCTACTCGTAGTTTTAGTTTATTAGCTCAACCAACTGTCCGCGCCACAAATTTAATTCTCCCAGCGGACATGACGACACGCATAGATACGGCGTGGCTTGCGTTTGGCCATGGAAAAACGCCATCATGTAAACCGTGGCACAACTGTGGCTGAAAATGAGCTATCTCGTGAGGCGGGTATAAACACCCCCATGGCTTCCCATATGCACTCATTTAACGATTGCCAGCATGTCCGACACTCAAAAACGTCCCAATTTTCTCATCATTGTGGCAGACGACCTGGGATGGTCCGACACTCAGCCCTTCGGAGGAGAAATTCATACACCCAACCTGGATCGGCTGAGTAAGTCAGGAGTCAGATTCACTGATTTCCATACCGCATCTGCCTGTTCACCCACACGTTCAATGCTCCTATCTGGTACGGACAACCATATTGCTGGGCTGGGACAGATGGCCGAAACCGTGAAGAGGTTCACACAGTTCCAGGGAAAGCCCGGATACGAAGGCTACCTTAACGACCGTGTGGCGGCACTTCCTGAGATTCTCTCTGATGCTGAATATCATACTATCATGAGTGGAAAGTGGCATCTAGGTCTTGTACCAGAACGGTTCCCGGCAGCTCGTGGCTTCCAGAAATCATTTGCCCTCTTGCCTGGAGGGGCTAACCACTATGCCTTTGAGCCAGGTACCAAGGAAAATCCTGCTGTTCCTTTCCTTCCCCAGTTGTATGCCCAGGATGACGAGTACGTGGAGGTTGACGACTCTCACTTCTACTCATCCGATAGCTTCACCGATACTCTTCTGGGGTACCTCGATGAAAAGCCAGACGACAAGCCTTGGTTCGCCTATCTGCCCTTTACTTCACCTCACTGGCCCCTCCAAGCCCCCAAGGAGTATATTGCTAAGTATAAGGGTGTCTATGACGAAGGCCCTGATGTCTTGCGTGACCAACGCCTCAAGGAGCAGGTCAAGTTGGGACTTGTTGACAAGGACGTTGTTAGAGCCCCCATTCTGGCTGATAACGAAACTGAATGGAATGACAAGACAGATGAAGAAAAGGCCTACTCGGCTCGAACCATGGAGATTTATGCCGCGATGGTAGAGAAAATGGACGAGAATATTGGACGGGTGCTTGATTACCTTGAGAAGACAGGTGATCTCGACAACACCTTCATTTCTTTCATGTCTGATAATGGGGCTGAGGGTGCTATTCTGGAAGCCATCCCCCTCCTCACCAACGAATTGAACGAAAAGTACTTTGACAATTCGATTGAAAACATCGGTGAGAAGAACTCGTTCATCTGGTACGGTCCCCGATGGGCACAGGCTGCCACTGCTCCTGCCAAATATACTAAGGGTTACATTTTTGAGGGAGGTATTCGATGTCCTCTCATTGTGAGATACCCCGGATTTGACAAACCAGGATCAATCTCTCACGAGTTTACCACTGTAATGGATATTGTGCCTACAATCCTTGAACTTGCTGGTGTTTCCCATCCTGGAAAGAATTACAAGGGACGTGAGGTCGTTCTCCCCAAAGGTGTCTCATGGGTGTCAAACCTTTCGGGAAAGTCCAAGGAGGCTATCCATGCAAACACTCATTTTACAGGATGGGAGCTCTTTGGACAGCGCGCTATTCGAAAGGGCAATCTTAAGGCCATTCTTGCCCCCGAAGAGGGTAAGGAGGACACGTGGGAGCTGTATGATCTCGGCGCCGATTTTGGTGAGACGAAAGACTTGGCCAAATCACACCCTGATGTTCTGAAGGAGCTAGTGGAACTCTGGTATCTTTACGAGGGTGATTGCGGTGTCTTCATTCCAGATAATGCCAGCGAGATGAACCTGCGAAAATTGTTGAAGGAGAACCCCAAAATAAAGTCTTGGGGAGAGAAGAAATAACTTTGGATTGGAAGGTTGGAGGCGAAACCTTTACTCTGTGGTTCACTGCACTCTGTAATTAGTCTGTTGTACATGTAGCTACGAGGTACCAATACGTAGCTGTTGAACCTGATATCCGTGCTTTTGCTTAATATAAATGCTACTAATGAATTCATGGGTGTGTGTACTGGACGCACTGGGCGTTATGTACCGGTACTAAAATAAATATGGAGACCTGGATTATGTCATGCCTTGTGGTCATCTCGCCCTTGCTGTCATCCTCTCGGGTCTTTCTCCTCTGTCATCCTTTCTAGTTTTTCCAGTAGATTCGAGCTGAGAGAGCTTGAGACCTTCGCGCACTTCCTTCTCTGACAGAAATGGTGGCGCAATAATGGTTCTGTCCGGCACTTGGGGGCCATTGGCAAATAGTTCATGGACACCAAGATCCTTCCACGCTGGTGCCTTTTTGGTGGCACGATGATTCTGATTACGCGTTCCAAACAGTGAGGCACCGTCTGCGACGAGGCCATCGTCATCATCGCTCAGCTGAGTATCATGTTCGGGGGCCACGTCGATGTGATCGAACTCCAGTTTGTCCTGCATCCATTCATCAAACACAGTGCATGTTTTGGGGGCAGTGAGGTGGATGTGTGACCTCACAGAATCTCTTTGCATTTGTTTTGATTGTCGTCGCGTTTAGGTCGAAAGGGTATGCTCTGGCACTGTTTGTACTGTACAAGTACTGTACTGTAGCTACTTGTCAGTGCAGTTCGACCTGTGATTTATGCGCTTTACTTCCGGTGTGCATATGTTCTTTCACACGACGGGTGCTTACATAACTACTAGTACTTCAATAAGTTCAAAATCGAGCCTTATTTTTAAAGCTTACCACATTTGATCACGTGACGTACCCACTGTGAGAGCCGCACCCACAACATGGCATTGTCTGTCCATGTTGCGCTACACACACCTCATAGCATGCCGTTGCTTGACAGTGGAATCGTCGATGCCAGTCTCAAGAATACCTGCATGACAATCATTACACTTTGCCACCAGTCGTATTCCTACATCTTACAAATCGGGACAAACTAGTGCCGCAACCTATTAAGTGCCTCCTTTAGGCAACGCCGGTAAAGCACACCTCGGAAATATCGGATTGTCGGGCAATGCGGCTTTTACAGTATCGATGATAAATAGCTAGAGAAAACTGATTTTATCGGCACATGAACATTGTTCAACCAGACGTGTTAGCAACAAATCTGGTGATTAGGATACAGTGATACTCGCTGTACCACATGCACACAGCTGTCAATATATGATGTGGTGGCATCGCCACAGTGATATGAACAGGTTCAAATTTCAACACATGCAATCAACATTGATCACTCCGACAATTGAGACACTCCACACCAATAAAGTGCTATATTCAGTGCGATAGTTAATTTTCAAAGTCGGTTATATTTTGCCATTGTTCCTGGTCTTGGTTATCTTTTAGGAAAAGCCCTTATCCATATTGCCCAAGATTGTGCGCAATCTACGTTAGTGTAGCGACGAACAGGCGTTCCTGAGGGCTTATAGAGACATCGAAAACTGACACGGATACAGTAACCCTGGAGATATATTTTTTTTCTTGTAGCCAGCAGAAATATGCAGTGTAAAATAGTTGCCTCCATATCCGTTTCAATTTGCTCAGAATCACCTATTATATCGCTCTGCTGGCATCCCCCCACACCATTGCTCCTCTAAATAACGCTACTTCCAGCATAGCCCAACCCTAAAAGAGTGACCCAGTCCCATCTCCGACACATCACCACATCAGTTACACAACCCACCAGCAAAGCACACAGTACACAAAAACATGTCGAAGTCCATCGTCCGTTCCATCAAGAACGTCACGAACGGATACACCTCGGCCCAGGTGAAGGTCCGAAATGGTGAGTATGCAATTCATCACCCCATCACACAGTTTTTTTTACTAACAACCAGCCACATCCAACGACGCATGGGGTCCGTCCACCTTTGACCTCGAGGAAATTGCTCGACTCACCCACTCCAACCAGGAGCTCTTCGAGGTTATGGACATGATCGATCGACGACTTAACGACAAGGGTAAGAACTGGCGTCATGTCATCAAGGCCCTCAATCTTCTGGACTACTGCATCCACTGTGGTTCGGAGAACGTTGTCTTGTGGTGCAAGGATAACTTGTACGTTGTCAAGACCCTCCGGGAGTTCCACTACATTGACGAGAACGGCCGAGACCAGGGTGCCAGTATCCGTTCCAGAGCAAAAGAAATCACCTCGCTGCTGCTTGATGATGAGCGACTAAGATCTGAGCGAGCCAACCGTTCTTCCTGGAAGAAGGGGCGACGAGGCCAGGGTGACGACTACGGCTCTGATGAAGATGGGGGTATCATCTCCTCTCGAACCAGAATTGCTGACGACCGACGAGGAGATGACCGACGAGACGACCGACGGGATTCTCGACGAGAGTCCCGACGACCCTCTAGACGAGGATCCACTCCAGATGATGACTTGGCCCGAGCGCTTGCCGAGTCCCAGCGAACTGCTGAGGAGGAAGCACGAATGCGACAGAATGGCGGCGCCGAGGATGATGCTCTACGAAAGGCCATCGCTCTATCAGAGGAAGAACAGAAGAACCGAGATCTCGGTGGCTCTGGCACTGCACAGCCTGTCAACCTGATCGACACAGATAGCTTTCCCAATCAGTTCCAGCCACAGCAGCAGATGCAGCCCACTGGCTACGACCTATTCGGCAATGCCATTTATGGTCAGCAGCAGCCCACTATGAACACCGGTGTGCTCCAGAACGCATACGCCACCGGGGGCATGTTCGACCAGCAGCCTCAGCAGTTCCAGCAGCAACCCCAGCAGTTCCAGCCTCAGCAGCAGCAGTTTACTGGTTTTCAACCTCAGCAACAGGCTCAGCCCCAACAGCAGCAGTTCACTGGTTACCAGCAGCAAAATGACTTTTCCCAGTCCTTCCAGCAGCAGCAGCCTGCTGAGCCTCTCCAGCCTCTCAAGACTGGCTCTAACAACCCCTTTGCAAAGCACGACTCCACGAACGGCTCTGCCTCCTCCACCGGTCCTTCCCTCAACTTCATGGCTTCTAATAACATGACCACCCAGGCACATCCTAACCAGCAGCAGCAGCAGCAGCCGCAGACACAGCAGCCCCAAGCACCCAAGCAGCATGCCCAGGTTACTGGTGGTGCTCATCCTGAACTCAACAACCTTCTCATGACCGGAGATGGAGTCGACACCTTTGGAAACACTGGAGAGACTCGAATTCCCGCACAGCACACTCGAGACACGTTTATGAACAATCGGTTGCAGCCACAGGCTACTGCAAACAACAACCCCTTTGTGGGCCAACAGTACACTGGCATCCCCAGCACTCAGATCCAGCCTGCCGTGACTGGATACGGCTTTGGCAATGCGCCACAGCAGACTGGCATGCAGCAGAACCAGCAGTATGGCCAACAGCAGAACCAGCAACAGTTTGGCCAGCAGCAGTATGGTCAGCTTGGCCAGCAGCAGCCCCAGCAGCAACAGTATGGCGGAGGAGCACCTCAGCAATCGCTGATAGATTTGTAAGATGTTTAGTAAAGGAGGTGGCGCCCAAGATGCGCAAAGATGATGATTTGATGCTTTTCTTTAGTGTAATGATTATGAAGTGGATCCTTTGAAGCAAGCCACTACTAACGATATATTGGTGAACATGTAGATGCCCAAATGTGCAAGTGCACACAATACGATACATTTGAACCAAAACAACACCCTATATGCCTGGTACTTCTAAGCCATTTTTCTTTGTAAATAGATACTCGTGGTCCTCCAGGAGGGCACAGTATGTACATGGGCGAGTATCTGTGTGACAGTATGTATCGTACTGTACTGGCACCTCGCCACCCTAATGGTCTGTATAAGGAGAAGAGATAGGCTACGCAAACCTGCGTGCGTTTGTAACAAAATTATAGAGCAATTAAAGGGGTTTATTAAGTGGAAATGCTAATAAATAGTAACACCAAGACCAAGCAAGATGCTGGTTGCTGTGTTTTTTTTTTCGTCGGTATGTTACAGTGTTAGTTGGTTGCTTTCAATGTGCTGAATGTCTGGTTAGCTCTCCTCCCGTCTAATGATCACACTACCGGCATAGCTCTCATCACTACTGGTCCGAGGCGGGTCCACTCGTGGGCCAGCATCGTAGTAATCATCAGGGCCAATAACTGAGCCAACGGGAGAGAAACGGGAGATGCGAGATCCGTGCGTAGAGTTCCGAGAAAGTGGGTGCTCAAAGAGACCGGTATCGTTTTGAGGGTGGTCACCTCCGGTGAAAAAGTGGTAGGGATGGTTGATAGCAGCGGCTGCCTGGTTCATCGAGCTAGTGCGAACATGGCTAGTCTGCTGTTGCAAGACGTGCTCAGCATCGGACCTTGCATTAGAGCCTCGATGAACTGGGGACTCACTGTTCACGTTACTAGACCACGTTGTCAAGACAGCCAAGTCATCAGAGAGAAGGTTAGGAGCCATAGAGGCGTTGGATTTGCTGCCAATAGCGGGTGGGGGTAAAAGATGATTGTGTGATGTGAACTGTGTTCCTGCAACACTACTGGGGTTTGCAGTCGTGTTCTTATACAGCACATCCTCAGGGGGAAAATCGATGTTTTCCATGAGACGCATCAAACGTTCAATAAATGTACGAATTTCCGGTGCAGAGATAGGCTTGCCAGAAAATCGAAGTCTCTCATATAGCTCAACAAACTGATTCCCTACATGCGCGTCCGAAATCACATGGCACGATATCAAGTGTGAAATGTACTCTCTGAAAGGCATTCCGATGGGCTTTCCAAATGAGAAATGAATGTTTCTTGCACGCGAATCCACCAATAATGCCGTGGTATCCACAACATCCTTGTATGGTACATCAGGGGGAATGTCACCTGAAGAGTCGGGAGGCGCGAGGCCATCGTGGGACACCTTCTCAATAGGCCTTGTGTCCCTCAAGATTTGTTTGCATCTGTCAAGATCATTTCTGATCTCCTTGGCGATATTTTTTGGCACATCGTCTGGTCGTGGCACGTAGCGTCGTGGAATGTCAGAGAGGTTTTGTCGGGTTCGAAACAGTCGTAGAAACGAGAGTAATAATGCTAAGAAGATAAAGATGACACATCCAGCAATAACAATAGCACCGTTCCAAAACTGGTTGGTTTGTCGTGACTGAGTGATAATGTCGATAGGGGATACCACCATAAAGCCGATAATGAAGACGATAAGTAGCACATGCGAGAGCAGATAGAGCCATTGTTTGAAGGATCGTTTGACCCTCAGAGGCTCTGTTATCAGGGTTTTGGAGCTGTCCTCCGACGGTATCGACGCTGTGACCACCGTCTTAACCGTCGCGCCTCTCAGGGTCCCCGTCCCTTCGTCTTTTTCCATGTGTGGGTGTGTGTAGTGCGTTGAGCGACTGGTGATGTTCTTCAAGATGGTGTGCTTAAGAAGGTTATAATAATGATGCACAGCCGCTGGATGCACAGAACGACGACGATGACAAAACGTTATGGTAACGGACACGCCATTTTCTAGGAAAATTCAGATATTCGCTATTTTCATAATATTTCGACTAGCCATTAGCACACCCCCCTTTTTTTTTTATTCTCTTGTATTACTTGCTTTCCAGGTTTCTTTTTTCTTTTTTGCTACACGTGCACGCCCTACCAGGTTCCAGGGAACGAGTAGACCATTTCACACGATCCAGGCCAATAAGTCTGGCTTGATTTTAGTGGGGTCCACAGTTCGGCGTATCGGTTTCCCCAACAACGATATTTTCATTCTTCAACTCGTGCAGAATGGTTGCAGATACATACTGTAAGTCGGAACATTGGATGCGGGCCCAGCTCGTTATAAAAAAATACCTCAAATATAAAAGTGAAGAAGCAGTCACCGTTCCGTGCCCAGCTTAGGGGTCAGGAAACAGCAACGGAAGGTATTGCCCTCAATACCTCAAATAAGTTTTGGCGAAGTATATCTCGCAAATGGGGGATACGATTGTTGTGACTCGTAATTTTCAGTTTGCAGCGTCCCAAAAACGTGCTGATTTGCAGAACATGTGTATCGTACCAGGTACTGTACACTGTACTGTAAAATTGGAGCGTTGGCTAACAGAGACATACCATTAGTGACTGGTAACCCAGTGGGGATATACCGCGAGTAATATTTCGATAGAGAGAAAGGAAATTAGCAAGGGACATAGCCCGTGACACTTCAAACATCTTACCACCTCCACACTGCTGTTTATACACCTCACTGACAGCTATCCCAGAACGGAACACATTCTTGCCGAGAAACTCTGCACAGTATCGTAATTATGTGCGAGTAGCTACTGTACGGTAGCTACCGTACTATAAAACGGTTATGCATGCATTTTCTCCAGACACTCAAGTAAAGGGTGTACCGGCACGAATCGAAGTTAACGTCAGGGCCGTCAAATATATAGCTATAAGAAATGTTCAACCTGTATCTGTCTTGGCTTCGTGGACCTTGCTCCACCAAGTCTTCAAAAGTCGGCTTGATATGATGCCCTCGTGTGGGGTTGGACCAACGGGATAAATACGAAACAACCTGTATCTACGAGGGCTAAAAAAACGTGATTATTATTATGCTATCAATGGGGTAGTGAGGAGGACCATATATTCTAAGTGGGCCAGCCTTTTTTGTGGTTATTGGTTGTCAAAAGGACGATACATCTAGTCAAGTCGTCGTCGCTGGTTCTGAAGCGCGATGTTGTTAGACTGGGGTCGATCTCGTCGTCGTCGCTGTCGTCCAAACTTGGGAATAGCTCGAGCACCAGCAGTAACCTGGGTGAACAGCACATAGATACAGGCAAAGACAACCACAACAGAGGGGATGGTAATGATGGTAATCATCATACCCTCTTCATTCTTGTCGAGATCAAGACGTCCCTTATCCTTCTTCTGCACAATAGCGGCTCGTCTGAATCGCACAAAAGTAGAGTTTCTGGTGAGGTACTCTTCGGTGACCTCATCATCATCCATGTAGTCAGGCTGAATAGCAACGGCAACCTTCTGCTCGTACTCGCCATCAAGCCACTCCTCCTCAATCTCCATAGGGTAAACACCCCAGGTGTTGGAGACCCACTCTGTGATATGGAACGCATGGCTGTCTTCAGCCTCTCGCTTATGGAGAGCCTTACCCTTAATGTAGGCGCAGTGAAGTCGGACCTTCTCAGCGTCGGGGAACTCTCGAGTGTACCAGGAGAACCAGTGCACGTGGTCAAGCATGACACCCTTTCCGTAATGGGGAGAGCACCAGGGACCAACACGCTGCTTCTTGACCTTGATGAACTTCTCGGGAGTGCATCGCTCGACAGGGTTGAAGGAGGCCTCAATGGGATCCTCTTCGTCCAACATCTTGTTGTGGGTAACAACGGCAGTGGGGTCAGCAGTCTTGAAACCAACCGATCGGGCATTTTCAGTCACGTCACGGTTGACGTGGAACCAATCACCGTACTCCGGAGGAGGGTTCTTGGTCTTTCCCTTCACCACCTTGGGAGTGATGGTCTTGGCCTGGCCATCCTTCTTAAGTCTGATCCAAGGGTTGGGGACAGCTCCAATCTGTCGTTGACCTCGGAAAAGCGCGTCTCCCCAGACGGTAGGGGTGACATGCATGGGTTCACTTCCATCTGTGGGCTTCAGCAACCACGGTTTGGTAACGTGGGCTTTTGTGATTTTTGTTTTCTTGGAAAACACCTTAGGAGGTCGCTTAAAAGGGTCTGCACGCTTCTCAAGGTCAGAAATGCCTGTGGGCTCGGATCCAGCAGGGAGATCTGTAATGGTGGTGAAGTCGATGTCAGCGGTGTTAACCACGGTAGCCGTTGGAAAAGCCATGGCGGCTCCGGCAAGAAGAAGTAGCGAGAATTTCATTGAAGAGTACTGGTACGCGATGACAGCTATCTGGAGAAGCGATTAAATGCAAGTTTTGAGGCACTGGGGCGGTTGTCGAGTTCAAATACGCACTGTGTCGATGTGCTTTTTTGCGGTGGCAATTTTCGAACTTCAGAGATGGTGTGAAGACTCTAGTAGAAGAATGATGTGTGTTTTAAACCTGATGCGTGATTTAGCTCAAAAAATAGGATATGGCGGAGTGAAAGCAGAGTGTTGGTACGGCTGGGAGGGGGAAAGAGACGGAAAGTAGACCAAAAGATATTGAAAAACGTCGTAGAAAAGCATGTTGTATTCAAGGTATCTATTCAATAGATTCCATACATTTTTTCTGCTAAATGATACACTAATCAGTGAACAAACCACTCAACAAATTTGCCACTCGTATCTCAATGCTGCGTTTCCCGGACTTGTTAAGTTCAAACGTTATTTCGGGTTTTTGTTGGCACCCAAGCGTCGACGTGACAAGAGTATTTTCCAGCATATGCAGATTTTCCTGGAACCGTTAAAAATTAAATCCGACGGAGATAACGCAGCAGCAGAGTTTCGACACGCACAGTAAGCTGCGTCGCAAAAAAAAGTACGACGCGCACAAAGTAAATCGACTCACACATATCAACGGGGATTCACAACATGCTAGCTGAACAAATAAGAACCAACCTTGTTCACCAGCATCTGTGGACAGATGTGGTTATCCACAAGACCGATCTCACAGACTTTGTGCATGGAACACCACCCAAGACTTTGCACCCTGACGACACAGAGATCAGGTCGGAATGGCTTGTTCCTGCCAGATCAAACGACGACTGGACCATTAAGCAGTGGGACGAGTGTTTCCATGAGGTTGAGGGCGTGGCTAAGAAGGAGGTCAATCGTATGCTAATGGCGATTGTGGACAATGACTCAACCATTGTCTACTACTTTGTCTACAAGGGTCTTGTGAAGCCTCGAAAGAACTAAACTATCACATTCACGTCATCCCGTTCCGTTATGAAACCGGTTCAGGCACTATCACCACCCGTATGCTATGCTCATGTTACACTATACAGCTTGCAATGGAACCTTGCATTATAAATATATGTACATCAATTCATGAAGATACAGCAGCTCTGTAGCTTTCACAAACCAGTTGTTTGGGGGGTCTATCTACTCCAGAAAGACCATGGATTCATCTATCACTGGGCTCAGTTTAACGTTGCCACTGTTAACCCATCGTCTGACCGATTTCTTCAACACTCGCCCTCCCACTTTTTCCTTCTTGGCCTTCTCATCGCTGTAGAGAACTACAGCATGCATTTCTTTCAGTGCTCGCATGACATCCTCTGGTTGAATGTACGTGTATTCACTTATCGTTTCGATAGAGATGGCATCGTCTGTGCACTCAACCAAGATGTACCGCGCTATCGTAGCACACCAATATGACATGTATGATAAGGCGCCAAATTTCGACAGTGGCCGCTCTGGGCTTCCCTTACGACCTTCGTATTTAGACAGAACATATGAGAACTCAATCAGTAGTTTCCCCAGTCCACGTCTCTGATACGGTGGGAATACCAGAATGCAAGCCAAGTTATTTTCGTCCCACGACAGTTTCTCCTTGGAGAAGAATCCCATGGGCTTGAAATGCCTACTGCTTGTAGAATCCTTGCCCAGAACAACGTAGAATTCGAAAGCATCTGCACCAAAAAAAACGGACTTGTGGTCTAAGAATAGCTTTGAGAAGAGGCAGAGGTTTTGGCAATAGAGCTTGTGAACGGCACCATCAACCCGACGAATAGCGTAGTCCTTGGATTTGTAGACAGTTTCACCAGGATGTTTGAAAACATACTTACAGGTGCTTCGATGTTGTGCCATGTCTTTGGAAACCTTTGAATACTTAAAACACGAATCACAAACAAACAGTTGCTTGACCTGAAAGTCGATTTGGGCAGGTGGTGGCTCATTGGGGGCCACCGAGGCGTTGGCTGAAGATCCAGATGACGAATTTGTTGACGACGTTAATGCAGATGAGGCTCCCCCAGGCGTGCCGACAGATGGAGAGCTGTAACGCTCAATGAAGAGCCTGGACATGTCACAGGTGTGGTTGTCCTTGTCTTTGTCGAGAGATTTTGCCTCCATCAAGGCCATGGCCCTCTTCCATGTTAGCTTCTTGAGCTCCTCCTTTTGTGAAAAATAGTATGCTGACGAATGGTACCACGTGTCGAATTCGCGTGGACCGAATACCACACGCCCAATGTTTCGAGGAGGCTCTTCTTCCTCCTCATCGTCCAAGGGGTCATCGTGGATTAGTGCTGGCATAACAGGCGAAGATGATGTCGGCTTTGAATAATTCTGTTCTCGTCACCACTCAGTTATGCATGCTCGCTCCAACGTCGCGCTTAAAGAGGATGGGGCAAATAAGTAGAATTGGAGTGACATTCTAAAGCAATGATATAAATGCCTGGTACACTTACGGTGGAAAAATGTCAATAGTGATATTATAACATTTTACTGATTATCTTCCATACCTACACTTCGTCGTTACTCTAACCGGCCTGTGGTTGCGGCTCTACTTTTTAGCCACTTTTTCCACCCCCTCCAAAAAACGGGCGAAAAAAAATTGGCCTCCTCGAATTTCGTCCTCAAGTTTTAAAGTTATTGCATCGCTTCTTAACAAAATGAACTCAAAATTATTATCCTAATCCAAGAATATAGTTGGTGGTTTCCTCATTTCTCCCAATAGACCTTTCCGTCACATGACGAAAAACGCATATCTCATGCACTATCAGAAAAAATTGGGCGATATAGCATAAACTGTGTAAAGCTGATTTAAACCCATCGCTCCAACAATGGCGAAATACAAGCTAGGATACAACGCCAAAGGCCGAGCTGGCTCGTTGAAGAAGCAGCAAGAGCTGAAGGCTGCCAAGCAGAAAACATGGGTCAAAGCTCCTGCAGGAGAGGACGAAGCTCCTAAGGACTCCAATGCAGAGATTATGGTGCCTAAGACCGAGGCTGAAAAGGAATCACGAAAGAGAAAGCTCCAAGAGGAGCTCAAACCCGAGACGAAAATCTCTTCCAAGAAGCGAAAGCGGCTTGACAAGTACATTGTGAGTATCACTGAATCAGAAGCATACCATGGGGAACCATACTAACTCAGGAAAAACAGCTGAAGCGAGAAGAGAAGAAGGCGCTGTTCTCTGAATTTGCTGCTCGAAAGGGTACCTTTGATACATCCCAGCTTAAATCCATCAAGCATATGGGCGACAAGGAAACCAAGAAGACCCGTATCGAGGAGGCCCTGCGTCTGGAGAAGCTGGGCCTCGCTAATGACGAAACCAAGGAGATTCTCTACGAGACACGAGATCACGAAGAATGGGACGATGAGAAGCACTCTCACCTCCTTACCGAACTCGAGCGAAAGGAGAAGCAAATGGCGGAGGAGGAAGAGACCGAACACAAGGGCTCATTCATAGATATGCGACCCAAAGCTGGTGGGTTTGGATTCCAAAACCTGGCCAAGGTTTCGAAGCCCTCAAAGAACTCTTACTCTTGGAGAAAGAAGCTCGAAATTGAGAAAGCTCGAAAGAATAAGAAGGACTACATCAGCTCCGGAGAAGACGATGATACCGATTCCGACGAGGAGGATTCCGACGAGGACTCTGACGAAGATTCTGAGGATGACTCTGATGAGGAGACTGGCGAAGAAGCCACCAAGAAGGTCAAGCTAGCTGTCGATGAAGAGAATGAGGAGGATGATGAAGAGGAAGAGGAGGAGAATGAAGAAGCCGTGGAAGGTGAAGGGGATGAGGAGGGCGAGGAGGACGAGGAGGACGAGGAAGATCAGGACGAGGAGGACGAGGAAGAGGAAGAGGACGATGAAGAAGAGGATGACGATGAGGATGATACTGAGATTGTTACTAAGAAGTCCAAGGGCTCGTCTTTCAAGGCATGGATTGAGGAGCAATCTGGACCCAAGTCTTCCAACATTGAAGATCTCTCTCACATCAAGATCAAGAAAGAGCGTGTCGACCGTGATGAAGATCGTCTCACACCCCCTCCTGAGGACATTGCTCAACCCGAGTACGCCCAGAGAAAGGCCTTCTACGTCAACGTTGAGCGAGATCCCGAAATACAGACCTCTCGAATGCAGCTCCCCGTTACCGGAGAAGAACAGCGAATCATGGAAGCTATCTTTAACAATGACTGTGTCATCATCTGTGGTGAGACTGGTTCGGGAAAAACTACACAGACCCCTCAGTTCCTAATCGAAGCGGGTTTCGGTACAAAGGGTAGTGACTACCCTGGCATGATTGGTGTCACCCAGCCCCGACGAGTCGCCGCCATATCTATGGCACAGCGAGTCGCCAATGAGTTGGGTAGCGAGGGACACAAGGTTGCCCACCAGGTGCGATTCGATGTTACTGTTAAGGACAACACTGCTCTCAAGTTTATGACTGATGGTGTCTTGCTCCGAGAATTGTCTCAGGACTTTGCCCTTACCAAGTATTCTGCCCTCGTCATTGATGAGGCTCACGAGCGTAACATCAATACCGATATTCTTATTGGTGTGCTGTCTCGAGTCCTCAAGCTCCGAAAGGAAATGTTCAACGAAGGCAAATGTGACTCGCCTCTAAAGCTAATCATCATGTCTGCTACTCTGCGAGTGTCTGATTTCACCGAAAACAAGACTCTTTTCCCTGTGGCACCACCTGTTCTCAAGGTTGAGGCACGACAGTACCCCGTTTCTGTCCACTTCAACAAGCGAACTACTTACGACTACATGGATGAGATCTACAGAAAGACCTGCAAGATCCACAAGAGACTTCCCGAGGGAGGTATCTTGATCTTCCTGACAGGTCAAAATGAGATTGTCAACGTCGTCAAGCGACTTCGAAAGGCTTTCCCTGACCGGTCTAAGTCATGGAAACCCAAGGACAAGTCTGAGGACCTCCAGGTAAAGGTGTCTGCTAACGAGACAGTGGTGGAGGCTGAAGAGGTTGATTTTGGTGCCGACATGCGACATCAGGATTATGCTGCTGTTGAGGGAGAGTCGGAAACTGATGAGGAGGATGGAGAGGAGGGTTTCGAAGAGGAGCTTGCTGTAGAGGAACGAAACGAAACTGCCCCTCTTCATGTGCTGCCTCTATACTCTCTACTGCCTACCAAGGAGCAGATGAAGGTGTTCGAGGAAGTACCGACAGGCCACCGTCTTTGTGTGGTAGCTACTAACGTTGCCGAAACTTCACTGACCATTCCTGGAATCAGATACGTGGTTGACTGTGGCCGAGCAAAGGAGCGAAAGTACGATGAGGAAACCGGTATTCAGTCTTTTGAGGTGGATTTCATTTCCAAGGCTTCCGCTGACCAGCGAGCTGGTCGAGCTGGTCGAACTGGCCCTGGTCATTGTTACCGAGTCTTCTCTTCTGCCGTCTACGAAGAGTTCTTCCCTCAGTTCTCTGTACCTGAGATTCTGCGGTGCCCTGTTGAAGGTATCGTCTTAGAGATGAAACACATGGGTATTGACAAGGTTGTCAACTTCCCCTTCCCTACCCCTCCTGATAGACAGTCTCTTGCCAAGGCCGAGAAGCTTCTGGAGTACCTGGGAGCGCTCAGCACCGCTGGTGTCATATCTGATATGGGCAAGCAGATGTCACTCTTCCCTCTTTCTCCCCGATTTGCCAAGATGCTCATCATTGGTTCTCAATTAGAGTGTCTTCCTTACATGGTTGCGATTGTCGCCGCCCTTACAGTCGGTGACCCTTTCATTGGGGAGCACGAGCTTGGCATCAACGAGAAGCCCCAGAAACCCAAGGCCGCTGAAGTTGATGAGGATGGAGATCGCATCAAGAACAACGATTCTGATTCTGAGCCTGAAGACATTTACGAGATTGAGCGAAAGCGAAAGCTGCGATCCAGTTACCACAAGGCCCAAGCAAAGTTGGCTTCTCTGGATCCCGCTTCCGATGCTCTGAAACTTCTCTCTGCTGTCTGTGCTATGGACTACGATTCTGACTTGGAGAACTTCTGCAAGGGATTTTTCTTAAGACATAAGCTGATGGAGGAGATGAGAAAGCTGCGACAACAGCTGAGTCGAATCGTTGTTGCCAACTCCGACCCTCGGGCAGCTCCCAAGCTTAAGGAGCAGCTTGCAGCCAAGCTCAAACCTCCTTCCAAGCTCCAGATCAAGGCTCTCAAGCAGATGATTGCAACTGGATTTGTTGACCAGGTGGCTCAGCGCCTTGACAAGGTCAGCGAGGAATACAAGCTCACCTCTCGAGAGCGTATCATCAATGTCCCTTACCAGACTCTATTCCCCACCATGGCCTCCAACAAGAAGACAGACGACCAAGGAAACCCTCTTCCTGACGACACTCAGGTTTTCATCCACCCTGGCTCTGTCATCAACACAATGGGAACTCACCCTCCCGAGATGCTGGTGTTTGCTTCTGTCAATCGATCTGGTTCTTCCAAGCTGAGAATCAAGCCTCTTTGTGACATCACCGCCGCACAGATTGGAAACATCGCCAAGGGTACAGCTCTGCTGACATACTCTAAGCCTTTGCCTCCTCCCTACGGTCCCAAGATGCTGACCAGTACTTCCCGAGAGTGCTGGGTTGTGCCTCGATTGGGAGCCGCTATCGGCTCTGGTGGCACTGGATGGGATCTGCCCCCTATCAAGGTGAAGCAGGAAAAGAAGGGTAGCCAGTGGGTTACTTTGTGAAAAGGAAGTTGCGGGGATTTGCAACAATTTGCATGTTTATAAATAGTTTAAAAATGATATCATCTTAATCAGCCATTTTTGATGAGTATTTTAGCCACAGTACAAGTAGCTATTCTTACTAAGCTGGAGCATCTAACATCCTCGGTAAATCAATTAAGGTTCGTACACCAATACCCCACATAAAGTTGGAGCATGAAATAAGGAACAGCTTACTGATTGCCCCACAGCACGAAAGAACCAACCAGGTGGCGGCTGGTATAACAACTTGATTCGCATACGACTCTAGACAACATTTATCCAAAGATTTCACTAAAAAAGATCACAAGCCATGGACTACTTTTCATCACTCAACGCCAGCCAGCTGGACCCCGATGTTCCCACACTCTTCGAACTTCTGTCTGCGAAACAGCTGGAGGGATTGATCGCACCTTCTCTTCGATACATTCTTGCATTCTACGCTCAAAGACACCCCCGGTACCTGTTGCGAATCGTGAATCGGTATGATGAGTTGTATGCTCTCTTGATGGGCTTGGTGGAATACTACAACCTAAAAACATGGAATGCCAGTTTTACAGAGAAGTTTTACGGCTTGAAGCGTACGCAAATCTTGACAAACCCAGCGCTTCGAACACGCCAGGCTGTCCCCGACCTTGTCGAGGCCGAGAAACGCCTTAGCAAGCGAAAAATCTGGGGATCTCTGTTTTTCCTCATTGTGGTGCCATATGTGAAGGAGAAGCTGGATGCCAGATATGAGAGACTCAAGGGACGATATTTGGCCCGTGACATTGAGGAGGAGCGAGCTGAGATCAAGAGAACAGGTACGGCTAAGCAAATAGCTATTTTCGAGTTTGATTACTGGCTTCTCAAGTGCTACCCCATTGTGACTATGGGATGTACTACCGCTACCCTGGCCTTCCACATGCTGTTCTTGTTCTCTGTCACACGAGCATATAGCATTGATGACTTCCTGCTGAACATTCAATTTTCCCGAATGACGCGATACGATTACCAAATGGAGGCACAGAGAGATAGCCGAAACGCAGCCAATGTGGCACACACTATGAAGTCTATTTCCGAGTACCCAATCGCAGAGCGTGTCATGCTGATGCTGACTACGAAGGCCGGTGCTAATGCCATGAGATCAGCTGCTCTCAGTGGCCTTTCATATGTCCTTCCCACATCCATTTTTGCACTCAAGTTCCTTGAGTGGTGGTACGCATCTGATTTTGCTAGACAGCTGAACCAGAAGCGACGAGGTGATCTGGAGGATAATCTCCCTGTTCCCGACAAGGTAAAGGGTGCCGACAAACTTGCAGAGTCTGTGGCCAAATGGAAGGAGGATACATCCAAGTGTCCTCTGTGTAACAAAGAGCTGGTCAACCCTACCGTTATTGAGTCTGGTTATGTGTTCTGCTACACTTGCATTTACCGACATTTGGAAGACGGGGATGAAGAGACGGGAGGAAGATGCCCTGTGACTGGCCAGAAGCTGCTTGGTTGCAGATGGCAGGATGATATGTGGCAGGTCACTGGTCTGCGACGGTTGATGGTGTAACAACATAGCATAAATACATACACATTTAGAGATACAATAAAGAAACAAAACATATCAGTATCATTAAAATTACAGTATAACTTATAGAATCCTCCAGCCGACAAATACCTTGTTTACCCACCCCATTTCCACCTTTTATTTTAATTCTGCCCGGGTACCTTTCAAATGGGCTTGATCTTGAAATGCAAACCAACCAAAGAAAAAACCAAAGCCTTGATATCCTGGACCAGGTAATAAAATGTTCGAAGGCCTTCGGGATCGTCTGATCTTTGGACGTCAGACAACGATCCGAGTCGGCCAGTCTCGAAAGCAATGTGGTAGTTGGCAAACTTGATTTCCAGTTCCTGTTTACCATCTCTGTTCTTTGGTGGCCACTTTGAGTCGTCCTCCTTGAGAATTTCAGACTCCTTAATCATCTTCTTGAGAACCTTGACCACTACTGGCGACACTGCAACTTCTCGTCGAATAAGGGTGTCGTTTTTGTAATTGGAATTGTTGGCGTATCTCAGCAAGGCAGATCGGCCTTGATCCAGAACCTGGAAATCAAATTCCAAGAATTCGTGTCCGAACCGACCCGTGTGACCAGAGTAATATTGCAGATAGAAGGCTTCCTCATTTGCATCTACCCTCAACACTAAGGGTTTATCGAGAGGAATGGCGGTCTCCTCAGCCTCCTCAACCTTCGGTTCCTCCTCCATCTCCACATCTTCGCCAGGTCGTGTTGCAATGCTATACTCCTCTTCCGCCATGGTGTATTTGTCGTTAATCTTTGGTTTCAACTTTCAATTTGAAATCTAGCTGTGCAGGTACAGTACTGACGTCAAGGTTAGGGTTGGCTGTTTAGGTAAGATCTATCAAGTAATTAGTTGATCTAAATAGTTGAAAAATCGTGGAGTGGGAGTCACGGTAAATTGTGAAAAATGAAACAATACAAAACAACTCTTGTTAAACCAACAGCCACTTACTGTATGTCCACAAATAGCAGTTGTTTACTAGGATATAATTTACGGTAGGTACATAAGCAGACAACGCATCGCATTGTTAATCTATATATAAATATGCAATAGAGACTCAGTCCCCAGACAAGGAAGATGTGTTGTAATCTTGCACCTGTTCGTTAATGTTTTAAATGTTTTATCTCAAGATGGGTTTCAGCTTGATAATAGTTAGTCTCGATGCATGGCTGCGTTCTTCTCAATAATGGCGTTCCAATCTGAGGTGAGAACAAAGTAGGCTTCAGTGGCCGCAATTCCGACAATTCCGACAATGATACCAGCCCAAAGGCCAATGAGCTCCCAGCCACAGATGAAACCAAAGAACAGAGAAAGGGGCGTGGCCACAGCGTAGTAATAAAAAAGATTGACATAGCCACCAATCTTCTGCCGACCTTGTCCTCTCAGAACTCCAGCCACGACAGATGAAATGCAGTCGAAAAATTGGCCAAAAGCACAGAGGGGAAGAACGTAGGCCACAAGGTTGACCACATCTTCATCAGAAGAGAAGAGACCAGCAATAGGACGTCGGAAGAGGAAGAGGGTAGTGCAGTTGAAGGTGGAAATGAGGACGGTGGAGTACAGCGAAATCCGGGCAGATCGCTTGGCAGATTGGGGCTGGGCAGCGCCAATGAAATGAGCCACTCGGGTGGATGCAGCAATGGCCACCGAGAAGGGGATCTGATAAGCAAGGGCCATGACCGTCGAGAGAACGGACTGGGCAGCCAGAGCAGCCGATCCAAAGTAAGAAGATGCGAGAGTGAGAATTTCAAAGGCCAGAAACTCAGCTTCCACCATGATGACACCAGGAACAGCTAGTCTCAACATGGGGCCCCAGTTGGAAAAAGCAGCTCGAGGGGAAATCCCAAACCAGCATTGTCGTCCATCAACAAAGGCAATGTAGGCAACGATAAGCACAGCCATAGCCCATTCAGTGATGACAACTGCAACAGGAGCACCAGCGTAGCCGATACCAACGTGTTTATCCCAAACCAGAAGCCAGTTCAGAAAGGCATTGAGAGGAGCACAGATGGCCAACACATAGGTTCCAGCCATGAAGATACCCTGTGCTTGCAAGTATTTCTTTCCACACTCAAACACAATGTAGCCCGGTACACCCAGGGCCACAATCTGGAGATAGAGGGCTGCGAGGGCAGCAAGCTCACCCTCGGGGATGATGAGGGCCAAAAGAGGTTCCGAGCACATCCAGATTGCTGCAATGGGCAAGAAAACAAGAATGCTCATGCAAACACACTGCTGGAAATAAATTCCCACTTTTCGCATGTTACCAGCACCGTAAGCCTGGCAACACAGAGTGTCGAGACAGGTAGAAAGACCCTGGAAGAGGGCAAAGCCTGTAATGTTAGAAGTCATGCATGCAAGAGAAACAGCACCTAGCTCTTCCTTACCCAGGTGTCCTACAGAGAAGATAGATGCAACGGTAAGAGAGTACTGCAGAAGGAAGGTGACCGCAAGGGGCAAAGAGTACTGCCAGAGGATCTTGAGTTCTCGGACGTCCTGCGATCTCTTTTGGCTAGGTGCGTCCTCCCACACGTTAACCTCGGGGTCCAGAGAAGTAGTGGAGCTAGATGCCGCAGTAGTGCCATAGACAGGGGGCTCAGATCCATCACGGATACCAGATGTATGACTAGTCGTTTCAGAATTTGACACTGCCATTGAAGGTCGAGCAGGCCGGGGGTTGAGATGGGTAGTTTCAGATGCAGATTCCATGTCCTCGTTGACTCGTTCAAAGTCTCCAGAGAACCGGTTTGACTCCCCAGAGTGTCTGTACTCTCCAGAGTGTCGTTTCATGAAAGATTTGTTGTAAGACTGGGAATATGATGAGCCGAACATCATGGAGTTGGCCATAGGCGAGGCAGGAAATATATTCGCAGCCGCAGCATTGGCAGCGTTGCACTCCGGGTCGTTCTTGTTGTGCTCCATTGTGCAAGTGCGTGTACTTTGTTCAGAGTGGTTGAAAAAGTCGAGTAAAGTCGATCGTTGAAAAGCTGGCTGTGGCCAATGCAAAATCCTTTCACTGTGGCTTGTGGCTAGTAAAGTATATGAAAAAAGGGGACTGACAAAGACTGATTTTAGTTCGACGGAGGCTATGAAGTAGCCAGAATACAAATCCAAGTTAGGTGGCGATAAATACTAACTGTTGTCGATTCCGTTTCAGCAAGAGCTGTTTCACAGACTGTGGAGTAGGTGCGTTGCTAAAATGTCGTCACTTGATGATGCCGATACTTGCACAACTAATGTATGCAATAAGCTTGCAGCCACGCACCGAGGTGCATGTCTATATAAGTATCCGCAACAAAGTTTGCAGACTTCGAGGTTTGAGGCTTGACTAAGAGAAACAAACGGTTTGGACTGTAAGAAGGGTACTAACCTAGATATCTTGAATAGAAGAGGAACAGGCCCAAGGTCCACCAGATCAACCGACTAAGGACGTTTACGTGTGTACCAAAATTGGACGTTACCTGTAACTTTGCTGCTCGTGTCTGAACTGCCCCAGAGGACTGGTCGGAAGAACCACACAAGGGAGGGTTGCCTGTACAGCTTTTTAAGATCTGGAGAGTTAACATTGTGATACTCAGTGGCCGCAGTAGGCTGGAATCCCTCGAGTATGTAAGAAATATTATCCACTAGTTCCAAAACAGCTAAGGCAGCTCCCTGAATACGACCAACACAATCTGTGTCTGTAGCCTTGTTTGTCCTGCATCGAAGCTCCTAAACGAATAAAGGGCCATGTTTGGATATTTGGGTTAGGGGAGAAAAACTTTTTCGGCCGGACCGAGGATTGGCGAGAGGGCATAAAGCATGGGTTAGGTGGGTTCAAAGAGAAGCTGTGCAAGTGTCTGAAAGCAGGTCTCTTTATTGGTATACTTTCCGCGATGAGTCCTAAATCAACTACACTGGTTCTGTGGCTTGAGAAAGAGCTATAACACAGATTACATAAAGGCTACTACTAACCAATACTAACGGCGGCACAAGCAGTTGTATGAGGTATGAGGTTGCCAAGAATATGTACTGGCTTGTCTCATAACGGAAATGCTATTGTTCGTTACACAAAGATTGAGATGAGGGTGGTGCAAACAACCGAGTGGAGAAATTGGAAGTTTGACCCGTATTAAAATGCCTCTTTGTACAAAATAAAAGGAAACAAGTATTTATAAGAAGAGGAGAAAAAATTCCACATGTGCTATCCATGGATCGCAGTGGCATTCTCAGACCCACGACAATTTTCGTCCTACGCATCCCCAGGGGCATCTTTAGTTTTCTACAGTGTACACTGGTGCAGAAATTAGAATTTTGCCCGATGTTAAATTGCAAACCTTCCTTTTCTTACCCTTTGTCCGTTTTAATCACGCCAAAGACAGGAACAACAGGGACAGAGAATTCGTCAAAAGCAGAAAGCCAAAGCAAACTCGAGACTGTCAAAATACAGGTCGCTCACATGCGACTGTGAAACGAGAATGTCTATTGTTTGAGGGTGGGGTATGCACCAAAAAGACACGTATACATGCTGCAAGCCGAGTCACCTTAGCTGTAAGTACGATACTGTAGCCATATGATCCCTGACCCAACCAGTTCCCGATGTCAGGCTCACTGCAGTATATGCAGCACTATCGTACCTTGCAGCAAGACTGTGATAACACTATAGCCGTGGCTGTCAGGGGATGGATGGATACAGCTCATAATAAACCGCGGCAGCAGTAGATTCCAGATATGCGAAGGTACCCAAATAGAAAGGGCCGTAGTAATGGTCTGGACGGTCCAAAAATTTGTGAGATTGATTGTCTCATCCAAGTTTGACTTGCAACTGTATCCTGTGGACTCGAACTGTATCATTATTGTGTCTTCTAGACCTGAATCATCTGAAGCGGTCCATGGCGAGTGGGGAAAATGTGTGGGGTTGAGAGATGACGCTACAAAGGGGGTGTCTGATCCACAAGGTATACCCGTCCATGCTTGATTTGTATAAGGTCTGTTTACAACAAACAGTTTCGTCCTCAATTCCACCTGTCATCGCAAGCAAACAACATTAGCATTTAATTCGTGCGATACTGCCAGACACGTTGATCCCCAATTCCTGGTGGAGGCTTCAGGGTTCTATCGGTAGAGGAACCAAATATTGCTCAAACCACAATACGAAACTGACCTAACTACCCCTATCGCGTAGGCGTATATGGGTGCTGCCTGAACCACTGCACCAGTAGTAGATAGACCACGTGGATACTACTGTAGGGAATACTGTAAGACTAGATATAGGTATATTTTTAGCGCCAACTGTTTGTGCAGGTGGGTCTAACATGAACATACACGCTATAAGCAATAAACTCTCACACAGAATCTACAATGCTCAACTCAGGAGTGTTTCTAATAAATGCGTAATTTCATATCATATACAATTGCCTCTAATGAGAGGCCCGCTCACCCGCCGTGGTACAGTAATAGTCAGATACCACAATAGGTCTGTAAATACCCTGCAGACCAGTCCAAATGGTGTATGTGTGTGTCTTGATACTGCCCACAGTGTGAGTCTCCACAACAACCTCCTTACCCGAAATCATTTCACTTCGAGTGTACTGAAGTTGGAATGGAGGGGTACCCTGAAGATGGAAATGGATCTCAGCCTTCTCAGCTCCATTCTCGTCGAAAATGAGCGAAGTTCCTTCCTCCACTCTGGCAATGGGAATGGGATGGATTCGCTTGGGCAGCTGCTTGGCTCCTTCCAGTTCAATTCGGCAGCTGGAAGCAGTGTCCGAAATGGCCTTAATTGTGAGGTTTCCGGGTTCGGCTGCCAGACGTCGGAAAAGTGTACCAGAAGTAGACTCTCGCACGTTACCGTTGAAATCGTAGGTGACATCAAACGGAGGAATGCCAGTAAGAGAGTAAGAGATTCTCTCACCGACACAAAAGTCCGTTCGCTCTTCCACAGCGGTGATGGTAGGTGTGTCAGCAACATGCACAGTAACACGCTGATCTGCGCCAAAGTTCGACTGTCTGCATCCACGAGCATCCACCACCTGGTAAATCTGCACAGTATGCTTACCTAGACCCAGACGAGAGTACAACTGGCTCTTGAGCTCGAAATCGGCACCAACGTTGTTGTAGGTCACTTTCTCCGTGTGTCCAGAAGAGTCAACTCGGATGGACACGGTCAGAGCGAAGGGAGCCTCACCGGTGAGCTTGATGGGGATACCATCAGCCGAATCAGCAATACCCTGACACGCTCGGTAAACTCGTCCCTTGTCAACAAATCTGGCAGTTGGTCGGGCCTTGACTAGCTGTCTAAGCTTGGAGTCAGCGAAGGCAACGTCCGCACCAGCCTTGACGTCCGCAAGCCACTTTCGATCATAGTAGTTGGAGTCAAGCACACCCATGAAGAAGTACTCGTATTCTCCAGGGACATTTGTCTCAACACGAACATTGGCAAAGGGAGTAGCCACCTGAATCTCGTGGTCCTTGGCCTTTCCACCAGGGCCAGTGACCCGGTACAAAACAGTAAAGGGAGGAGAACCCTCAAGAGCAATTTCCAAAGAATCCTGGTCACCCTCGCAGATGGGAGCACGAGATAGTACACCTTCCTTGGACTCGGTGTTTCCAGCCTTGACAATCTTGACTGCTGGCCGAGCGATCCAAGAGAGGGAGAAAATGGCGTCGTGTGTAATTTCACCAGGACAGTGAGCATCTCGTACAGACACCAGTCTGTAGTGGCCGGGTCGAGCGACGGTAATGTGGCCGTTGGCATCGCCAATACGAAACTGGTGTCGCTCTCGCTTCTCACCGTCAATGTACTCATACTCCACATTCCAAGGTCCGTCACCGTTAAGAGTCACAGGAAGCTTAACGGGAGAACCCTGCGGCACAGCAACGTCATAATCACCAGAGATAGGCAAGAACCCAGCAGAAGGACGCTGTCGTCGCACCTCAACACGGATATCTTGCTCGTCCAACAAAGATCGACATCCGTGAGAATCTGTAACGGCAACAAGAGAGATTGTGTACTGTCCACCCTGCGACAAACCAGACGTAGAAATGACATGCTTCTGGTCCTTGATGTCCTTAACAGTGTGGGGGACTCGACGGGACGAACCATGGACAATCTCATACTCCAGGGTGAAGGGGGGAACACCACGCAGTGTGACAGGAAGTTCAACAGACTCTCCAGAGCAAACAAACCGCTGTCGAGGGATAGATTTGTCAAAGAAGGCTCCAGCCAAAACACGAATGGTCTGCTTCTTGGTGAAGGAGGTCTCCTGAGGACTCTTGTAGATGGCATCGCTGAACGATACAATCTCATAGGTGTAAGTGCCAGCAGATTGGGGCTTAAACTTGAGCTGGTGTCGAAGTTTATGAGTGGAGATTTTCTGAGTGTCGATCACCTCACCATCTCGGACAGTTCGATAGACTGCATGGAAAGGAGGCTGACCGGTGAACGCAAGCTCAGCAGTAGCACCCACAGGGCCAGCACACTGGTCCTGGATATCGGTAAACTCAACAGACAGAGACGGTCGAGGGGGCACATAAACGTGACACTCAGACGACTCAACAATGTCTCCATCACAGTACTTTCCATGCACAGCCTCCAGCTCGTACACACCAGGTTTGGAAACGAGAATGGACTGCTGGCCCCGAGGAACAGTGGTGTTGAAAGTCTCAGATTTGCCGTACTCGTCAGTGTGCTTGATAGTGAGTACAAGGTCTTCCTGAGCCTGGATCTTGAGGTCAATAGAGGTATGATCTCCTGCAAGACGAGCTCGCTTCTCAGCAGAACAAGTCCTGAAGGAAACCTGGGGTCGGGAATGGACGAAGAACTCGTGGGTCAGCTGACGTCGAGTTCGCCACTCCTCATCCTGGCTCTTTGCAATTGCCGTGTAGTTGACAACGTTTCCAAGTCCATCCTCAACTTCGTCCACAGAGTACACCCACTTTCCAGTTTGACTGAGACGAGCGTCCAGATGAATAGGCACCTCATGAGGAGTAGCCCAGGAAAGATCACCACCCTTCTTCCAGACATATCTGTTCACATCGCCACTAGCAATGGGAGAAGAGAAGTGTCGAGGCTGAACAGACTGAACCGAAAAAACAGAAGCCTGGCCCTCAACGTCCTTAGAGTACTTGATTCTAAGAGGGGGGACACCCACAACAACCAAGTTGGGCTGCTCAGTGCCACCAATACATCTGTTGGATCCCAGATGAAGCGAGTCATTGCTCTGTCGCAGCTTTGCACTGGGGCATGCACCAACAATGACATCCTTCTGGTAAGTTCTAACAACATTGTTGGAGTCATCGACTACTCTGCCCAGACGGTAAAGACCAGTCTTCTCAACAGGAAGTTCCACGTAGAAAAGCTTCTTCTTCTCAGCATCCTTGAGTTTGTAATCGAGAGATCGGATGTAGCTAGATCGACCCTGAAGTTTAACGAGCTGGTTCTTGGTGAAATTGAACGACTTCTCTTCAAGGTTGTCAAAATCAATGTACCTGAGCTCCAGGGAAGACAGCCCAGTAGCATTGAGCCGCACCGGGATGTGAATAGTCTTAACACTGTGACCTCCTGTAAGGCAAAATGGCTGGTCCATGGGGTTAATCAAGGCAGTACTCTTGGGCAGAATCTGGACAGTATGCTCTCCAATCAAATGGCTGGAAGCATCCTGAAGAGACGCCACCTTAATCTTGAGACCGGAGAAAGACAGCTCCTTGTCGTTGACCGTTCGCCAAACGGCAGAACCAAGTCCAAGAGCAAAAACAAGACCCTCTCTGTAGTACACAATACCCATGTCAAAGCCCAGGAATGCGAATGACAATAGGGTAGTCACTATGGGGCCAAATGTGAGCCAGGGGATGCGGAAAAGTGGAAGAGTCCACAGCAGGACAATATCCAATGCAAAAAATTTGAACAAAAGACCAAATTGTTCCCCTGGTGGCACGGGTGTCAACAGATATGTGATTTTGGAAGCCATAAACAGCAAAAACAGAGACACGGCTGCCCACCGCTGATTAGCTGCGCTCATGTATGTTTCAGGTATTAACGGCTCACTCTTTGCCGGGACCGTGATTTTGTCTTGTCTCCATGGCTTTTGTGTCGCATGGAATGTTTTGATGGGTTTGGCAACACCAGAACTTCGTCTAACATCGGGGTAAGCTGTCGAATCCCTGACACTGTTGGTAGGAGGGGCTGTGTTGTCGCGGCTAGTGTTTAGAACATCACGTCTGTCGAATCGTCTACTAAACCCAGGACTGGAAGTCGTCCTTCCAGGGCCATTGAGATTGGCCATTGCGAACGATGTGTGTGTATGGGTGTTTTCGTAACTGTCGTTTGCGATATGTTTTGAAATTTGGCTTTGCTGTACGCATTGTATATTTTCGTTTTGGCTCTGCACGTGACGGTACCAGATAGGTGTGTTTGGATAACTGAATTCTCAATAAATAGTGAAGATGACCAATGTATACGAGAGATATTAATCAACTGACTGGAATTGTTTATTTTGTATACACTATTATGTTTCCATTATTTGTCATAATGATTTTTTACTGCCTTTTCTTCTTGAAGTGGCTGACGTTTGAAATGTTGTACTTGTAGCTTACACACTAAACAATGCCATAACCAAACCAAAAGCGAAGCAACGCGCTAGAAACTAGAAGTTGGAGATAACGTCTAATATCAACACACTAAAGTCATAATGATGGCTAAACCAACGTACTGTAGTTTTGCCCTTGAAATACTTCACCAATTTGTTTACGAAATTTCTCTACTAAACTTTAATACAATTTTTTGTTTAGCCCCAACATGGAACAAAAAAACACGAGAGCAACTTGTATCTGAATAAATGGCCACAAAATTTCCCACATTATTCGAGTAAATTTGTTCACTCGAGAAACAAGACTACTGGAAGATAGCTGATAATCCATTGACTGTTATTCCCCCCTATTTATCTGTACATATAGCTACAACACACTCGCGTGAAGCGCCTCAAGAGGGGAATACACCTTATTTGATCAGTAGGTATAGATGGGACACAGAAAGGATTGTGGTGTATATGAGCCAGGCACCAGAATTAATTCTTCTCTTCTTCTTGTTTACCAGTGCCCGTTATTGGCCCAGACGCCAAACAGTCGGCACAACCACGCCATGCATGAACTCGTACCCACCGTACCGGTGGCGGTACTATTCAGCCATGATCTCTTTGTTCTTGTTGGATGGCAACCGCTATCACTTGATGCCTTTCCACGTGAGTATCTTTTGTGTGAATCTTGGTCTACGGCGTTGGAGGACTGGGATATCCCTCACCTTCATCCGCCATAGAGATACAGAAGGGTATCGTCAGTGCTTGTCACCATGGGAATGTTGGGAAGCCTATACACTTCTAGATACGTACCTCATCTTACTCTTGAAATACCGTTACTTTCAATGCCGTTATTAACACACGCTGCCTTCCAACAAAGGGTGTCATTTGTTTTGTGAGTATTTTCCTGAGGGTATTGAGGGTGCATTGGAACACTAGGGTTCGGTATCACAGCACTGGTTGTGAGCAAGGGATATTGCTGGTGCCATTGCAATACAAGCTGGTCTTTTAGGGTATCTATTCACGATCCTTCGTCAAAGTCTGTCATCGCAGCACTTTGGAGGACTGATTACATAACCAGGGATTCATTAAATGGGCCAGCAAGCCAATCAGAAGTCCATGGACGATATCTTTCAACCATGACAATGAAACAGCTGCACGAACACTCCCACGTTGCCGAATGTTTTTCTTATGCCAGTTCACTGTATAAGGAACACAGACTCTGATGACTGGCCATCAACGGGTTTAGTGATATAGTGATGTGTTGATGACACAAGCAAGAAACCTCGGCTAATTTTCCGTAAGTACTGTACAGTGGTACGTACAGATACAGCACGAGTACTCGTACAGTACGGGGGTTCAATCTAAAGATCTTTTCGTATAAATAACACCACCACCATGGAAGGAAGATACAGGTAGTCTGTGCGTACGATTGTCAACTCACACTACGTCACCGTGCGTGGTCACACGACTAACTTCGCAGTGTTTATGCTGGTCTAAATTCCCTGAACTTTGATGTGGTTGCTATTGTGCTGGAAGCATGGTACGATACTCGACAAAGTCTCACGATAACATACTTAAAATGGACTTAGAGATGAGACCAGTATCTTTTGTGTCAGACACCGATACTCAACTGATGTTACCTGATGTACTTCGGAATAACCTACCGAAGAACAGTCCGCTAGAATGACATGCACGCCACATGCGGTATTCGGGACAATTCGCGTGTATGGTCCCTATCCTGCCTAATCTCCTAAACTTTTCTGCACGAAAATCTTTTAGCTACTCCTACCGCAATGGAAGGGAGGTTAATTAGTCCGGATCCACTGGCCCACCTGTTGGGAGAACCTCCACGTTGCCTTGAAGAGTTGGAGGGTCCCCATGAGTCCATACACTGGTATCTATTTACACTATAGAGACTATAAGGCCGACCAGGATGTCATGAGCGACCCAACTATGTACGTATTAGAGGAGCCCTTGGTTCTTTTTTAAATGATGTTCCACTGCTTTGCAGTAGAGCGAACCATGGCCTTTTTCGTCTTTTTCGTGGTTACATTATGAACATTTCTCATTGAAGCATGTTCATTTAAACTTTGTCGAATGGGCTATTTCTTCCGACGGAACCCGGATCTTCCCGAAATGTAAGAATCCCCAAGGTGCATGATCTCTTACATTTATGAACCGCGAGTGACCCCACAAAGTGAACAAGTTCATTTACACGCCCTATTACCAACCAAACAACGTGAAAACGAAGCACAGGCTAACTAACTGCAATCTTCTGTGATTAACTAGTCTTTGTGCCCGCAAAAATACTTCACAGACGCCTGATAAATCACCCCACCACGAAGCTGGGGCACGCATTGCTGAATTTTCGCCTTTTTTCGATACCTATCAGAGAGACACACACAGAGTGTCTGATCACCTCAGTAAGCACTACTACCCCCACCTCCACACATACACACACGTCATGAACTGTCCTACTCGTGACCCCGACCCAAAGGGCGTGCCTGGGTTCAACCAGCAGCCCCCTCAGTTTGACAACGAGCTCAACAATAACAAATCATTCAACAAGAAGAACTCCGGCGCCGAGTCGAATAAGAAGCTGAGCGCCCAGGACCTTGCAAATGCTCTGGGAGACTCAGATTTAAGAGGAGGGCAAAATCGTCCGAGTGCACGGCCTGAAAGAAATGTGAGACCGGGTCACCAGAGCAGGGGTTTGTCTGAGAGTTCGCGAGGAATTCAAATGAGACGATCTACCTCTTCCCTGAACAACCTCACTGATGACTCCAACGACTCTAACGAGTCTACACCCCTTACGTCCGGATCAGGCGACCCTAACAAGAAGCCCCTCTCCACGTGGGCTAACATGATGCGGATTCTCTCCAAGTACGGCAAATTCGTGGGACCTGGGATTATGGTCTCAGTTGCGTACATGGATCCCGGTAACTACTCCACAGCCGTGTCTGCTGGAGCTATGTACCAATACAAGTTGCTGTTCATTATTTTTGTCAGTAACCTGTTTGCCGTCTTCCTCCAGGTTCTCTGTGTGAAGCTCGGTTCTGTCACTGGTCTTGACTTGGCTGAAAACTGCCGACAACACCTTCCTCCCTGGCTCTCTATTTCCATCTACGTCATGGCCGAAATTGCCATTATCGCCACAGATCTCGCTGAGGTGGTTGGTACTGCCATTTCACTGAACATCCTTTTCGGTATCCCTCTTTTCATGGGTGTGTTGGTCACTGTTATTGATGTGCTTATTGTCCTCATGGCTTACAGACCCAACGGACCTATGCGAATCGTACGATACTTTGAGTATGCTGTGGCTGCCCTGGTCGCAGTTGTTGTTGTCTGCTTTGCCTTCGAGCTTGCTGCAATCGACAACCTCGATGTGCCTCTTATTCTTGAGGGTTTCCTCCCTTCGAAGGAGCTTCTGGAAACCCAGGGTCTGTACTTGTCTTGTGGTATCCTCGGTGCTACAGTCATGCCTCACTCGCTCTACCTTGGCTCGGGTCTCGTCCAGCCCCGTCTTCGAGAATACGACGAGGACAACGGATACGCCATTCCTGGAGATGCACGATATGGAGATGATGACGATGATCTGAAGTACAAACCCTCCATCCATGCTATTAAATACGCCATGAAGTACTCCATCGCCGAGCTCGTCATTTCTCTCTTCACCGTTGCCATTTTCATCAACTCTGCCATTCTCATTGTTGCTGGTTCTACTTTGAACGGCTCTCCTGATGCTTATGACGCCGATCTTTTCTCCATTTACGATATGCTTCGATCCATTCTGTCTCCCGCTGCCGGAACTGTCTTTGCTCTGGCTCTCCTTTTCTCCGGTCAGTCTGCAGGTATTGTCTGCACTCTTTCTGGCCAGATGGTGTCCGAGGGATTCCTGCGATGGTCTTTCAAGCCCTGGATTCGACGACTCATCACTCGATCCATTGCCATCGTCCCCTGTCTTTTTGTTACCCTCTTTGTTGGCCGAAAGGGCCTGGCAGATGTTCTGAACGCCTCTCAGGTTGTTCTTTCTCTGCTGCTCCCTATTGTCTCTGCTCCTCTCATCTACTTTACTGGTTCCAAGAAGATTATGAAGGTTGCTGCCAACGCTGCTGTTGTTCATACCCGGCCCCGATCAAACTCGAATGGCACACTCACCCCTGCTGACCGACCCAGCAATGGCTATGGAATGGTTGATAACGAAGCCTCTTCTGATGATGAGTCTATCTGCATCCCCGAGTATGTTGACATGAGCAACTCTACCACTACCCAGTTCGTTTCCTACCTCGTGTTTGGAATGGTTTCTGCTCTTAATCTGTTCCTGATCATTTCTATTGCCATGGGTGCAGATGTCCCTCTTTAATCTGGCGTTTAATTATAATTAATGATTTTTTAACCCTTCATCACAACTGTAGTTTAGACCGTTCACCTATCAACAGTCGTCCTCACATGAGAGTATTACTAAACATACATTATCCTAACTAATACAAGTCCTGGCAACCTGTGCCAGGAGTCACGCACACGGCGTCCTCCCCATCCAAACAAGTCCACTTCTAAAACTGTACCACTTGCTCCTAAATATATTACCTCTTGGCTCTTCGGGCCTTCGAGCTAGAAGGTAGACGTCCCACAGAAGTGATGGGCTTCGGGGGCTCAGGAGCAGGAAGCACACCAAGGTAGTTTGTCTTCAGAGCAGGGATGTTAGTAGAAGGCTTGATCTTGGAGTTAGCAATGTCAATACCTTCGGAGGATTGGAGCAGTCGTCCAAGAACACCCTCAATTTTCATAGCCAGTCGTCGCTCTTCAAATGAGACTGGTGGAGGAATGTCAGGTGTAGCCAGACGATCAGCCTGTAGTTGTTGGAGCTGGAGCATCAGTCTGCTGACAAACTGGAGTTCAGTACCAGTCTTGATGGCCTCAAATTCGTCATCGTCGATGAAGTTTCGAGGGTGCCATTGGAGAATGTCCTCCATAGGAAGCTCCCTGGAGGTATCAACATCCTCATCCTCAAACAGGGGTTGCAGTTCAACCTCCTGTTCGGCGCCGTCGTTCTTGTCGTCGTCGTTCTCTTCACCCTCGATCTTTGGCTTAGTCTCCTCCTCAGGCACATCCTTCATCTCCACGTCGTTAGTATCCTCATTTTTGGAGCCGCCTTCCTTCTCGAGAATGTCTTCGATCGCAGTCTCTCTGAGTCGTCCAATCTTCTCATACCACAGTGCACCAGTGGACGAAGGGTCATACACAGCCTTTCCACTGTCACTAGTCGGAGCGAAGGAGGAGTTTGCATCCATTCGCAAGAACCGGCTAGGTGCCAACTCGGAGCCGTTGGGGTGCACAAAGTGTGTCATCATCTCTGTCGGGGGGAGAGCTGGGTGTGGGAGTCGCGAAACCGCTGGCGTGAGGTAACCCAGCTGGTAAGCAGGGACCGATCGGGTGCGTGGCAGCACATTAGTCACCTGGAAGCTGCCGGGAGTTATGCTTGGTCGAGGGTCGATGGCTGACTTTGTGGACAAGGTGGAGAACAGAGGTCCGTTCTGTCCCATGACGAGGAATGATTCTGCGCTCCACGACTCAAGGTCCGCAGTCAGGTCGGCGTAATCAGCGACGATTTCATCCTCAAACTCCGTCACATCCTCAGGAACAACATCCTCGGGGTCCTTACCACCGAAGAGATCCATTCGACTACCCTCTCGGATGATTAGGGCTGCGGCAAACTTGAAGAATCTATCAACCTCCAGGTAGGCCTCGGAACCAATTGGAAGCGCGACAAGGGCCTGGACAGAGGCAGTCTTGACATCCACATACAAGTTCTTCACGGAGCTGTAAGGCTTTTCAGTCACGGATGTGAGATCAGTAGCGTTGTGTTGGGCGAAGCTTGCAAGCACCGACAGGTCTGTTGTCTGGGGTGACGACACAGGAACGGTTTTTGCGCTGAGCACAGACTTACCGATGGGGTCATCCAGCAACACGTGCAAGATGTCTTGTATGAGTGACATGTCGTTATTGTGTCGTTGCGGCTTGTCGTTTTGATGTCGCGAGATGTGATTCGTATTCGACGTGATGAACGTTCCGACGTGTGTGGGTGCGAGTAACTGTATGACGGTAAACTGTAGTTGAAAATTAGCGTTTGGTCATGTGACGCCAGCCAGTGAGACCATGAAGACTGTCCATATATAAAGCACAGAAATGGGGAGTGTTAGAAAACAATCTTTTGATACAGCGGTTATATATTGGTTGAGTTGTACAGAAAATAATTTTGGGGATTTAAAGTGCATAATACAAGTTTGTTCTCAGTCGTTGCTACAGGCACAGGTTTCGGGAAAGCTTCAGGTGCCATGCATATCACATAAGCTCCTCCATCTCATCAATATCTTCACACCAGGAATTGCACAATGGACGATTCGGACGACGACTACATTGAAAACATCAGTGGTGATGAGTACCAGGGCGCACCTCGGCGGTCTCGACGAAACCAGGCCCCCAAGGGTGCTGGAGGTTCAGTGGAGAACATGAAGATGGCTAACGGTGGATACTCCTGGGAGGACGAATACCATCGATCTTGGGATGTGGTGCAAGAGGACGAGGGTGGATCGCTAGCAGGATCAGTTGCTGGCCTGGTTGAGGCCAGAAAGAAACGACACATTAAGGATGCCACTCCATTCCAGAGAGGTATCATTAGAAATCTGATCTTAGTGCTGGATTTTTCCTTTGCCATGAAGGAGTCCGATCTACGACCAAACAGATACCAGTTCGTCATCAACCACGCCATTGAATTCGTCACCAACTTTTTCGACCAAAACCCCATTTCCCAGCTCGGTATTCTCGGTATGAGAAATGGCCAGGCCATCAGCATATCGACCCTGGGTAGTAATCCCAACGACCACATCAACGCCCTCCAGGCCGCTAAAAAACTGGAACCCCAGGGTGACCCATCTTTACAAAACGCACTGGAAATGGCAAGAGGCCTGCTTTTCCACGTTCCATCTCATTGCACTAAAGAAGTGCTCGTGGTTCTGGGTGCCCTACTCTCTGCCGACCCAGGTGATATCCATGTCACCATCGATAAGCTTGTCGTGGATAAGATCAGAGCCCGTGTTATTGGCTTGGCTGCACAGGTGGCCATTTGTAAAGAACTATGCGTCAAGACTAATTTCGGAGACGCTTCATACTACGGTATTGTCCTTAACGAGCAGCATTTCCAGGAGCTCATGGATGAAGCTACAACCCCTCTAGCCGAATCACAGCAAAGCCAAAGCGCAAACCCAGCATCATTAGTTCTCATGGGATTTCCTTCCAAGGTTTCGGAAACTGCACCTTCCCTGTCTGCGTCTGATGCTACCTTGACACAAGGTGGATACATCTGCCCCCAGTGTAAGGTGAAGGTTTCCTCACTTCCGACTGTCTGCCCATGCTGTGGCCTGACTCTAATTCTGTCTACTCATTTGGCCAGATCTTATCATCACCTGTTCCCCCTTGCTCCGTTTGTCGAGGTGCCTTGTAAAAACGCACACAAGTCTGAATTTTGTGTCGGCTGTCAAACAAAGTTCCCGGTGGTAGCACGAGACTCTAAGAGTACACAAGCCGATGGTTCCATGACGTCACGTTACGAGTGCCCCACATGCCACTCTCACTTCTGCATTGACTGTGACGTTTTCTGTCACGAAATTCTACACAACTGCATTGGCTGCCAAGCGCGCAGCTACTCACTCTACCAGGTGGTCGTAACTAAACACAAGGATGCCGCTCCTTCATTAAAGCTGGTCATGAAACGACCAGACGCGGATGGTGAGGAAAACTCCAGACCTGTCAAGGTTCGCGTTGTCAATGATAAGGAGGGCCCAGCATGGAACGAAGGCGGGCAAGCTCCTACTTGGGGCGAGTGAAATTCTACCAGCTAGCTAATTATATACCATACGATACATACAACCCACGCCGCACTCTGCTTATTAATAAATGAATACATTACGGGTCGAGTTATCATGACAAAGCCTCGAAATCTTCATCAGTATCGCCATCCCACTTCTTGATTCGCTGGGGAGTGAAATCCCGAGCATCACCTCGTCGTCGTCGTAGCGATTTCTTTGTTGGCCGGTCCAGAATCAAGCCCTGCCCCTTAAGACTGGCCGTGAGCTGGGTTCCCTGGGACACGGTTGCCAGGAAAGCAGCAGTAAGAGCTTGGGATTCTTCCAGATTGTCATTCAACTCACTGTTGGAGGATGCACTAAGCTGTGAAAGAATTGACCGCAAGGAACGCAGAAGTCGCTGATCAGGTACGACAGAGCCCTCATTCACAGCTTTAACATAATCCAACACCGTCTTGACACGCCCGTTAAAAATCTTGACTGCGGCATGTTGGCTGACAAGATGCTGTCTGACTCTTTCCGATGCTGCATGCTGACTAGTTTCTCGCACAAGGTCTTCAACAGCAACCCTTTCTGCCTCCCCAGTTTCAATGACCACTGTAGCCTCCCGGTACTTGGGGTCACCAGTATCGATAATAGGCTCATAAACGTGGAGAGGTAGTTGCTGAGAGTCAGAACCAGGCTGAATGAGAAGAAGCAGGGGAGCTTCGTCAAACTCCAGCAATTGCTTCTGAAGCTTCACAATCTCATCAGTTGGGGTCGTGTGGTCCTTGGAGACGTAAAACCACCCGACAAAATGCAGCTCAGGCATAACCTGGTTAAACTGAGCCAGTCGTCGAGACACCAGCTCTCTTTCAATCACGCCATCTTGAATTTTGAATTCGAATGAAGTATCAATGCTAACCTGACGTCCGTCCTGTGTTCCTAATAATGCGCCAGCGAATTCCGTCGATGTGGCGATAGCTCGTGTGTAATAATTTGAAATGTTTAGCAATGGCAAGGGGTGAAGAGCCACCGCGAGGCTTATGTCTGATGATTTGACCACCGATGGCATTGCGCTGTTGGTTGTATTTTTGTGGTGTGGAGTAGAGCCACTGTATTCGTGATAATGCAGGTGTATGATCACGTGTGGCAAAACCTTGTGGAACACATTCCAATTAAGCGATAGCTACAATGAGTAGGGAAGAAGACAGCGGTATAAGTGAAACTAGTATATTATGCAGCCAACTAAGTATCACATAAATATCTCTCGAACATTTCCATTTCTTACATAAATTTTCCTACACAATAAATCATAAATTTCCTTCACGCTGTTAGTATCATCATATCTGCTGCAGCCTTGTTCACTCAGGCTTGACAAGAGACTCGTCCATAATCCAAATGGCACCGTTGTTGGTCTGGATGATCTTGCTCACAGTGCTGGTGGAGTCCTTGGACTTGACGAGGATCTTGTTATCCTCGGAGAAGATTTCAATCTCCAGGCCAGACAAGGTCCGGGCCCGCTTGACAGCGTCAAAGGTGGTGACAAGCTTGGTGTCAACAACAACATGGTTAGCAACGAAGGAGGAAATGTTCTCGTTAGCGAGGGCATCTTGGTCCTTCTCGGACTTCCCGGTGATGGCGTTGGGGAACTGCCAGGGCTTGAGTGCCAGAGAAGCCACTGCAGCGTTGGAAGGCGCAAGCACCACAGTGTAAGAGTCGCCATCGTTAAGACGCTTGATCAGGTCAGTGTCATCTCGGAGGTATCCTGCAAAGATAGAAATCTGAGGGTCCTGGACAAGGCCAGTTGTGAGGTAGGTGGGCCCACTCTTGGGCTGCTCGCCGGAAGGCACCTTGATGCCGGGATTACTGAGGTCCACGTGGTCCACATGGGGACCGTTAGAGCCGTCCTGGACCATGAAGTTTCCAGGGTAGAAGCCGTTCTTGACAGGCTCGTCTCGCTTCTGAACAGCTGCGGGGTTATCGAGAGGTCCGTCGACGGGGTGGATAGTGATCACGTTCTTGGCGTAAACAAACGAAGCCAAAGCGAGAAGAGTAACGTTTGTAAGTCTCATGTTGTGGCGGGGGGTTATAGAGGTACAAGAAGATGAAAGCTATTTGTAGGGCTTGACAGAGCTATTATAACTGTGTGTGGTGCAATTTGAAACGTTAATTTTACGAGGCGGGTGGGTTTGAGTACGATACACAGATTGAAAGTTATAGATGCTCGGGGAACAACCCTGGCAAAATTAGTATTGTTTACACATTGGACTACACACGTTGGTACTTGTAGCTAGTAAGACAGACTTTCCACCGTTGCTTATCTCTTATTACTGTTTGTCGAAGTCTTCATGAGGTGGAAGGTCGAACACTGCGTGGAGAATGCACTGCATCCACACGATAAGCGAGCTAATTAGTCAAAAAAGACTCGAGAAATGAAAAAAAACAAAAAAAAAAAAACAAATTAGCACAGCAGGTTTACCAGAACGAAACCAAGCCTGAGGTTGCAGTCAAGTTTTCTGGCTTCTAAAGCGTTATTTATTAAAAACATTCCTGTCAGTTTACGAGGAGTTCTAAGTTTGTACTGGTAACTATCGTATCCTGGTATTATTAGTCTGAACATCATTTAGATTTGAGGGTTCCTAGAGGGCTGTAATCAGATAATATTTCAGGAAGACGCCCATATTCTGATGCCATTTAATTTGCCCATAAAATTTCCTAATGTTCTGTGAGTTCCGAATGAGAACAAAATGTACTACTCGTACACGAAATGACTCCTTAATGATAGCCCCATTCATACAGCTTTGCCTTGAGCCGGTGTAAACTCTAGATCTAACTCCACTTGTTACCACGTGACTAATTTACAGGAACCCGTAAACGCGCATAAACCAAACACCATTCCAGACCATCAACTCACCATTACTCGTACAGTACAATACTGTCCCGGTACTGAACCCATTATGTCGATTTTTGCACCCGTACCGGACGACCTCAATGCCGAGGAAAATGATCTTCTCGGAATTTCCAAGCTGACAGAATCATTTTCGTCGCTGACAAAAGCAATTGACACGCGTATCGACACCCTCGTCCAGGAGACTCAGGATAGCATCAACAGTCAAACGGAGGCATACAGAGAAGGAGAAATTGAACAATGCGACGAAACATTGGAGGCCATGCGACGTATCCTAAAACAGTGCGATCAAATTGAGCAGGAATTCGACAAAATTGCTATTATCGGTGAAATCGCAAAGGATTTCCAAGTCAGATTGACACAGGTCGAGAAAGACTTGATAGAGCTCAGCTGAGAAGCCCACAACTAAAAGAACGACGCGTTCAAATGCCCCTTCCCTCTCCCCCCTCTCTCTCTCGCTCAATCCCTGGCATACACCAATATCACTCCTATTTATTATTAACAACTACCCGTACAACTTCGTACGAATAACCACATATGCCTACAATTACCAGGTACCGTACCATTAATATCCCTATCCATTATAATAAATAATTAACATTGTTAGCAACATCTACGTGTAAGTGTCAGCGAGTTCTTCCAACCGTTGTTTCTTGCGCTCCACCTCAGCAAACTCCTCGCCAAGTCGCCTGAGCCTGATAGTCGCCACAACCATTCGTGCAACTGCTCCAAAAGTCCTCGGAGGTTTCTTCTTCTTGAGATGAGAGGTTAAACCCATGGATTCCAAAATCTTCAGATCAGCCCTGTTGCAGAAACGTAACTCAGCCACCAAAGCATCATAGTAGACCTTCTGCACTTTGAGAGAGGCACGGAGGTCTTGGGATCTTCGAAGTTTGATGCGGAGATACTCGGTTTGGCACATTTCATATCTGATGCCTCGGTCGTAGGTGACAATCTCACCCTTGAGAAATTCAATCTCATCTTCACATTTGTGACATGAATTGACATCATCAAGGACTGGGGGTCGGGCTGTCGTTGGTGGCGCTGGGTTGCTGGTCTGTCCATGAGATCGGCCACCACGTCCGGCACCATTGTGGTCTCTGAAAGGGTCGTGTTGGCTGTTGGTCCTGGGTCCTGGTTGAAACCCGTGTCTGGGACTTCCGCTTGAACGCTGGCGCATCCCAGGCATCCTTGAATCAACAGAAGTGGTTTTGAGAGGGTCTTGGATAGAAAAGTCCTCAAAAGCCTTGATCTGCTCCTCCATCTCCTGCTGATGAGCCTTCTGCGAATCACGGTACTTCTTCCTGTAGCCATCCCGCTCGCGTATGGTCGTTGCCAGACCTTCGTGGAGTTCAGACCTCTCTTTCCTGACCTTCACTACCTCAGCCGCAAGCCGCTCAATGTCGTATTTGAGTTTGGCTTCCCTCTCCTCGGTATACTTGCTAGACTTGTCTCTGCTCTTCAAAGCCTCCTTCAAAGTAGCCTCTTTCTCAGCCAACTCCCGCTCCAGCGACTCATTGAGCTTCTGAAGAGGGACAAGCTCGGATCGTGTCTGTCGACGAGCTGCCCGAAGGCTATGAATGTAGGATACAAGCTTCTTCTTCTGGCCAGCATAAGTGGTTCTGATCTCAGTGATCTCGTTCTCCTTCTCAGAAAGCAAACACAGAGCATACTCTAGAGAAGACTGTGAAGCAGAGTCGTCCTTTTTGCTCATCAATGAATCCCTCTCCACCTCAACCTTTGCGAGGTGAACACGCAAGTCGCTGATAGAGCGATCCAGTTCAGAAACACGCTTCTCAAGGAACTCAGCATTCTTTTCGGCACCATGCTGAAGTCGAGTAGCTGTCTCGAGTTTCAGTTTGTAGCCGTTGAGTTCACGGTTTCCAACATCAATCTGGCTGCGCAGCTCATGGTTCTGTTCCTGGAGGTTGTTGTTAATGGCCATGAACGATTCATCGCCTCGTCCCTGGCTTCTTGGTGGCCGCGACGCCAGTTCCCGAAGTCGTTCCTCTGCCTCCCTGACCTGCTGTTCTAGCATCTGACCCTTCTCCTCAGCATTAGCCCGACGATTCTGCTCAGCCTGGAAATGCTGCTCCATGAGGTTGATGTTGTTGCTCATCTCATGAAGCTTCTTGTCCACAGCGACAAGTCGAGCAATTTCGTTGCTGGCGGCATTGAGATCCTCGTTTTGCTTTCGCAAGTCCTGATATTGGGCATCAATCAACTTCTGCATCTCGTCACGGGTATGCTCAGCCTGTAACTGATAAACGCGCAGTTTTTCTTGCTCCTGGGCAACAATAGCAGCGTAGCCTCTGGATGGTGTGTGTCCATTTGAATGCTTCTGGTCGACATTGTCGAGTTTTTCTTGCAACTCGTCTCTCTGACTCTCCAAAAGTGTCCGTTCGTGAACCCAGTACTGAGATCGGCTCTCGAGGTCCTCCCGATGATGATCTCTTTCGCTCTCGGCCAACGTGAGACGATGCAAAAGTTCGTCACGCTGGGCAGCCAGTTGCTGTCTGTCATCATCACGCATGGCATTGCGCTTGAGCTGAATCTCGAGATCGGCAATGGTTCCCTCGAGCATAAGCTTGTCCTGCTCCAGACGGGCGATGGCTGCACGCATTGGCTCCATCTCCATGGGGACGGACTCAAGTTCCGACTTTTGCCGTTCAATATGGGCTTGAAGCTCAGAGATTTGGGATTCCTTGATTCCAAGTTCACCACTAAGCCGTTGGATCTCGGTCTTAGCTCGCTCCAGCTCAACAGCGTGATCATGCTCTGCTCTTCGGACATGGGCATCGAGATCGGCATGCATGGTTTTGATATCTCGCTCCTTCTCCTCCTTGATTCTCTCGACATGCGCGGCGTACTCCTCAATCTGTCGTCGCAGAGCCTGCTCGGTGGTTGAAAACTTGTCGGCATGCGCTTCCATTTCACGTTTGGCAGACAGCTCTGAGGTGAGCTTCTGAATAATCACCTGTGCCTCATCAACTTCAGCATCCTTTTGTTTGACTTCGGCGACAAGTTGATCAATATCATGCTTCATGCTGTCAATCTCATAGCGAGCATCATTGTGATCCAATGTGCAGTTGAATCGAGACCGGGTAGAGTCCATGGTTTGATCTTCCATAGACTTGTCCCCAGATCTGTCGACGGATCTGTTGTAACGATCCTGCTCTCTCTCTCGTTCAAGGATTTCGAACCGAGCCTTGAGGGTATCAATCTCGTCCAGCGCTCCATCCAGTTCCTCCTGTTTTCGGTTGACCTCGTACTCGGCATCAGCAGCCACGCCTTGAAGTCTCTCCAGTTCAGCCTCCACGCCATTATCATGGATAGACCTATTAGTTTCATCACGTTGTTGTAGCAGCTCCTCCTGTTGAGCAATATGATTCTCCCTTTCCTCCAGTGTCACGCGCAATTGGTGCACCTCTGTGGTCAGGCTCATGTTATCTGACCGCAGTTGCACCACCTCTTCGCGAATTTCCTTCATTTGAGCAGGGGTGTTGCGATGTAGTTCTTGTCGTGCTTGAAGCAAATCAATCTTCAGCTTTGTGTTCTCATTACTCAGTTCCTTCATGCGAGTCTCCTGTTCACGGAGCGGCATGCTTTCGGTCAACAGTTCATTAAGACCTCTAGTAATGCCAGCACCTTTCTGAGGGCGCCGAGGAGTCAGGGACCCACGTTGAATGCCAGACATGTTGTCAAATGAGTTCGACGAGTACGACATCTCATCGTATGGCAGTAGAGGGTCGGGTCGGCCGTTTCGATTTGTACCACGAAACCGTGACGCCGTGGGCGAATAGGACGCCTGTTGTTGCTGATTGGCGGTGAAGGATTTCTTGACGCTTCTGAGTAATGGTGTGAATTCTCTTGGTGTTGAGGATGTTGGGGAATGTCTGGCGGTTGGAATTTGTGTCCCTACCAGCTTTCTAGCGAATGGTGCAGACCCATTAGAGGCGGCCGCAAATTCTTGGCGAGCTCGGAATTGTGCAGCACCTGGAACGTGGTCGGGAATTTCGAAGGAGTCCTCCTTGGACCCCAGCGAAGGGTCCGAGTTCCCCCAGGTATTTCCATCTAGTTTGGGCATGACGCGTCAAGATCGCGAACTGAATCAGGATATAAACATTGACGCATGCAAGGTTTGCTTACTAAGTTGGGAGAGGAAAAACAACAACAAAACGGCCTCAATAGAATGAGGGGGGGTCTAAATCAATGGCCAGAAATATTTAAAAAATGGTGTTGACTCTCTGTAGGTAGCTAATGATTTAAAGCAATATGAATAGGAAGTATTTTTTTGCAAATCAATCCTGTTAATGGATATGATATTGGTTACATAAGCTGTCCCCCAAGTAACGCTTACTGAGGAATGAAGCTCCCAAATCGTATTCTTCGGATTCAAAGGTAATTTCAGCACGAAAGCATACTGGCCAATTAAGACAACGAAGGAGGTGGGTTGGGCCACCCGCGACAACTTGCACAGTGCACTATACTGCACCGGTGCTCGCAGTTTAGCACTATATACGTGTTGACGGCTACAGCGTGAATCTATATTGCACACGAGTGTATCACCAGTACGAATCAAAGGCTACTGTAATGTTTCATATTTACTTCGCAAACCACAGCCATACAACGGCGAATCAAACCTTGTTAAAAGCGCAGCCAAGGAATCTTTGGTTTCAGCTAAGTTGCCATTTACACCGCAAGTGTGACGCGGGATTTTTGCACATTAATTTCCCCACTCAGCCGCTGCGCTTTTTTCATGCTAAAATATCACCAAAACTATCATCCAAAGTGCCATGTATGTTAGCGCCCTACCGTACAGTACCTTGAGGAGCGGGTCACACCGGGAAGTATAAATTTTCCTCTTTCCATGGAGCGGATAGCTGGTATGGGTCCCGAACCGCCTCCAACGAGGCTGTGTAGCGGCTGCTCTCCAGTCGGGCAGGGAAGCCGATGAGTTGATGTGAATGTGATCCTGGCTGATCTGATGAAAACAATCTCCAAAGTTGTAGCTGGGCTGAATTTGAGGCGCGTAATTATTCCCCATGCAATAGAGATTATTCACTTCATGCGATCTATCTTTGCCTATAATCCGCTAATCAGTTGCACGATAGGGTGCCCCGGAAAACAACTGAACGCTGAAAAGAATCAACTGACTGTGGCAATAGGCTAATATGGCGGGGCTGACAAGTTTCAAAGCTTACAGAAACTACAGTATTTTACTGTCACCCCATCAGCAGGGTGGAGTGAGTCCCAGTGTAGGGTGGAGGGGAAGCGTTCAAAACGATGCAGGATCCAAACGGGCCGCACTTATGAAAGGAGAGCCGTAGATGCCGTATCTTCCGGAAAGCTCATTTTCGAAGAATTGTGGAGCCAATTTTCGGATAATAAAACCAAAACTACCTACAGTACTGTACTCTTGATGTGGTTGTCCACCCACCTCCTTTCTTTGAACCTTTTAGGAGCCCTCGTAAATCTGCTTGATTGCGATCGGTAAGAGGGTGCCAAGGCCAGTTGTCCAATCCAACAGGTTGCTCACGCAAGCTCCCAACGAAAACAGCTGGCGCTAATTTGGGTCTAATTAGCCATATCAAAAGGGTCACGTGCCGCTAAACTTCCTCCACACAAGAGCCAGCGCGCGCGCGGACGGTAGATTGTAACCCCATTATCTAAAGCCTGTCTAGCGCCAGGTTTGTGGTCGTGTGCCCTGTGTCTGGCGATTGGTGTACGGACCCTTACCCCAGACGGGCATTGCCGTATCCGTATATTTTCTCAAGGCCCCGCTTGCCGCACATGCAGGTCTGGCAAACTTTGTCTGCAGCGAGCAGTCAAGTCCATTTTGGAAGCGTAAATCAAGCCAAGAACATCACCATCACCGTACGCAACGAGAGTGTGATGCATCTTCAGTAGCGGTTCCAAGTGAGTATGAAATTGAACTGGGCAGCATCAGCGCCTTTTAATGCAACAGAAACGACACTTTTACGCCATAATCCTGCACAAATAGCTCGTTACACATTCAGCCGGCTATCTAGCGGAAGTCACTCAGTGGCGGAAGATTCTTCCGCTTGTGCGACGAAGAAGCAAAAAAGCTCTGTAATAGTGGTATTATCATATTTCAGAGCCGCTTGCACTACCCACAACGGGCTGTCCTCCTTTCTGTGACGCAAACCATTTGTGGAAAGTATCGACCGCTACACGACACGTAGTATTGTGTTTGTTTCCTCTGGCCATACTAACATAGTGGAACGACAACGCTTACATCTGTTTTCGAAAAATCGAAGACAGGCCTATGAGGGCATGGGCTTCAAAGGACCCCAGCAGCAACAGCAACAGCAACAGCAGCAACAATCTCAACACCAACCACAACACACACATCAGACGCAACAGCAGCAATTTCAAGATGTCAAACAAGACGCTTTCGAGTCGCCTGATCCTATAGATATGCTCGACAGTGACATGCAAGATCCCAACATGTGGTACATGGAAAATACTCCAACTGGAGGTGGAATGAACAGTTACATGATGGACGTGAATCAAATGGGCATGGAACAAGGGGCCTCCTTCTTGGATTTCGCAAGTGAGTCTCAGTCTCAACAGATTATGCTGGAAGATGGAAGCCAGGGACAGAATGTTCAGGTCGGCGCCCCCCAAGTGCAGCCTGCTACAGACCGTGTCCTTGGTGGCGTTCAAGAACAAGGTGTCGATTTCATGTTCCAGCAACAGCAGCAGCAGTCACAATCTACCCAACCGCGGCAGCAACAACAGTCTTCCCAGCAGCAGCAGCACCCTGGACATCAAGTCATTCACCACGACGCCCAGCAACAACAGCATCAATCAGCTCCCCAGCAGTCTCACAGCCATAACCACAATGCGTCAATTATGGCGCCTAACATGAATCAATTCGACGTGAATCAGCTGCAAATGCAAACGCAGCGGCGTCTTGATCAGCATCTACAATCCCAGCATGCCCAGGTGCAGCAACAGCAACAGCAGCAGCAGCAGCAACAGGCCCAACAACAGCAACAGGCCCAGCAACAGGCCCAGCAACAGCAACAGCAGCAATCACAGTCTCAGAAACCTCATTTTCAACGGTCTAGCTCTAGATCTAGAATTCAGACACTGAGACCCCAGGCACAGCAGCCGTTTGAATACCCGCCCCACATTCATTCACCTCTTCCCGATTCGGAGTATCAATCCCGCAATGGCACCCCATTGCACCCTGGAACGCCAGGACCGGGTGCTATTCCTGCCCCTCCTTATATTCTCTCGAATCGAGATTCTCGGCGGCTCACCTACAAGCCCAAGAGTTCTATTCCCAAGGATATTTCTTCGTCTCGTTATGCCAGTCAATGTCTGAGTGCAGCGATTTCGTCCCGACTCAACCCTCTAGCACTGTGCCCGGATGAGTTTGATCTTCTAAGAAACCATCTTAGTCCTCTGCACGTGACCACGTACCTAAACATCCGTAACGGTATTTTGCGTTTATGGCTTTGTAACCCACTTGTGGGCGTGTCGCTTATCGAGGCTGCAGGTGTTGCGCGAGAGGAACGGTATTTCTATCTCGCAGAGGTGGCATATGAATTTTTGGTTCGACAAGGTTACATCAATTTTGGTTGTATCGAGGTGGCTAAGGAGGAACAACCAACTTCCCCCGGCCAGGAATTCCGTGACCGAAAACCGCGACTTACAGTTGTGGTGATTGGTGCTGGTATAGCTGGTCTGGGGTGTGCGCGCCAGCTGGAAAATCTCTTCAATCTCTATGCAGACCGTTTTGAAGAGTACGAAGATGTTCCTCGTGTGGTTGTTCTCGAGGGTCGAAAGAGAATTGGAGGAAGAATCTACACGCAACCTTTAAAAAGTGATAGCAACTATCGAGCAGATCTCGGTGGTTCTGTCATTATGGGTTTTGGACGAGGAAATCCCCTGGCTATCTTAGCCAGACGGCAGTTGGGCTTACCCCTGGTCGGAATCGATACTTCTACAAACATCATTGACGAGACCAGTGGAGGCCCAGTTTCAGACGATGGAGATACACGGGTGGAAAAGTTACTGGAATATCTTCTAGCCAAGTTGTCCGTGTTCAAATCACAATCTACTCCTCCAAAGACAATCGAAGGAGACGAAGCGTTGATGACAGCTGGCAAAGATCCCCATAAAGAGGATTTCCATGACACTTATGAGACCATTGCGAAGATGGAGGAGTCGTATTCCCCCAACGAGCAGCCAAATGAGCAGCAAGAACCCACATTCCTTCCGGATGACATCACTTATCTGGAGTCGTTAGGTTTTAAGAGAAAGGCCGTGACCGTCCGATCTAAGGATAAGACCATTCCAGTAACTTCAGAACCTCCTGGTGAGGTTCATCCTTCTCTTGGACGAACTATCGACAAGCTGCTGGTTCGTATTCAACGATTCATCACTTTGACTGAAGAAGACACTCGACTGTTACATTGGCACCTTGCCAACCTTGAGTTTGCCAATGGAACAAGTTTGGACCAGCTTTCACTTTCTTCATGGAACCAAGACGAGGGCCACGAGTTTACAGGCCGCCACTCGCGCATTCCCAACGGTTTCATGTCAACTGTTCGTGGTCTTTACGCGTACCCTGACAAACTTGATGTTCGGTTCAACTCTACTGCCAAGGTTGTGGAGTACGAAGACGAAGAGCAGACTTCCATTTTCTTAGAAAATGGCGAGCGTATTCATGCTGACAAGATTTGCGTTACTGTTCCCCTAGGAGTCCTCAAAGCTCGAGCCATTCAGTTCATTCCGGATCTACCTCAATGGAAAACAGATTCTATTGAGCGCTTGGCATTCGGTGTCGTGAACAAGATCTGTCTGGTTTTTGATGTGTGTTTCTGGGATGATTCTAAGGACGTCTTGTGTGTTGTCAAGGATGCCGCCAATGGTACAGCAGACGATGCCGGTTTCAAACAGGCTCGTGGTTTCTGTAACATGTTCTGGAACAACTCGGCCGTTGTCGGTAAGCCTTGTCTAATCGGCACAGTTTCAGGTGAAGCTGCTAAGATTATGGCTGACAAGTCTGACGAGGAGATTGTCGATGCTGCTCTGAAGTCCCTTCAAGTTATCTCTGGCAAAGACACCATGCCAGCCCCTGTGGAGAGTATTGTTACCAGGTGGCAGATCGATCCATTTGCCCGTGGTGCCTATTCCTGCATTGGCTTGGAAGCAACGGGAGCTGATTTCGACCTACTGGCCCGCCCTGTTCACCACGACATTTTCTTTGCTGGTGAAGCCACGTGCCGTACTCACCCGTCTACTGTCCACGGAGCCTACTTATCCTCCTTGCGCGCTGCATCAGAGATCCTTGATTCGTTGATTGGAGAAATCGAGATTCCTCACCCCTTGGTTCCTCATAAGATGGCTGGTTTCCGTCGCTCGTTCATGCAGCATCACCAGGCGCCGAACCCCAACCAACAGCAGATGGCTATGGGGGGTCCCCACAGGATACCTGTTTACAGTCAACCGGCATACGGATCCCAGCCGATGCTTGTTGAAGAGGACCCTGCTGCGCCGCATGCGCCTGCGCCTGTTCCTCATGTTCCACAGCCTGTCATGGCCAAGAAGAAGCGACCAGCGGAACCCTCGCCCCCTGTCGTCGACGTAAAGAAGAAGGCTGTGGAGCAGGATGCCAACCAAACCAGACTCAAGGAGCTACGTGACGAACGTGTGTCAAAGTCCAACGAAATCATGCGAGATGAAATGGTTGCGGAGATTGGAGAAAGACCCATCAAGCCCGAGAGAGCTGGTGCCAACCCCTTCTTGATCTTCCAGAAGGATTTTTGGGACAAGTGTCGTGCTATTTGCGATAAGAAGAAGCAGGAGTCATCAGGTGATCCTACCATGCGTGCAGCTCGAAATGAGGTTCGCTCTGCCCTGGGTAAGATGTGGCGAGACCTGCCAGACGATGAAAAACAACCCTACATTGACCAGACAAATGAGATCAAGGCTCTCAATGCCAAAAAGACGGAGGATTATAGAATCCAGGCCAAGCGATATGAGGAGGAGGCAGAGCAATTCAAGAGACGTTGGAAGGAGGAGCATGTCAGTGAACCGTCTCAGGAGGAGGTTGCATTGATGAAGTTGATAAAGGAGAGGAAGTAACATTTTTAGGATAATTGCATTAATATTTAGATGTTGTTCGACGTGTAAGATACTGACTGAATTAAGGTACATGAAGATATGATGTCCTGTTTGTGTGTTGATCTCGGGGCGCATTGTAATTGCTGTAATAGAGTTCGTGATCTTGACAATACACACCCAGCAGTCAGGCCGGACCTTGTACATTCTTGTATGTTACAGCATGTTACCAACACTCACCACAAACGATTGGATCACTCTTTTGCATTTTCTCCGTACTGTTTTTGGTCCGGCTGATCATCGTGGCATTAGCATCTCCCAGAAACTCTTCTGGATAGGCAACTTCTTGACATATGCGCCACCGATGGGCAGTATGGGTCTGGGAGGACGAAAAATTGTGCTCAAAAAATTTCAACGTCGTTGAAAGGGAGGAAGCAGGTCAAGTGGACTAGGTCAGTTTCTAACAGGTGTATTGTTCTAGCACGGAATACTTTTCTGGAGCCCTGACGGACACTCGAAGACACAAACAGACACACACTCCACTATGCATACCCTGGATATTTATTAAAGACTCATAGCAGTCGCTGGAGCATTTACAAGTAATTAGAAGTTGTCTATACTGATCAATGAAATTACAATATTTTAATTTATTTTCTACTATAAAGGTACAGTACAGTAGCTTAGTTTGGTAACAAAAATGGACCATCAATGGCCCGTCTATAATGTTAGCAAGATGAGGTGATGCAGCCCACATCTTGCTTGGATGCACTTTTGTTTTAGGCCTGGAGTGCCTTACTCTTCTTCTTCATCCTCCTCCACGTCGTCTTCGACATCGTCCTCAATATCTTCGAGATCTCCTCCATCACTCTCGTCACCATCTTCACTGTCAGAATCAAGGTCAGCAGCGACGTCACTCCACTCGATGTATAGATCTCCCAAAACGTTTCTCGATCGTTTCAGTAGAAGAGGGTCAAAGGGGAAGTATCCTTCAAGTTGAGTGAATTCTCTCTGTGGACCATCGAAAAGGGTAGCTGCGCCCTCCATGAATGCACGAGGTGCCATAGCCTTCTCTTTTCTTTCGTGAAGATTCTTTCTGACAATGCCTCGCTTGTTCTCATCAATGATGGTAAAGCAATAGGCGGCATCGTGGTGATGGGCGATTTTGGCAAACATCGCCACCACTGAATGGTTGCAGTATTGCAGGGGATTGAATTTAGTCATGATAATTCGCTGGAAGAACTTATCGAGCTTACACTCCCAGACAGAATCGCCCTCTGGAGCGTCAGAGTCGAGTCTCAGCATTTCATTACGGAAACAGAAAATGTACATGAGACCTTGAACCACTGAATAAAAGGTCTTGAACCGCTCCATGGAACCAGGCACACCAGTGACCTCGGCTTCTCGCTCAGAAACATATCTGTCGATCCACCCAGTCAGCATGCTCACAACAAACACAATCTGTGGCTTGGAGAGATGCTTGGCTCGTGCAATGTAAGATGCAATGTATTGCATGGCCTTGGATCGCTTATCCATACCTTCTCCAGAAGACAGTGTGATTTCAATCAGAGATGCGAGGAATGCATCCATGAACTCAGGACATGCCTGGGATGCTTGGAAGACAATGTACTGCACAAAACGGGTTCGGTGGGTAGGCAAGAGGTAAGTTTTGAACACGTTAATGAGCGATGCATACATGGAAACCGTTTCCGTCGTGATTTCTTCAGGACCCTCATTGAACTTGCCGCCCACATGCATGAGTAGTAGAGACACGATGCTATCCAGCTTAGCAAGCAGCTCTCCAACGGATGTTGTCTCAGTTGCTTCAGGATTATCGTCCTCGTCATCGATCTCATCGTCAGAATCTCCGAGAGCATAGCCATCGTGCAAGTCATCGTCGTTTTTGGCATCATCATCATCCCCTTCCTTAACTTCGGTGGCATCATCTAAATCAAGCACTTCAGGATCCTCGGCGTCAAGAAGCCCGGCATCGAAAAGCTCTTCTTCATCGAGTTCATCCAGCTCATCTTGGAGCTCTACGTCAATCTGCACACTCTTCTCGACAACCATGCCCCAGACAGCATTTCGTAGTGCTGGGCAGTACTCGGTAGTGATAAGAGCATTTCGGATGAAATTGCAAAGTCTGACGGTGGTATCCACCTTGTTGGGGAATGCTTCTAGAAGCATACCCTGGAGCAACGTTGCAGAAGTGGGGGTGATGCTAATCATGTATCGCAGTGCTGAATGCTGAGCGCTAGCATCGTCGAGGGTGAAGTCCGCGACGAGCCGCGTGGCAACATCTGACCACCATCGAGGTACTGCGGAGACGAGGACTGCAAGAAACCGGTAGTATGTGTCGGTGAGTGCCTGAGATGGCTTTCTTCTTTCGAGGTGCAGATGTACGACGCCGTTGATCAGTTTCGAACATCTTGGCGAGTCCAGGCGACTGATTTCGACGGAGAGAGCCTGAATCATGTGACTTAGTTGTTCATTCGACAGAGCATCTGGCGAGTCTGCCGTTTTGGTGATCTGTTCTGTCAGTCTGCTGAGGGGGTTGTAGTTTTGCTAGGTTAGAAAAGAGGAAGGAGACGAGGGTAATTGGGGAAGACAGCATAACTCACCTTTTCAACTTCATCTAGGGCATTCTTAACGAATGCCTTGTAAACGCCTGCAGATAGGTCACCTGTTTCTGGACAAGTAGTCATTTTGCCATCATCCTGAGGGCTAGCCTCATCCCTTGGTTTCTTTAAAGCCATAACCTGAGGCGAATCCACCCTTTTTCTCTTCAACGAGAGCCCTCTCGACTCCAATGCTACTGCGCTTTCCATCGTTTCTGTTCTTGCTTGTCTCTTTTTTTCCGCGAAACAGAAGAAAGCTTTGATGAACTGCGTTGGACAGAGAATTATCCAAGTGAAAGGTTGGCTACCAGTAACTACACAAACTTTTCAAACCTTAAATCTGATTATGCAAGGAGGGCAGAAATCCGCAAAATGAAATACAAGTACAAGAGAAAGGCTGTTGTAACATGTGTTGGAATAGGTCAAGTAACTCAATAAAAATATTTACCACAAAATCAGCCCGTATTTTTCTATAGATTTGCTCCTCCCAAGTTTTCTGTGGTATTTTGTGGTACTCACGTGCGACAACTTGTTTGCAAAGTTTAACTTGACAATTTTTTGCCACAGTATATTAGACTATGCGTGAGAACCTTTGGGGCTGACGACATTCCCAAGTGCAAATGAGCTTAGTAACGTGGAATAAGGTTCAAGAGATGGCTCGGTGTTCCGATTTAGGTATCGTAGGACGACCAGTGAATTGGCGAAATTACCAGTGAGGTCTTTCTCGTACCGGTGCGAGTATATCATCCAAATTAACAGACAGAAAAACAACAGCAAAAAAAGCCAATCTAATCAACAGAAAGTTTAGTAAGAATTTTCCACATTGTTTTTACTCTTTGGTTTATGGAAGAGTGAGAATGTCGCTTCTCACTCACAAACGACTTTACGCTTATATCAGATGATTGTAACCTTATGACATAGACATGGCCGTTAGAGAGTAATTGTAAATAAATACCCTAACCCTGCAAGGTGGGGAAGCATATACTTGGGGGGGGGGGGGGGGGGGTTCAGGTAGACCTGATGCCCTCGGGAAGAGCATGAATTATTGATCATGTTGAAAAACGGATGAAGCAATGTGTGGCCTAAAGGTTGATATGCACTTCTAAGCCTTCTGTAATGGTAGAGTACTGCCTTTAATAGTATATTACAGTGGGTTAACCAAATGTCCGTCCGTCTATAATCACAGATGCTGATGCTGTACGGTACGATATCGTACTCGTACTGTACAGTATTACATTAAAACTCTATAGAATGTATGAGAAAACTACTGGTACTGTAGCTAGCTACTGTACAGAATGTCTCAGTGTAGAAGTTGTGTACCCTGTCGTCCCATCATGTACTGTTGATTAGTCGGTGACAGTCTTGTATAAACGATACCAGTAGAACTGGTTATTACACACACTGTGTCATCTTACGAGAGTTGAACCCCGGACTGTCTTGCTCTATAATTGACGGTTGCATTTAGTTAGTGGGTCTATATTTTAAAATGAATGGTTACTACAGGCGCGCAAGAATTTTGTGAACTAACTGAAATGCTTTTTGATACCTGTTTTGTTGTGCCCATGTTCGTTAGTTTTGTCCTGAGTCGTTTTTCCCGAGCCTCGGAGACAAAGTTCCGTGCATCAAGCCGCCTCATAATCACCAACTGAAGCTGCATGTTTTTGCAAAAATGTGAGAGAAGAAGCTTGCGGTTTGGCTTCTAATCCACCATCATGTTTGCTCGATTTCTTTTTGTAAGTTTTACATTTTAACCGGTTCGTTTATTGATCCTACCACGTGATCACGTCGATTGGAACAGCAAACCCCTCCTTCTACTTGCTGCATATATGTATACTTAACTCTGGAGAGTGCCCAACAGATCATCACCACCACCACACGATGCAGTACGTTGGGCGAGCTATTGGAACTGTTTCCAAGACTTGGAACTCCATTAACCCAGCCACTCTCAGTGGTGCAATTGACATCATTGTGGTCGAGCGGGAAGACGGTGAGTATCACTTCCAACGAGGCTGGTGGGCATGTTGCGAGCGATTATGATGTTGCGCGGACAGGAATGTGGAGACGTCAGGCGTCTCAGTTATGATCGTTAACAGACGTCGACATCTGGTACAGCCATTTGGTGGCTGCTCGGCGCTTTCTCTTGGTAACTATCAAGGTGGTGCGATGTGTGGCAGGCCAACGTGGTTATCTCACCATAAGCATGACCTAGTGACATTTGAAATCATGATAAACGTGCTGGAATACCACTTGGTGTGAAGGTGTTCCATCCATCTTTGACAACATCTAGTTATCCAATACCCAACACTGAACACATTACGCAAATGACTCGTCAACAAGCTCTCTTTGGGTGGCGTTTGCCTCATGTTCCCATCACAACCACAGATTACTAACACAGGCGAACTGAACTGTTCTCCTTTTCACGTGCGGTTTGGAATCTTTTCCCTTCTGCGACCATCTCAGAAAAAAGTCGAGTTTTGCGTAAATGGAGTCAAGACTGAACTCCCTATGAAGGTGGGAGATGGAGGAGAAGTGTTTTTTGTGTTTGAAACAGATGCTGATGTTCCTGAGGAGCTCCTGACATCTCCTGTCATTTCGCCCTCTTCGTCACCCTCGTGGGGCCAGGAAGAAGGTGGAGACGGCGAGCCTGACTACCTTGCTCTCAACGACTCTAAGCAAGCTGGGGATCCTAAGCACAGTAGATCCCCATCAGAGGGTGCACCTTTCAGATCTCCATCGGCTGATCAGTTACATGGTATGGGTTTTGGAGATGACACCGAGGTTGGTCGACAACGTGCAAGCACGGCAGCCCCAGAACCTGTCCCTGGCTCTCTGCGACACCCTGCAACCATCTCGGAGGGAATTTCAGACTCCTTCTCCAGCGCAACAGAACGAACTGATGGATCTGTGCCTACTGAAGCTACAGAGCCCACAGAGCCCCTCGATATTGAGCCGCTCCACCGAGCTGCCACCTCTCCTGCACCTTCTTCGGAGGAGATTTGGGAGAAGGCTCGTGCCCTGTCGAAGAAACTCACATCTGAAAACATCCAGAGTAAAATCTCTGACAATGGAGATATTATTCTTGATATGACTGGTTACAAGTATGACCATGAAGACGTTAGTCGATCAGAGGAGCTGGTCAAGAAGATCTTGGCTGAGGAGCTAGGTGAGGACAGAGACCTCTCTCATATCCTAGTCGAAGATGAGGAGGGTAATCTCGTTATTCAGAGCGCAGGAGATAGCCACCACCATGAACACATGAGCTCCCCAGAGTCGTTGGCTCACTCTCCTCAGCCGTTGCCTTCTTCCAACCTCCCTTCCCAGGCATCAGATAATAAGCACTACGCCAAGACCATTCGACTCACTTCGGATCAGCTCAAGTCCCTGAACCTGAAACCAGGCAAAAACGAAGTCACCTTCGCCGTCAACAATGGCAAGACAGCCTGCTCCGCGCAACTGTATTACTGGAAGTATGACATTCCTGTGGTCATTTCCGACATTGACGGTACCATCACCAAGTCTGACGCCCTTGGCCACTTGCTGACCATGATGGGTCGTGACTGGACCCACACCGGTGTCGCCAAGCTATTTTCTGATATCAGAGCGAACGGATACAATGTCATGTATCTTACTGCACGATCAGTTGGACAGGCAGATGCTACTAGAGCATATCTGGGTGGTGTCGACCAGTTTGGTTTCAAGTTACCACCTGGACCAGTCATTTTGTCGCCTGATAGAACACTGGCGGCCCTTAAGAGAGAGGTTATTTTGAAGAAGCCTGAGGTATTCAAGATGGCCTGCCTCCGAGATATCAAGAGTCTGTTTGGAGAAACTGAAGAGGCCACCAACCCATTCTATGCTGGTTTTGGAAACAGAATTACCGATGCTCTGTCATATCGATCAGTTGGCGTTCCCTCCTCAAGAATTTTCACAATCAACTCAAACGCAGAGGTTCATATGGAGCTTCTCGAGCTTGCTGGATACAAATCTTCATATGTACACATTGCTGATCTTGTAGACCACTTCTTCCCTCCTCAGAGCGAGTTCACCACTATTCAAGAAGAAAGATACACTGATGTCAACTTCTGGCGAGAGCCCATCATTGACCTGTCTGATCTGACAGATGATGAACTCACTGACGAAGAGGAAACAAAGTCGCCCAAGTCGCCCAGAAGCCCGCGGGCAGGTTCTGCTGGCTCCGCAGCTCCTTCGGGCTCTGGCGCTGATCCTGCTGGTCCATCTGAGCCTAAGGACTCTACCAACTCCTCCAAGTACACTTACAAGAAGGCTCCTACTAACTCTCGATTCCAACCTGTTTCATACGATCTTGATCTTGATGATGGCTACGAGTACGACGACGATGATGACTACGATGACGATGAGGACTTTGTCGATGCTGAGGGCGACGAGGATGACTTGGAAGAAGATGACGTCGACCTAGACAACGATTCCGACCACTCCCCTGTTAAGCCTTCACAGATGCAGCAAGTCATCAACAAGAGTGTTGAGGACAACAAGGGGTGGAGGATGGATGATGATGATGTTCAGAAAGCCATGAAGGCTTTGAAGCTGGAACGGGCAAGCGTCAATCCTGACATGTAGGAAGCAAAGCATAAATATATGGGTTATTAAATTTAGAGAAGGCGTAAGTATATTTGGGAAGTGTAGACCTCTGGTACGAGTACACTATACCTGCGCATAGGAATGAGCCTCGGAACCTAGAGCAGTATGTACGATAGCTACTGTACACAGAAGTCAAGCTACTTGTATATTGAAGTACTTTTGAATACTGTAACTAGTTACTGATAAATCTGCTAACTCAGTATGTGGACTTCGGTGCATTAGTGAGTTAGCACTGTGTTATTCAACTCCAGTAGGCCACGCAGCCACAGCTACTTCCCCCCACGTACAGTACGAGTACTTGTAGAGCCAAACGCAAATTGGGCGTTAAATGAACGAGAAATTGGCCTCCCCCACTTCTATTCGGCTCTTTAAACACCCAATTTACGTTTGGCTAAAGGGGGAGAAAAATTACAGTACGAGTGTCGTAGCCGAGCCCTGGGGTCTACCCGTACTGTACTTTTGTTGGAATGCATGAGGGATGTACAAATGTTGGTGCACGCCCTTTTCGGGTTCCGAACGTACACCCACAGGCGTTGGGCTGCCAGCTGTGGGGTCTAGTCTCTGTGGTCCCCTAATAGGTAACAAAGAGTCCATAACAAAAAGTATAGTAATCCCAAAATTCCAGGCTTAATTTTGTCCCAATTTTGCATTCTCTGGAAGGATATTCACTTCCGTTAGATCTGGGTTCCTTCGCCGAGTCGGATCAGATAAAAAAAATTAAAGAGTTTTTTATCAGATTTATATGCATGGTTTGGGGGCAAAGGAGCCGTGCGCCTGAGAATGGGTGGCTCTACAAAAAATGTCGAGCCCTAAGGTCGATCATTTGATCGATGCAGTACATTTATATACCCTGAATCAATGGGCTCCAGGAGGTGTACAGAAGAGTCTATATATAAGCGGTCTTAGATGAATTTTACTACTGCACGTGTGAGCAATTTGTGGGTCTACCAGTATGTTGACGGTGGAGTTTAAAATTACAGGGTTCAGTGGGGTGATATGAAATGAGAAAAACAAATGTGAAACTGGCAGATCTCTTGAGTGGGACGATTATCCCATTACTTACAAGAGCTATCACCATTGAACTTTTTGTTCATTCGCTTCGCACTTGTGTGCTTTCTGTGCTTTGTTCTCTCGTCGCCACTCAAGGTGTTTACCCAAGGTGTATTTCGGCTCTTCCCACATTTTACCTTTGCCAAGCAGGTTCCTGTGAACTTTCTCAATTGAAGAGTGCGAAGTCAAAATTCACCAGCCCTCATATCATCACTCCACATCTCCGTTGCCAGACTTGGTCTTACGATACAACGACCGCGCTTCCGAAAAAATACGACAGGTTCCGAAACCAGGTACAGTACGCGCAACTAAAAACAAAAAAAAAATACCGCAAGGCTTACTCTAAGCGGTCTTTAATTAGTTTTGCCTCCCACGGCTACAACATCACCTACCCACACAACCCTTCACCACACTTGCAAGGGCTCAAGAACGTCGAGAACCCAGTGTATCGATTGCGACGATACACGAATACGGCCGTTATTAATCTCTCACTGACAAGCTGCACTGCCAAGCACTGGTCATCTCTCCGACATTAAACCAAATCTGCATAATTTGCTCACCATGAAAGAAACTGGTGCAACCACTACGCCACCCAAGGCAGACACCACCTCAGCCTACCAGGTTGGAGGTATGACCTGTGGATCATGTGTGTCTGCCATTATCAACGGTCTCGAGTCATGCCCTGGTGTCACTGAAGCAGCTGTCTCTCTCGTCACTGAGCGAGCTAGTGTCCACCACAACAAGAGCATAATCAGCGCTGAAGAGCTGCAGGAACGAATAGAGGACTGCGGCTTTGATGCCTCACTTATTGACAGCTCGCCGATAGCTGCGCCCGTCAGCACGCCTATGGAGCGGCTCAAGGTGAAGATCTTCGGCATGACGTGCTCGAGTTGCACGAACGCGGTCCGTGACTCGATCCAGGCTGTCAAGGGTGTTTCCCAGGTCGTCGTGGCCCTCGTTACCGAAGAGGCTACCATCTCCTTCAACCCCCAGGTGTGCGGACCACGTGACATTGTCAACGCCATCGAGGACTGTGGCTTTGAAGGTGTCCTCTCATCGCAGCAAGACAATGCGACTCAGCTCGAAAGTCTATCTCGAATCAGAGAAATCCAGAAATGGCGAAGCGACGGTATCCAGTGCTTCATCCTCGGGATGCCCGTCATGCTTCTCACTCACATTCTTCCCATGGTTGGTCTACAGCCACTGCATGACTTGACTGTCTTCAAGGGTTTGTATGTTGACGACCTTGTCTGCTTTGTGTTAGCCACCTATATCCAGTTCTGGTTGGGTCACAAGTTTTATGTTTCCTCCAGACGTGCTCTGTCTCACGGAACTGCCACCATGGACGTGCTTGTGGCCATCTCCACCTCTTCTGCCTACTTCTTCTCGGTGCTTTCCATGCTCTACGCGATTGCTACCGTTGCTGACACTCACCCCCACACTCTGTTTGAAACTTCCGCAATGCTAATCGCTTTCACCACACTTGGAAAGTACCTGGAGAACCGGGCCAAGGGCCAAACTTCTGGAGCTCTGAGCAAGCTCATCTCTCTCACACCCACTACCGCGACTATTCTCAAGGACTCCTCGAAGTACGACCCTGAGACTGTGTATGACGAGTCTGCAGAGATGGAGATTGCCGCTGAACTCCTCCAGCGAGGTGACATTGTGATCCTGAAGCCAGGAGCCAAGGTGCCTGCCGACGGTGTTGTGGTTTCTGGAGAGACTTATATTGATGAGTCTCTCCTCACCGGTGAGTCCACTCCTGTGGTTCGAAAGGTCGGCGATCAGGTTGTGGGTGGCTCGATTAACGGTTCTGGTCGTATCGATTTCCGCGTTGAACGTGCTGGTAAGGATACTACTCTTTCCAACATTGTCCGTCTGGTTGAGGAAGCTCAGACCTCTCAGGCTGAGATTCAGAGATACGCTGACAAGATATCCGGTGTCTTTGTCCCCTGTGTTGTGGCCCTTGCAGTGCTCACGTTTGTCTTCTGGATCATCATGAGCAATGTTATGAAGCACCCTCCTAACGTATTCTCTCTTCCTGAAGGAAAGTTCCTCATTTGTCTTCGTCTTTGCATTTCTGTGGTTGTGGTTGCATGCCCTTGTGCCCTTGGTCTTGCTACCCCTACCGCCGTAATGGTTGGAACTGGAGTTGGAGCTACCCATGGTATTCTTGTCAAGGGAGGAGCTGTTTTGGAAACCGCCTCCAAGATCAAGACTGTTGTGTTCGACAAGACTGGAACTCTCACTACCGGCCGTATGACTATCACAAAGCACATGTTTGAGACTGACACTCTCAAGAGCCTCGGTATGTCTGAATCTGAGGTTTGGTTGATTCTTGCTGGCGTTGAGGCTTCCTCGGAGCATCCTATTGCCCAGTCCTTCGTTAGACACGCCAAGGAGGTGTCCAATGTGGAGGACGTTCCCGGTGTTGCTGATTTTGTCGCCATTGTTGGGCAAGGTGTCACCGGTGTTGTTGATGGCCACAAGGTTGCTATCGGTTCTTCAGACCTCGTCAACACTTCTTGCACGTCCCTTGAGAAGCCCCCTGCCACCCCTCATTCCCCTGAAAACCCTGCCACTGTGATCCATGCTTCCATCGACGGCCAGTACATTGGCTTCATGGCTTTTGCTGACACTGTTAAGGCTGATGCCCGTGCTGCTATCTCCGTCCTCAAGAAAATGGGCATCAGTGTTGCTATGATGACAGGTGATAACCACTTTGTTGCTCATGCTGTTGCTGATGAAGTCGGTATCCCTAGATCCAACGTCTGGGCCTCGACTTCCCCATCCCAGAAGCTTGCCATTATCGATCAGCTTCAGGAGCCCCAGGATCCCAGCGAGGACATCGATTCCACCGATCTCTCTCTCAATGCGTCTGTAGTGGCCATGGTTGGTGACGGTATCAACGATTCGCCTGCCCTTGCGAAGGCTGCTGTTGGTATCGCCATGTCTTCTGGAACAGATATTGCCATGGATGCCGCAGATATCGTTCTGCTGAACAAGGAGAGTCTGATGGATGTCCCTGCTTCCATCAACCTCTCTCAGGTTACCTTCCGAAGAATCAAGATTAACTTGGTGTGGGCTTCAGTGTACAATCTCATTATGATTCCCTTCGCTATGGGCTGTTTCTTGCCTTTCAACTTTATGCTCCACCCAATGGAGGCATCTGCAGCTATGGCTTTGAGTTCTGTGTCTGTTGTGGTGTCTTCGTTGGCTTTGAAGAAGTGGCAACCTCCCAAGAACACAGATGGCGACGGGGAGGAGTGGCTTGATATGGAGAGTCAGACTGCCAAGCCTCAACGGCGATGGTGGCAGAAGCTTTGGAAGAGTGAGGGCGTTAGATATGAGCGACTCTAAGCTTTCTATGCTGTAAATTATTATAGACTTTATGAATAACGATGATAAAAACTGCGTCTTGGTTGCCCGTAGCCTATCCTACAATATGTCCATTTCACTGGTAATTTCGCGTTCATTCTTGTGCTCGTACTCGCACCTGAGCCCGAATCTGCAAGATAATTATGTGAGATTAACCTTAACGGGTGGTGTCCAATTTCTGAAACAAATATTATGGCCATCCGTATGTGTAGACAGTGAGGAGTGAGGTTTCGTTGTTACACGTCGGATATGCTAGCGTACACTCCTAAGGATTAGATACAGTATCGTACTCGTACTGTAGTGGTCCTCGGTAACCATGGTAACTTGTGACGCAAACAAACAACATTGTAATAATAGTGGGTAGCACCACACACAAAACAAAGGAAACATGTCTACACTGCTGTTATACTGTGATTAACGACACGAGAGATAAATATGACAAAAATGCCATATCCATGTGTTAAAAGATATTGTACTTGTAGTTATGTTTCTATTGTTAGCCGCTAATTTATAAACAGTAAAGACCGAAAAAAGAAAAATGTGCATTTACTGTACCAGGGTACAGGTACGTACTCGTAGTTAGACCGAGATCTTAATTAGATCGGCACCAGAACCCTAACCCAATCTTCTGTATGTGCTTCAAAACATGGGATAACAACGTTGTGGAGAACGACATGTCTGATGATTTACGACCATATCAATTGGACCGACCGGTAAGCCAGACGAGTCGGCCCCAGTCCCACCAATCAGGGGAGACGCCTGCCGTGTCTCCCACAAATGGCTCAAAATCCAGCGGCCCCAAGCGCAATCTCATACCAGCTACAGAGAGATCATTTCTGACCGTTTCGCATACAATTGGAGCCAGTGCATCAGCAAGCATGGCATTTGATGTCCAAAGGCAAAGCATAGTCTATACGGCAGGTACTGGAGCAGTCCTAGGTCAGTATAATGCATCCTCCGGCCTCAAGCAACGGTATTTCTGTATGCGCAACACAGATCAGCTGACAACGTCTTTTGAGGCGTTTCAAATCACAGCGACACGAGACAGCTATGGGTTCTCGTCACAAACACAATATCTTGGGGCTTCGGAGGAGTCTCCAGTAGACGCGTCTCCGCCAAAAATGATGTCCCCCGTCAAGGAGCGCGCCAAAAGCGCGACTGCCGTGGCCATCAGACCAGATGGGCGCCTTCTTGCTGTTGGTGAAACTGGTCACAGTCCAAAGATCTCTCTTTTCAGTACGGCTCTTGATTCGGACTCAAGTTGCCCAGTCACGGTTATTTCGCAGCACTCCTTCGGCGTTCGGTTTCTTCGATGGTCGCCATGCGGGTCTTTTTTGGCATCTTTGGGAACCCTAAATGACGGTTATCTTCATATTTGGCAAGTCCAAGAAAAGGGTGTCCGTCTTCATTCTTCAAACCGGTGTATCGCACAGGTCGAAGACATGAGGTGGCTCTCGGACAAGAGTCTTGTCACTGTTGGCGACCACCATGTCAGAGTGTGGAAGGTTGAAGACAAGGAAGGGGTACTCCAGAATGTACAGGTTTTGTCAGGACGAAACCCGGTCATGGGCCAGGTCAACAACGTTACTTGCACGTCTGTGTGTCCCATTAACCAACTTGAGGCCGTCATTGGAAGCAAGGAGGGCCTGGTTGCTGTCTTAAATGTTTCCGAGGAAACTCCCAAACTCACCATTCGATGGCAGAAGCTGTCACCTATTAGTGCAATGTGCATGAACTCTGACGGTGAAATTTGCATTGCATTTGGCGGCAAGATTGCTGTCGTCTCTCTGGATGAGGTCCTCCAAGAAGATGGGGATGACTTTGGTCCAATTGGAACTGAAGTGCAAGCTTCACCTATCATTTCACTGGGAGAAATTTCCTCTGGTCTGGTCGGACTTGATACAAACCGAGTGATTTTGACAATCCAGGACATGAAGGCCCAGTGTATTGTTCAAGGCCAGCAAGGAGTCATTAAGGGATTGTCTCTCGGCATGTCTCAGGTTTTCTGGACCGCTGATAAAGTGACCTACGATGGCTCAAGCTTTAGACCTGAGCTCCCCCGCATGAACGACGAATCAGATAACGAAATTTCTTACGCCTTGTGTCTTGGATCGGACGTGGCTGTGGGAGATCGCTGTGGAAGACTGAGCTTATACAATGAGGGTTCTTGCAAGTATTCCACCCAAGCACACCAAGCCGATCTCACAGGAATGGCCTTTTATGATGGAACCCTTTTTACCTGTTCGCGCGATCGTACTATGCAAGTATTTTCCTTGTCAGATTCTTCTCTTGAACTTCAGCAAACCATTGTGGGCCACACTGCCAACATCTTGAAACTTCTAGTGGCTGATCAGAGGCTCTATTCTTGCTCTGCGGACCGCTCCATTGGCGTCCATGCACTTACAGGAGGTGTTTGGGCCCCGCTCAAGTCCATTAGTCTGAAGAGTTCTCCTTTGGATGTGACGCTTGTTGACAATGAACTCATTGTGGTTTGTTCTGATAAACAGGTGTATATCTATCGTACAGACAAATGTGAGCTGGTGCGCAACTACAGGTGTGCCAACTCTCGAGGCGACAGCTTGAGTGTAACTCGAATTGCGTTGGGCAAATTTCAGCATGGAAGTGCCAAGAAGGACATCCTTGTGGGCACGTGTACAGATAAATCGATTCGGGTGTTCGACCATTCTACTGGTGGGCTTCTGGCATCTGAATGGGGTCATTCAGATGGTGTTTCAGGGCTCATCTTGAAACCCCAGACTTCGGTTACTGCTGAAGCTGTGACATCTGGCGCAGACGGTTGCCTTTTTGTGTGGAAATTGTCTCCATGGGTAGAGTCTTCCATTGTCTCTGGGCCCCATGTGTCTGCGTCTCCCGTGGCACGCAAGGTTATTCCCAAACTCGAGCTGTCTTCAATTGCTCGTGAGAATAACCTGGATACCCCCAATTCTCCTGTTTTAAGACCATCGCCATTAAGAAAAAGTGCAGTTGACAGTAATGGATCTCCTAACATGCGCGGAGCAGGCAGGCCCACCTTTCGCAGCAAGGAGACGCCTTCGCCTATTCGTAATGAACGCCCTATGTCTCCTGCTAGACCCAAAAGCCCTACCAGGCTCAGTAATACCAGCTTAGTGAGTGATAAAAGCCCTAGCAGGATGGGCTCTTCAGGAAGTTTGCGTGGTAATGGTAGCCCAAGGGCTGGAAGCGTTTCTATTGACACTATGAAAAACGATCTTTGCGTGCGGCTGAAACGGTTTAGAGGGGAGCTAGAAATCAAGGATGAACAGGAGAAGGATTTTTCAGCACTGCAAGAAGAATTAGAAACGACTTTGGAACTAATTAAAGGCGCCAGTACTCGAAAACAAGATGACTCTGTCGCCCAGCCCCCAGTTGATATGGAAAAGGTGGTTCGAGAATTTGGAGACAAAATTTACTCTTTGCTTGAGGACAAAATGAAAGGGAAGAGCTCAGCATGATATTTCTCTAATGAGTGTGCATAATTTATTTAAATGTAGTCAATCTAATGTATTTATTATCACTTTCCTTCCAATACATGGTACGGTGGTGGTATAGTTGGTTTACTGTTGGTGGCAACACCTGAACCCTGAAGACCATCTATTACGATACCAGTATACACTAAATGAGCACGTTTACTCTATTCACTTGACAATATATACTATTTACGAACTGTTGCGCACCCCCATTGCCTGATGAGGTGCCTTGTTTTAATTTTTCTCACTTTAGCGTCACTTACGAACACCCACCTTAGGTGCCCATTCTCTCGGTCTGTGGTCGCCTTCTTCTCGCTCCTTCTCGACGTAGTCTAATTTTAGGCCTTGGTCTCGTTGTCGTCCGCCATCGGCAAGAGCCGTATCAGGTCCACTCTCGGGGTAATGCTTGATAATATCCTCAACTTCAAGGGTGGCCATGTTGGGTGCACGTACTGGGGCGGCCTGTTGGGGTGCCTTCTCGAACACTTCAGCGAGCTCAGCCAATTCGGCTTCGTTGAAGTTGGGCTTGAGTTGATCTTCCAGTGACATGTCTCGTGACTGGTCGGCGTTGTCAGCGGTCTTCAGTGGGATTTCTTTCCACTTGGCCTCGTAGGCAGCGATCTTGGCCTGCAGCAGTTCTTGTCGCTGTTTGTCTGCAAGAAGCTCCTCCAGAGTAGGGTGGTGGGGACGCGTAAACCGCAACCACTGGACCCACTGAGGGGGGATCTTGTGATCAACCAGAGAAAGATCAGGCTTTATCGGCTCGACAATACGTCGGTATCTTCCGGGGTTGTTGACATTTTTGAACTCCCAATAAGAATTTCCATCCAGATCGTATCCCACAAAATACTTAGACTTGAATGGTAGGTTCTGAACTCCTCGCCATTTGTGATAAATCTGCTTCCACTTTGGAACCTTGTCAGCAATGGGGTTGAATCGCAGTACCGGAGTCGGAATCATCTTTCCGTGTTTGAAGCCTCACTGTTGGGTTGCAGAGCTTACCGAAGATCTTTAAGGTGTGGGTCAGTGGGATGTGCAGATTGGTGAACTGGTACATCACGTGATGCTGTGAGAGTCCAGTGGCGACTGACAAAACACAGGCTATGGCTTTGTGATGGATGTTGTACAAAGAAAGAAAAAAATATGGAGGTTGTTTGGACAGTACCAGTACCAGTACAGAAATTTGTGCACTGAGATGTTTCCATTTAAGATATGGAGGGTGATTAAACCGTTTGACCGAACTCTGGAGTCGCCGAGGTGCCACTGTAGGTATTATTAGCCTATTTCTGAGTAGGCAGCGACTGTGGTCGTTATTGGTAAAGGCCTAATTAAATCAGTCTACGTATCGAGCCTGTTGTGTTGGGGCCTTTTGCGTCTCTGTTGTTTTATTCTTTTGTCACCTGGCCAGTACGTATCGTACGAGTACTGTAGCTACGAGTACTGTAATATAACGTTCCATAATGAATTTTGGACTGTCGACGCCTCCATGTGCTTGCTCCCCACAAAGTTTATCGTACATGTTGCTGTGGGTGACTTCGAAATTTTGGGTCAATCCCAAAATTATTGCAATCTCAACACTAGCGCGCTGCAAAAAATTACAATAAAACATCAGTCTACACCAACAAGACAAGCTTTGTTAACTAATATTTTCACCTACGATTACAAAGGTGTTTGCCACTCCCCTCTTCAACAACTTCTCATGGCGTCCCCAACATCATCAGTGGCCAGCTCTAAACGGCCATCAATTTCGTTCAGAGACATGGATGTATCCAGTGGAAGCATTGGTCGCAAACCGAAGGTATGGAAGGTTGGAAGGACCTATGGTGTTGGTGATGTCGACTCTTTAACACAAGTGACCCCGATTCCTGTGTTCACGCCTATTCCGGTAGGCCCTATTCGCATCGTTGACAACACCAATGATGAATACAGCATGGTATACGGAGGGGAGGATTATGACACGGTAAACGAAAATGGAAGACCAGAACCACGGGATGAGCATGTTCCAGAAGGAGTTGTACCTGTTTGGGCTGCTGATGTTAATATCCCTGAATACAACATCGTTGCGGGAGACAGTAAAGCTGGTGCATATGTGTCGTGGACAATTGTTGTGGAGACCAAATTTGGAGGGCGCATTATTTTACGACGGCGCTTTTCTGAGATATATGACATGCGGGAAGCTTTAAAGCAGGAGTTCCCGCAGCACAGAATGGAAATCCCATCATTGCCTGCGAAATCAATGTTTCAGCACTTCAACAAGACATTCCTGCAGAGCAGAAGACGCGGTCTGGAGTATTTCTTTCAGTGTGTTTTTTTGAACCCCTTGTTTGCCTCTTCCAAGGTGTTGAAGGAATTTGCGGAAACAAAGTAGAGCGCTGCTTCTACCTTACACTTACTGGACTTCTGATAAAAGCGCTACCAGTAGCTAGCTAACCCCGTTTCATTAGTTTATCCCAGTCGCGATAGATACGGTGCATCGGCTAGGGATGTGGGAAACAACGGACTCATAGGATTCATATATTTGCATTTTAAACAAGCATGGTACAACCGTGGAACTGGTCCTGTATCGTTTCTTTTTTTTGTGTGTCGTCGACCTTACAAGTGTCTCAGAGGCCTAATACAGTAATCTCGGATAAATTACGAAGCTAACTACAAGCAACCCGGAGAGCAACCAGCAATTCCGGTCCTATTCTTTTTCGTTTTTTGGTTCCCGGCTGCTATGGGCGTTAGTCATGTACGTCTAAAATGGGGTATGATACAGCCGTACAATACAAGTACACTCCGGTCTAGATTTGTGGCACGTGATAACGTAATTCCATGATTCTGGCAGATTTACTGATTTCTGGAACACGCAGTTATATGTCATTTCCTACCTTAATATATTATTTCGTGCCCATAAAGACAGTCTCCCTCGGCTTTTGGTGCTGCTGTAACACTGTTGCACCAGCTCCTTGTAGTCTAGACCACGTTACACTTCTTACAGTGTGACGCAGAGGTTACGGAACACACCGGAAGAACTCACATGGTTCAAGTTATCTAAATTGAACGCATGGTCTAGAAGTTCCAGGTAAATGGCACTAACCACCGCCTTTGTAATAGGTCATTATAGCTACCAGATTTAGGAAAAGCTATTCCGGTGCTTATTAATTTTCTACACGCTGAGCTCCCTTTAGTTCTTCTGTTGGCTTCTGTGCGTCTAGACTGGGACAGATCACTGACGCATTGTGTCAGCTCGCCTTAACTTTGCTTGGGTTATCTGATGTGTGGTCTAGACCTGGTGCAACTTTGCTACGACAAACCGACCCCACTCGTGCTTGGTGTACGAGAAATGAAATCAAACTGGATTTCAAAGCAATGGACCCCCCTTTTTGTGTAAAACAACGGCTGCTTTCATATTATTCTTTCTCTAGGAGGTGCTCATTTCGTACTCGGCTTCATGCCTTACAAATCACAAACCTTAATATTCTGCGTGAAAAACGTTGCGCCAGACTTTCAGGGACTACATATACACTTGCACCCCAGCAAGAAACGACATTTACAATTTCACTCTTTCGCCGACTTACTCGATTTGGAGCCATATTGCCCATATCCGCAACAGCAATTGAACACTCCACTAAAAAGCCAAGACTAGCTACACAATCCAGAATGGTCCACAGCCAAGTTGTTATCATCGGTTCTGGCCCCGCCGCCCACACTGCCGCCATCTACCTCTCCCGAGCCGAGATCAAGCCCACTCTTTACGAGGGTATGATGGCTAACGGTATTGCTGCTGGAGGTCAGCTCACCACCACCACTGATATTGAGAACTTCCCCGGTTTCCCCGACGGAATCATGGGTTCCGAGCTCATGGACAACATGCGAAAGCAGTCTATCCGATTCGGCACCGAGGTCATCACCGAGACCATCTCTAAGGTCGATCTTTCTCAGCGACCTTTCAAGTACTGGACTGAGTTCAACGAGGACGAGGAGCCCCACACTACTGACGCCATTATTCTCGCCACTGGTGCTTCTGCCAAGCGACTGAGCCTCCCCGGTGAGGATCAGTACTGGCAGCAGGGTATCTCTGCTTGTGCCGTCTGCGATGGTGCCGTCCCTATCTTCCGAAACAAGCCCCTTGCCGTTGTTGGTGGAGGTGACTCCGCTGCTGAGGAGGCCCTCTTCCTTACCAAGTACGGTTCCAAGGTCTACGTCATTGTCCGAAAGGATAAGCTCCGGGCCTCTGCTGTCATGGCCAAGCGACTTTCTTCTCACCCCAAGGTTGAGATCCTCTACAACCACGTCTCCATCGAGGCCAAGGGTGATGGTAAGCTCCTGAACGCTCTCGAAATTGAGAACACCCAGACTGGCGAGAAGCGAGATCTTGAGGTCAACGGTCTCTTCTACGCCATTGGTCACATCCCTGCCACTTCCATTGTCAAGGGCCAGGTTGAGACTGATGAGGAGGGTTACGTTGTTACCGTCCCCGGCACTGCAAACGCTTCCGTCAAGGGTGTTTTCGCCGCTGGTGATGTCCAGGACAAGCGATACCGACAGGCTATCACCTCTGCTGGCACTGGCTGCATGGCTGCTCTCGACTGTGAGAAGCTGCTTGCCGAGGAGGAATAGACGATTAGAACGTTAGTTTCAGAGCTCCATATAGACTGGTGCCTTTAGATACATAGATAATGAGATATGACAAGTATGAGTAAACCAAGCTGAAGTATGAGAATCGTACATATCTGTTCCAGGTACAGTAACTGGCCCATGTTTATATTATCGTAGCTACAATTGGATTCGTTTGAAATATGTTAATAATAATATATAGGCACATTTTAATACGGAGTACTCGTACCGTAACGGCACTTGTATATCGAAGGAACTGTGGACCCTCACCGTAGCTAGCATGTAGGTCGCCAATGTGTCTCTGCCTTGTTTGGTTGTTTCGTGTGTGCGTCGTAACAGTGAACTGGTTATTGTGCAACTACTGACCAAAAATAAACCCCCCAAGGGAAAAAAACTCCAAAAACCATTACGTTACAAGAACATTACCAACATCCTAAATTAGCAAGAGGAACCATAAATAACAATCAATCAGATTTATCGCTTACCAGCCTTCATAGTCAACTGCTCGACCTCCTGCTCCAGAGCACGGATACTAGCATGAGTCTGCTCAAGGTCCTTGTTAAGGCGATCACGCTCGGCAATGAGATTTTGTTCCCACTGTCGGAATCGCTGCTCCTCCAATTTAACCTGTTCGGTGAACATCTTTCGAAGAGCATCTTCCTCCTCCTTGAACTTGGGGTTATCGAATTTTCGTGGTCGGGCCTCGCCAAACTTTCGGGTCTCCATCTGTTGAGTTCGGTACGACTCGTAGTGGAGCTCCTCAGTGGACGCTGTGAGGTCCAGCATGTGAGTTCGAATCAACAGGTATCGAAGCTTCTCGAAGTCGCAGTGCTCCTCGTTTTCAACCTCAGCAACACCCCAGAGGTACTGTCGTCCCTTGACAACACGTCCATCAGGAGTCTCCACGTCCTTCTCAGAGGCAATAATTGAGTAGGGCATAGCATCAATCAGGGACTTGGCGTGCTCGGCAGCACGCTGGTCCTCCTCATCCACTGAGGGCTGGTAGATTCGAATGTTCTGAGCAACAATGGTGTCACGAACACGCTGCTTGAACATTGCCAGCTCCTTGCGCGACAGAGTATCTGCCTTGGCAATAACGGGAATCAAGTTCACTCGGGAAGAGAGCTTCTTCATGGCCTCAATGTCGAGAGGCTTGAGTCCATGGCCAGTGGGTCGAATAAAGTAGATACAGGCATGTACACGCATGTCAATCTTGCCGACACGGTTGGGCTGCTGCTCCTGTCTCATGAAAGACTCGTGCTGGTCGTCAAGAAACTCAACAATAGGCTGCCACGAGTCGAGGTTATTCACATTGTCGCCAAAACCGGGAGTGTCGATAACGTTGAGTCGTACTCGGAAACCACGCTCCTCCAGCTCGGCCTTTGTCACGTCAATCTCGACCGTCTTCTTGATAGGCCGCTTGAATCGCGTCTTGTTGTCTGTATAACTCTTGATTGATGTAGAAAAGAGGGTGTTGACGAATGTGGTCTTTCCAAGGCCAGACTCTCCTGCCACCATGAGGGTGAAAGTAGCTCCGCTCTTGGCCACGATCTTATGTCTGATGTTAGAACCATTTTTTGATAGCAAGAATTCCCTCGCGTGTCATCCAAATACTCACCGCTGGTTTGGCAAGTTGGCAACGCCAATGCTCTGAATAGCAGCCTGTGCTGTGGTTGCCATGTTTGGTATAATGTCGTGATTAAGATGCGAGAATCCAAGGAGGTGCAGACGTGGAGGTTAGCTTTGGTTACCCGGCCTAGAAATAGGGGGAAGTCAACAAATGGGTGACACGCCAATATTACTAAAATAGTGCATGGAATCCGGCAATAAAGCACTTGTGAATAATGGAACATATTTTCCTTAATCCGTAGTATTCACTATAAGCCTGGATTTTAGAGACATTTTCGCTTTCGGCATACGGTACAACATTTTGACGCGTGCTGCCAGGCAACAAGGTCACGTGCTACAGACGCGTTCCAAACAACTTCTGAAAACCGTGTTCCTGGGTTCTAAAACTTTACAGCTGCAATTGCCTGTGCGAGACGTGTAATGTTGTGTCTTGAAAAATTAATACAAACGTGTTAATTAGGTCTCACTGCTGTCGCGTTTCAAATACGAGAGTGTCACGTGGCGTAAATGTGAATGTAACTGCGTGAGCACAACCACATCCGAACGGTTTATCATAACTCGTAAAAAAATTCAAAAAGGAAAAACAAAATTCAGGGTGGATTGCAAAGACGAACCTGCCCAGAGTATCGGGGGTATACAAAAGCACATACCAAAATGACACATTCTATTCCAGCTCGCTCGTATCCCCCATCTGGTTGGCTGCTCGTAGCTACCAGGTACATGGTTTTGGGATGATTAGTCGCATTTAGTGTACTTCAGGTAGTTATGGGACATCTAAAATTAGCCCACACATGGGATTTAGCCGTACGAGTACCGGTACATACGTGTCAACAAGAAATTTGGCTAGTATCGTATGTATAGTATCTTCTGTGGATGCAGATTCACCATTTTTGTTGGTTTTTAATCAACGAAACGCTCTTCTACAGGCGACCCCATTCTACAGTAAGCTGTATGCAGTCGAATGTCAGCCTCACGGGGTCAATGCATAGTTTGTGAAGACTTTAGATATCACATGCAAAATAGATACAATACCTCTTCTTTATATCAAGTACGACTAAGCTTAGGGGGATTCCCTACCCCCCCCTTTATCTGTAATGACTCAATGTTGATTACCTAAGGTCTACAGTTTTTAAGACTAGCAGTTTTTGCCAATTGGCTCTGCTCCTACAGTAGAATGTCCGCGTTGCGTGATACAGTGCTGAATAAGGAGACTAATATTATTCCTGTGTTATTGTGTTTTATTATCCAGGAATCGAATATTGCTGATGCAATACGCTGGCACGATATGTTGGGCCAGATATCATGGTGGATGAAATGATTTTTTAAATTTTAACTCAGAGCTATGATACTACAGAGGGATGAAAAATGGTGGTCATCGAGATAGTGATGATAAAGAGTATGTATACCTTGTGCCTGGTGGGTAGACCCCCACGGACCTTACATGACACATTAGCGTCGCAAACTGGCTAGATTTTTTTCTTAATCACACCCTACAGTGGTAACCCTTGGTTCATATATCGCTGGACCTCAGATCTTGAATTCACACTACGATACATGCATCATAACACGTCGTTTATTAAAGGCAATTTTTTTACCTCACTGGCCTCACCATATTCCGGAGTTTGACTTGGTACGACCTGAGTTTAAATTCACCAACGCCCTTTTTAGTGAGTCATTGTGTGGCTAATGTAACTAGTACCGGCAGGGAAATTTTGATAGAATTATAATCACCCATCCTTTGCCTTGTCCTTGCAACAACAACAACCAATACTATTGTATTCAGGATAATATTTGTTATGTTAACCTCATCTCGCCGAGAAACTTTCACTGTTGGTGCGGTGACTCAATTAAGGTGCACCTTACCTCAGCACTCTCACTTGTCATCAACACAAATGTCTTTGCCTCTGAACACCCAACTGAAGGCCATTTTGGATGACACCTTCACTCCTGAGGATCTTGCCGAGGTTCTTGCTCTGGTAGCCCAGGAGAAGGTCCCTGAGTCCCAGATCATCACCTTTCTGGCCCTCTTGCATGCTAAGGGTCTCGACATGAACGCTGCTTATCTCGCCGCGGCTGCCAACACCCTTCGACATGCTGCCCGACTCCCTGATACGTCAAAGCTTGATCCTGAGGGATACGTCGACATTGTCGGTACCGGAGGAGATGGACAGAACACCTTCAACGTTTCCACATCCGCTGCAATCGTTGCTGCTGGCATGGGCATCAAGGTTGGTAAGCATGGCGGCAAGGCCTCTACCAGCATGTCTGGAGCAGGTGACCTTCTCACCTGCCTCGGTGCTGATATGTCTCGAGTCCACCAGTCTACAGTTCCCGATATTGTCGCTAAGGGACCTTTCTGCTTCCTCTTCGCTCCCATGTTCCACCCTGTGATGAACCGTGTTGCCCCTGTGAGAAAATCTATGGGAATCCCCACCCTGTTCAACGTTTTAGGTCCTCTTGTCAACCCCATCCCTGTTAAGGCTCGGATCATTGGTGTTTACTCTGAGGCTTTGGGTCAGATCTTCGCGGAGGCCATTACCCACATCAACAGAGTTCAGGGTATGTCTCAATCTCCTGCTCTCGTGGTTTGGGGCGAGGAGGGTCTCGATGAGATCTCCCCTGCTGGACGAACCAAGGTCTGGAGAGTCACTCCCTCCCAAGAGATTGAAGAGCTCTACCTTACCCCCGAGGACTTTGGTCTGGCTCGTCACCCTCTTTCTGAGGTCTCCTCTGGCACCCCCGCTGAGAACGCTGCCGTGCTGAAGCAACTGCTTTCCAACGAGCTCCCTGATGGACATCCCATCTCTGACTACGTCCTCATGAACGCCGCTGCTTTGGCAGTGGTTGACGGACGTGCCAAGGATTGGAAGCACGGTGTCGAGCTTGCTCGTGAGTCTATCAAGTCTGGCACAGCTCTCAAGGCCCTTGAGACATTTATTGAGGCTTCTAAGGCTGCCCCTAAGGAGGCATAAACGCCAAACTAGCACGACCTTGCGAGAAAACTATGGACGTTAGACCCCTCGATGGTATACATCCATCCTAGCACAGCTAGAGGAGTCCGGGTATTCCCCGTGTTTACATCTGTTATAGGTAGTATTGTTAAGGTGGTAAAAGAATGAGACTGCGTAGACTGAACCATCACTGTGTCGTTTAATTATGACAGACACGTACGTCTACCCGTTGGTCCACGTGATCAGACTGGTCATCTATAAAATCAGTCAGTCTTGGTTAATGTTTTTAAGTTTTGAATTCGTAAGCCTTCCTCAGTGAACCTCTCCTGCTGTAGACTGTACCAGGTAGCCTACTCGTACTGTACGATACGTACGTACTGTACCCTCGCTGCATTGCATGAAAGCTATTTCTTTGGGGCCGTCCAAAGCTACAGTCATCAACAACGAGGTTAACGAAGAAAATAATACATGAGCGTTTCTAAAACACCGGCTATTATCAGATCTCCTGCCAAATGTAAGATAACGCATGGGAGAGGCCCATCATATCTACCGTTTTGGCCACGCAATAGATGCGGCATTTACATGCGCCAAGCCCTACAAGGGCAAACTGTTTATTACCAGCCAATGACTATGTGGTGACCAACATATAAAAGACAGACAGCCATTGCTTGTGAGGTTGGTAGAGTGAAAAATTTCAGGCTACTGAAAAGTTTTTCAGCTGACAACACAACGGTTGCTAGGACCTCCGCCCAGCCAGCCACCACAGCTATACAGATTACAGATACGAAATTTAAAGCGCAAACAAAACATTGGCTGTAAGGCAGTTAAAAATATGGTGTTCAAATAGTTGGAAATGTGGAGTTGTGGCTGTTAGGAATTTATAATCAAATTGATATTTTTGTGGTCATTTATTTCCACTCCACAGCCGTTTATAAGCGAGTTTTCTGCTGCGGTTGTAATTTGAAAACAAGCCTCCCAACCCTAAACTGTGGCAACGCATGTATTCCGCACCTCCCAATCGACCACATCATCTCCTCCAGAAGTCTTGGTCGCACACACCGTCTCCACACAACACATAATGGCCGACTACACAGCCCGCTTTCGAGTGGACGATGACTACTATGTGCGAGCCACCCCCAGCACAAACAGTGGGTCGTCGCAATCTAATGCCAAGTTGTTCAAGCTTATCAGCGCAGCTTGTGCCCCTCATCTGGTCGAGCCCAACCTAGCCCTCGATTTTGAAGTCGCCGACTACATCAACTCCAAAAAGGGAAGCACTGCCCGGGATGCTGCCCAGGCAATTGTCAAACTAATCAACCATCAGTCGAGAAACGTGTCTATTATGGCACTGTCTCTGCTCGACATTTGCGTCAAGAACTGTGGTTACCCCTTCCACCTACAAATCTCCCGAAAAGAGTTCCTCAACGAGCTTGTTAAGAAGTTCCCGGAGAAGCCTCCTATGAACTACACCCACACCCAGTGTTTGATTCTGGAGGTGCTCCAAGATTGGAGAGAAACGCTGTGCAAACACTCGCGGTACAAGGACGACCTGGGATACATTCGAGACATGCACCGACTTCTGACCTATAAGGGTTACCACTTCCCTGAGGTCAACCGAGATGACGCGGCTGTCTTGCGAGAGGCCGAGAGTCTTAAGTCTGCTGCAGAGCTGGAGGCTGAAGAACAGGATGCCCACAGTGCTAAACTGCAGGAACTCATCCGATCCGGGTCTCCACGGGATCTCCAGGAGGCCAACCATCTTATGAAGATTATGGCTGGTTTCAAGGAATCAAAGACAAACTATGCCGCCAAGGCCGCTGAAGATCTTGAGAAGATCAAGACTAAGGCCCATTTGCTTGACGAAATGATGCAGGCACACACGAGTGGCACCCCGTTCAAGCCTGATGATGTTTATGCTGAGATGTACTCTGCGGTCAAGGCAGCCCATCCTCGAATTCAGAAGATGACTGAAGAGGAAGGCCAGGAGGAAGAAACTGTCGCTAAGCTCTTGCAACTCAACGACTACCTGCATTCTCTGGTTGAGAAATTTGAGCTTCTTAGAAAAGGCGACTACTCCGGTGCCGGAGCAGTCAACACAACGGCACCTTCTGGATCTGCGTCCAAGGCTGTTGTTTCTGATCTCATCGACTTCGGTGACGATGAGCCTGCAGCTGGTGAAGCTGCCACTACCGGAGCTCCTTCTACTGGAAAGTCCGGTTCTGCTGTTGATGACCTCCTTGGCGATCTGGACGGTTTGTCCTTCAACAACTCTGGCTTTGGCCAGGGAGGTTCCATTTCTCTGATTGGAGCTCCTGCAAGTAGCGCTGCGCCCGCTTCTGGTGCCTCTGGTAAGCATTCTGGAACTCCCGCTGGATCTGGAAACCTTTTCGATCTTGACTTCTCCCCTTCCGCATCTCCTGCGCCGGCTGCAACCCCTGCCCCTGCTTTTAACTTTTCTTCTCTGTCTCAGCTAACTGCCAACAAGGATGGAGAGAGCCATGCCGTTAAGACCGCTCCTTCTGAGGACCATAATGAGGCTTGGAACTTTGTTGGTGCTTCTTCCAGTGCTTCTGCTGGAAAGGAGGTCTCCATCCTCCAGACTGGCGACATTAAGGTCACTGGCCTGGTCAGCAGGTCAGGTAGCAACGTTGAGATCACTCTGCGATTTTCCAACAAGTCCTTTACTGAAAACATCACTGCTCTTGACTTTAAGATTGCTGCTCCCAAGTCAGTTACTCTTAAGCTTGATCCCGCATCCTCCGACTCTCTTGGAGCTGCTTCCATCAATGGAGTGACCCAGGAAGCCCATGTTGGCAACGCTGGTGACAAGTTGAAGCTCAGATTCAAGCTGAACTTCAACATTGGTAGCAAGGCTGTCGAAGAGGTTGGCACTATTGAGGACCTGTAAACGCTTACAGCGTTAATTGTTGACCTTAAAGTCCTCTTCATGTCCGTAACGAGTAATGACTGTTAATTTTTTTCTCATTTTTTGCCTGTCAGTAGGCGAGACATACTGTAGCAGACGGTCTGAGTCCACGTTTTCACGCGTAAGAAAGTCACTTTCAGATGTGGCTTGAGTTACAGTTACTGTACTTGTACCGTGCTAATGACTGTAATGTTGACTGTACATTCCAATCAAAGTAGTTAGCTACTGGTATTACCGGTAGCTAATGCTGGCTAGTGAAACATTGATATGTCGTGATATTCCAGGAAAACAAAGCCATAGAGAGATAATGCTTTAAATAGACGATATAGACCAAGACAGGTGACCCCTTGGTTTGATCTTTCTGTCTTTTCATAGATCAACAGATACTAATGCGTTACCAGAACCTGTACAGCTGGATAGAAAGTAAGGAACCCTCGTTTACCTTATTAGGACATGAGGACCCTTCCAGGACATCAAAATACGTCCTATGTAAAAAGCAGCACAGTACACATCCCTCTGGCTTCTCAGACACGGCTCCGTACACAAAGGTTGAACAAATATTGGGTCTGGTAGCTACAAGTAGCTAATTACCGGTAGCTAATACTGTACCAGGTACAGTACGAGTACAGTACGAGTACTCGTACTGTAGCTATATCTTTTTTACTGGTATTGTATGTTGTAAACTGATTGCAAGGAATCCGAAGGGTATATTGGGCGACAATATGGCTCAAAAGAGCCACGTCTTTTGTATTGTACCGAAAGGAGGGTACCAGTAGTTAATGACCATGAGTGCTTTTTTTTTCTTATAATCACATAATACGATAAACGTGTTTGTGATACTACAATACAGGGGTGGTCCATAATGGATAATGTCACTGGCACTTCACCCGATTAACGTGAAAACACAAGGTAAAAACCCCATTACACCGGTAAATTTTGGTATAGTACGAGAGGACAAAAAAACTCAGGTTGCTACTTTTCTTATAACACCCTACAGGTACAATTAATGGTTACCGGGTCCCAGGTGGAAAGTTCGTTTCATTTACTAGCTAATACAACTATCGGCACGTTCCGTATGAGTGCCAGTATCGTATCGTACTGTACTGTATAGTGTACTGTACCTACAGTATCAATAGGTAGCTAATTGTAATTGCCAGTTCAGGAAAGTGGTCTCTGCTCACGGTGCCAGTACCGGTACAGTAGCTACGGGTACCTGTCTACCCGAAAACATTACAAGCAAGCGAACACAAACAAAAAAAAAAACTAAATTCGGAAATCCATTTATTCATTACAGTATTTGGCTATATTAGTCCTTTGAGTTTTTCTGGTGAGCGTTCATTTTTTATTGAACTTAAGTCAATTGTTGAACTTATTATCAAGCGCAAAATAGCCACAGATTTCTCGTTTAGGCGGCTATTACAGACAGATTCATAACCCAGTCTGTAGCATGCGTGTCGTGTGATAATCTAAGACACCTACCGGTACGAGTAAAGTACAGTACTCGTACAGTACTACACTTGTGAGATAGTTGTGCCCAGTTACGGCACGTGTAGTGTAACTACGATTTTTTATTTATTTACAATACCGGTACAAGCCCCGTACGTATTGGTACAGTAGCTACAGTTTCGAACTTTCCCCATACTGTTCCTTCTTGTCCAGCCGTCACAACGTTAAATGCTGTAGAGGTTGGGGTTTTGGGTTTCTCAAGGTGACATTGTCAATATGGGGAAAACAAATAAAGCAAGAATGCCATAATTTATGTTTATAGCTTTTTGCCACACTTCCGAAGTGCTGTACTGGTACCTACTACAAGGTTGTTGAATATTCACCTTCTGTTCATGAGTATCTTTTTAAAACCCCCTTCCTGACCGACATTGAACTGTTAATCTTTCAATTTCTTAAATTATTCAAGAAAAAGTCGAAGATGCTCGAAGCCTCTGTCATTGTCCTCCCGCGCATCAACACACATTACAGAACCGGTACCAGTAGCTACTCGTACCACTCTTCTATTGGTTTTTCACACTTTAAAAAATAAACTGGTTGAAGCTTTTAGTGGGTTTTCTCAAATGGTAGGTCTTTGTTTAGCCCCATGGTCATTAGCATGGTGCAATGCACATTTTGTAAAGTTCGACCCCAATTCCCTTTCGGTAATGTTGTGATCTTAACTTGGAAGCCTTGTGAGCTTTAATCATAACAAGGGTGGTTGTCAATATGGGCATCATAAAAGTTCATAGGTAGATATAGTAGGGGTTGTAAGAACATGAAACTGGTTCTTAGCCCCTCCCCCTCCCTCGGTATCAAATTGGTGTGGATATTGAGCAGCCCCAGTATACATTTCAAAGTACGCTGGTCCTATTGGATATGTACGCCACTTCATTAAGACTCTTCATGTAGCTACCGGTACCCGTACGCGGAACAGTACAGTACGAGTACTGTATCGTACTCATACTGTACTTGTACTGGTACCGGTGCCAGGTACAAGAAATAAACCTTCCATTGCCGCATGTTCCAATGCTGGTGACTAGCGGGTCCAAAACGTACCGTACGTACTCGTGCCGTATGTACCAAAGGTATTCGTAGCAACTTCGAATAACTTATACTAAAACCTTAGGTGTCTACACGGTTCACCTATAGAATTCCCAGGATGGAGTAAATGGGAATACTATATATATTACCCCCCCCCCCGTGTACCACCCCTGTAGCCACCACACACAGTTCCCCCATTTTCTTAATGCAGTTCTCCACCGTTCTTCTCGCCGCCGCCGCCGGCCTTGTCTCTGCCCAGAAGTTCTCCCTGGTCGCCATCCGTTCTGGTTCTGATATCCAGAACGACGCCATCACCTCTGATGGTAAGAAGCTTGTTCTCAACGGTGATGTCCCCACCACTTTCGAGGTGATTGGACGATCTCTCTACGCTAACGGTAAGCCCGTCCAGTTCGGTGATGGCGCCACTATTGAGGATACTGATGGTGCTGCTACCAAGGACATCATTGTCAACGGCCAGGACCACCTCTATGTTCCTAACTATGACTTCACTGCTTGTCCTGTCCAGAACCAGGCTTACCCCTACGTTGTCTCCAACTCTCAGGCCTGCAAGGAGGGTGGTATTCCCTTCGCTGCCCGAGCTGTCTACATTGACTCATCTTCCTCTGCTGCTGCTCCCGCTTCTTCTGTTGCTGCTTCTCATGCCTCTTCTGCCGCTGCTCACGCCTCGTCCGCTACTGCCGCTGCCTCCTCTGCTGCCCCCAAGTCTGAGGCTGCCGCTGCCAAGCCTTCTGCTGGAGCCGTTGTCTCTCAGATCAACGATGGCCAGATCCAGGCTCCTAAGTCCGGTGCCCCCGCCCAGCAGGCTAAGCCTTCTGCTCCCCCTGCCCAGGCTAACGGTGCTGCCTCTTTCGGTGTTTCTGCCGTTGCCGGTGTTGTTGCCGCCGCCATGCTTTTCTAAGTGGTTCCTAACTATGTACAGTATGACCATATTAGCTAATCGTAATAAGTACGAGTACCTAGTAATTAATTATATCAATCAACTGTACATACAGTATTACGATACTGTCCGGAGTCACATCGGATATTTCAAAGGACATCACAGCAAGCCAAGAGGTGTCGGAACTAGTTGAGCTTTATTAGTTGGAGAGTAATATACCATGTGGTGAGCAAGCTTTTTTGAAATAGACCAACGCATCTATTTATACGTTTGAATTCATAGATCCGCTGGCACTCGTAGCTGAGGGTGACTTTTGCAGCACCCGCATTATTCTGTAGCTACTGTACATACAGTAGCTACACTTGTTGTTTTGAGATCAATAGCCCATACAAAATTGGACCTTACTACCCGCTCAGCCGACAGTCAGGGAGATAATGAGCATCCTTTTCAAACATCAATGATTTTCTTACAAATCATATAAGTCGAGGATCAACACTGATCCAAAATGTAATTTTAATTGTAATTGATAGCTTCTGCGACATTGTTTTTGTAATTATGAATCCCCAACAGCTCGAGATCTCTGAGGCGAGGCTCAAACCGAGGCAGAGACATTGGAATGTACGGTACTGTACGGTACTGTACTGTAGCTAGCGGTACCTAGAACATCACGTCTAATTGGGTTTGATGTTAGCCCGCATGTGGAGAAACTCTACTTAGTATTGGGTTATAATTTATGTACCTGGTACTCTTGTGTTCTAAATGTAAAGAATGTCATCGAACCCTGAAAATATTCGCGGAATGACTTGTTCGTTACTGCTTCTTGATTGTACACACAAACGATTGAATATCGCGTATTGCTCTAGCTATCTACACACCTACTTTTGACATTTTTTCAGGCAGCAGCCTTTGTACTTGTACTGCTTTCTGCATACTGTAATACACTATTATAGCTGAACAATTGGGAGCACATGTGCCAAAATATTCTCGTACAAGTAGCTAATATCGTACCGGGTACAAGTACACAGTACTTGTACTTAATGTATTTCCCTAGAATGAAAAAAAAAAAAAGATCAACCGAATTATTTCTTTTTTTCGAATCCACTTGTACAGTACTTGTACTTGTATTGTAAAACTGCCGGGACCTGTACAAGTAGTTCCATGTGGTATTTCCCCGAAAATTCCCTGAATACCGAACAATAAATCACTAATATTGGTATCTACGTACATACCATGCGCCAACGTCATCGGACGTCTGTAACCTGCAAGGCAGCAGAAGTTAAAACACCTGATGCGCATCAAAAGTAAATCTCGCAGAGACCTAACACGATGGAGCAGACTATGACACAAATTATGAGGCAGCAATGACGGAGGAATTGTTCGGTAGTTAAAAAGAAAGATCTCTCAAAGTAACATTAATCGCGCAGACAGATAACAACGTGTCTCAGACTGAAAATGCCGCTGCTGCATAGCACATACAGATAGCAATCATAGGCAACTCCGTAAGCGTCAGATGCATATATAGAGCTTATTATCGCGCTGTTTCAGAAACATCAAGTGATGTAGAAAATGCCTTGTGACTGCACAATGGATGATCTCCTTCCATGGCGAGTGGAGTATATATACTCACACACAACCCCCGCAAACCAGATTTCTCTACCATAACAACACAGTACCAACACAATGTCTGCCGAACACGTCGATGATACCATTAAGAAGGATGCTTCAAAGGTTGGAGATGACTTCGCGAAGGGAAACGAGAGCCTTGGTGATGATGTCAAGAAGGGCTGGGAGGAGCTCAAAGAAGGTGCCGAGGGAGCACACGAGAAACTCGACAAGGAAAACCAGAAGATTCACGACACTTTCAGTAGCGACTTCGACAAGAAGGCCGAGAAGGAAGGCGAGAAGCTGAAGGAGGCCAACCACAACTTCACCCAGGGAGTCGACGAGAAGATGGAAGACATCAATAAGGGTGCCAAGAATGAGTTTGGAAAGATGGAACACGGAGCTGAACAGGAGAACAAGAAAATCCACGACACATTCAGCGGCAAGGGCCAAAATCATGGCACTTGGGACAATTTCAAGGAGGGCGCAGCTCACGCCAACCGAGACCTCGATGCCGCCAACAAAAGATTCACATCTGCTGTCGATGAATCAAGTGAACATTTTGGAAAGGCTGTGAACAGCGCTTGGAACAGTCTCAAAAGCGGAGTTAACGGTCTGCTTGATGGAGGCGAGAAGAAATAAACGAGTGAGTCCATAACAGTATATGTAATAAATGCCGCGATTACGATGAACAAGACCTGGCTTGTACGATGCTTACAGTAGCTGCCTGTACGCGTATCGTACGCGTACGATACAAGGAGTATGAAAGTATAAAATAAAATATATTATCTGTTTGTTTTACATAAATAATCGGACTTCCATCTTACTCAGATGGGCCTTGTCCTTGGTTTTGTCCTTGTCCTTGACCTTGGTTCTGTTGCTGAGTCTGTTGCTGTTGTTGCTGCTGGTTCATTCGCATGAGCATTGCATGCTGCTGGGCTGGGCTCTGCCCCGGGGAAGCGGATCGCTGCTGTTGTTGTTGCTGAAGCTGGACATTCATCAGTTGAGGCGACTGCATGTTCATTGGAGTGGATGATCCTGATCGCATTTGCGGCGAAGGCTGACCCTGGGGTTGACCAGGGCGCATCCCACCTTGGGTAGCCTGCCCCTGTGCCTGACGCGCCTGACGTTGTTGCTTCTGAACAAACCGCTGCACCTGTACATGGGCAAGCTTGGTAGCGGCCTCCAAAGAAAGAGCAGGGTTCTGGTTTTGTAGCTGACGGATCAACGCATTAAGGTGTTCGTTGGGAGCCGCAGCCTGGGGACCACCAGGACGCATCCGCATGTTAGGACGCATCATTTGTGCTTGGCTGCTGGCCTGGCCAGGGGGAGCCTGACCTTGTTGGGCTGGCATCTGGCCTTGCATCTGTCCCCCAGGTCTCTGCGCTATGCCCGCTTGGGTTCCCACTGGAGCACCCTGCACATTCTGGTTAACCTGTCCCTGTACCTGGCCAGGTTGTGGTGGCACTTGCCCCTGGTTACGCATAAACTGTTGCTGTTGCTGCTGTTGTTGCAACATCTTCTGCTGTTCCATCAGTTGGCGCTGTCTGTCAAATTGCATCATCTGGTGCTGATCGTTCATCTGACCGGGCATTCGGTTCATACCAACACCAGCCATACGCTGCTGCATGTGACCAGATGCAGCTGCAGCAGCTCTAGCCTGCGCCTGTGTGTGAGCTTGAATCTGGGCCGCCGTCTGTGGAGGAGGAGGTCGCTGTCCAGGGAACTGACGGTTAGCAGGGATATTCGAAGGCCCAGGTGGCATTTGACCAGGCATTTGACCAGGCATCATTCGCTGTTGGGCGTAGGCCTTGGCCAGATTCTTGTCCTGCTCAAACTTCATCTTGCACAGATCCAGGGGAGATGCAATGTCCTTCTTGTTGGATTCAGACAGCTGGGACTTTCGGGGAGGCTGGGGGTTTGGCCTAGGGGTCGTCTCTCGCTTTCTCATGCTCTTTCTAATGCCGTCAAACATAGATGCCCATCGCAGCTTTCGGTGACCTCGCTGAATAGACTCGTTTGACACTCCGAGTGGAGAAATACGACGCTTGGATTGCGCCTGTGCCTTGGCAGCAGCAGCCATCCATTGCTGGGCAGCCTGTGCATAGGGCCCACGTAGATCTGTCAAAGAAAACGTGGGGTTGAGCTGAAACCATCGCTCAAAACACTGCCACGACGTCCGCCTCTCAATGTTCGCAGTAAAACCGTACGTCTTCTGTGGCAACATATGGGCTGAAACAATATCCCAGTTGTAGGAGTACTCCTTAACAAGCCGAAGAAGCTGTGAATCATCAGCCAATAGCCACATTGTAGGGGTCCGGAAGTCCAAATACTTGGTCTGTGGTGGCTGGGGTGCCTTAATAACAACATGGCGACGCATTGTCTCCGAGTTGAAAAGTGTAGATCTAGTGTTAGAACGCAGAGGGAGGGTATCCTCATCTCCCGGAGAATCATCTACGCACACAGACCACCAATCATCTGACTCAGGAGGAACAGCTAGAAGATGTGTAACTGGTGCCAATTTTGAATTATCCAGAGGGTCACTGTAAGGGACTTGCAGTGAATTTACAGCTGAAGCAGGGGGAGCCGTGACTGGCAGATTGTCAAAGAGTGCCTTAGAAAGGGGGTCCAGTTTATCAACCGATGCATAGAGCTTGAATGGCGACGATTCAGGTAGTTTAAGCGCTGCAGGGCGCTTTGACTCATTGCTCTCCGAGATCTCTTCGCCACCGGTCATAGATTCCTCAAGATCGCTGTCCTCCTTTGAAACGTGCTTTGGTTGCGAGAGCAAAGTGTCGCAGTCAGCGACCGTGACAAAGTCTCCCGCGCCAACATTTGAAATTTCCGCCGGGTTGATGGTTGGTGGTGGCATACTTGTATCAGCTTTCTCGTCAACATCCATTTTGCCCTGAGTATCGTCAGACCCACCAGACTTGTCTGTATCCACTGGGAGGAACTTAATAGGCTTGGTTTTGACGCAAACCTCCTTACCATACTTGTGATATTCCAACACGGCAAAAGCAATCTCGCAAGCCATGGCCTGCTTGAATTTTCGTTCCTCACGGAAGTCTGTAGACATCCATTCCATTTCATCCAACACATGGTCCCAGTGTGTTTTTCGCCGAACTGGGTCCTGGAAACGCTTTGGTTGTCGCGGTCCCCATTTTCCTGCTCGCTTTAGTTCCTCAATACGCGCATGTGCAACCGCTAATTTGCCTTCCAGCAAGGCAAGGTGATAGGAGTCTGTTGTGAGTGTTTTGTGTGCAGACGGAATAAGCTTGGACAACGGCAGCGTCTGTGTGGTATAGTAGAGTTCTGCCAGTGACTTTGTTTCTGTTGCTGGCTCTGGAATGTTGCTGGGAACCAGAAATAGAAGCATCTCCTGTAGCTGCTGCTCGTTTGTTTTGAGTGATGTGCGTGAAAATGTTGGTGATAGTTGCGCAATACTGGATGTACGTCGTCGTTTCAGCTCAGGTGAAGAACCGGAATCAGGTGTAGAGGTTTGTATAGTAGGCGCAGGCTTGGGCTCTTCAGCTGCCTTTGGAAGTTTGCTGTCGTCAAAGAGTCGGTTTTGTGTCAAGTCGAACTGGTCCTGGAACTGCTTCAGTTTTTGTTTTGCATCCAGCCCTTGAGGGTACCGGGGGTGCAGAGAGACATAATAAAGCTCTTCAAGGCGACGTTTACGCGTCGACAAGATAGTTCCGCACGTCTCTTGCCGCGGGTCCATCGTGCTTGTTGATGAAAGAGTGATTATCTGGGAGTTCTGGTGATGTAATTCACGTGATGGAAGGAAAAAAAATGACGTGGCATCCCCAGTTCGAATCCCAACTAGGACGAGTTTATCTTAATATTTCTCTTTGAGGAAAACAAGCAACTATGGCCCAGTACAGAGCATAAAGTGATCCTTGAGCCCTTAGAAAAGACAGTGACATTTTATTTCTGCCATTTAAGCGTGATTACTCTTCGTGTTGTGTTGGAATTTTCTGCTTATTAATTGCTTGGCACTGACAGCCCCAATGCACAACAATCTCGTCCACCTTTTAAGATTGGAATAATTTACAAGGCTAGTCAGCATAGACTGAATTTGTGGATGGAAAATCGCCAGTGGCAAAGAGAAAGAAGCCTATAATTTGACAACCGTTTTCTTGCAACATTATGGACGAGTTGTCAAGGGAGGCTGATGTGATTCTTGACGATGACAGTGTCCTGGAGGAGGACAAGATCGAGCTTTTGGAAGAGCTTGTTGTGAAGCACCATGGTGAGATGTCTTCAAGCGAACGGGAGAGCATGGTGTTGGATCTGATGTGGAAACATAGAGAAAAGGAAGGGTCTGTCACGCGACATCGAAGCGGCAATGGCGATGTGCGGATCGTGGGCGTCGATAAGTCCAAAAGCATTGACTGGGTCAAAATCCCGGAAGTTCTGCCGGAAATCGATTGGTCAAAGGTTGTGGATGACTACAAGAAGCGAGGGAAGGCTGTTCCATTGCGGGACAAGTTACCTCAGGATGAAGAGGAGGTCTACTGGGAAGATTACGTGCCTGATAGCGAAGGTCACGTGGGACACGGCGAAACTGATTTGGCACCTTTTGATCTCCTGAGAGCTGTTCTTGGGGGCAACTACTCTGATGAATTAATTCAGAACACACTCGAAAAGCATAACTATGACATTAATGTGGTTATTGTTGTGCTTCAAAAGTATGACGACCGGTCAGGCTCGGAGCATGTTGAGGAGGAGGAACATGAAGAAGAAATCCATGAAATTGAGCAACAGCCCCCCGCAGAAATCAACTACATCGACTATGGAAACTATAATGAAGAAGGATTGTTTGAAGAGTACGATGAGGATGAAGCCGAGGTATATGCCGAACTAGCTCTTCTTCCAGGAAGGGAGGACAAGGTGCTGTGTAAGTATTTTGTCCAGTTTGGAGAATGCTTGCGAGCCGATTGCAGATACTCACATGATTTGACATCACGGGTCTGCCGATTTTGGGTCCGTGGTGCATGCCTAAACGGCGACACCTGTGCCTTTCTGCATTCTTTCCCTGAATCCGAGTCAACCCCAGAACCCGTGAAGCCTTTGGAGAATTTTACAAAGCCTGTTCTGGATTCTCTGGAGGATTTTCCTACACTGGGAGGAGGAGGCGGAGGAGAGGACACGAAGCCCAAGAAAAAGCAGGGTAACAAATGGGCTGCTATCGCTAGTTCCAACGACACAACCATTGCACTCACTACTACCGGTACGCCCAAGAAGAAGTTTGACTTCAGTAAGGTGAAACCCACAGAGTCTTTTGTACCCGGCCAAGGGTTTAATGGTGGAAGCCCCGCAGCAGCCTGTGTGCCGACATTCAAACCTTCCGCTACTTCCTTCACACCCTCTGCGCCCAGCTTTACACCCGCAAACAAGTCGCCTGCGAAGGCTCCTGCGGTTCGCCTCTCAACCCCCAAACACAATCCCCTGCCCCTGTTGAGGCCTGAGTACACTCCCTGGGTAGAGAACCCACGTCAACTAGACGAGCCTATCCAAGAGTACCTACAGCTCAGGAAGGAGAGCAGAAAGCATATTGAGATGAGAAACAAATATCTTAATCTGTCTGCCGATAATTGGCATATGAACAGACCGGATGCTGCTAAAATTTACTCCAACAAGGGACAGAAACATCAGCAGGAGCTCATCGCTGCAAGCAGAAAAGCTTCAGACATCCTTTACAACCATCGAGATCAACTAGGGGAGATTTTCTGCGATCTCCACGGTCTTGAGCTTGATACAAGTGTTGTGCATCTGGAGAATGTCCTGCTTGGGGTCGAGGAGCAGTACAAAAAGAACAAGAAATTGGTGTATGCAATTTCTGGAGTGGGTTATCATGTTGTTTCCAAAACAGACATGCTGACCAAGGAAGTGAAGGCTTGGCTAGACGAATGGGGTTATGAGTACAAGGTGTTTTTCATTGGAAACGAGAAATTTGGCACAGTGATCGCTATTGATCCTTGGTCCCACATCTAACTACAAATAGCAAAATAAATTCAAATAAAACTACCAGTACACAATTCTGAACACATTGCAGTAATTATGTAAATGTGATAGTGTTTTGCTGTCTGTGAATATTACTGACAGACACAAGTTTCAGTGGCTAATATTACATACTGTACGCACTAATACAATAAACAAAACATCTCTGTCCTAGAACTACAAACAATATCGTACGTACAAAAATTGATATACCCAACTAATTAGTTCTTCATGAGTCTTCCTCAAATCTAATTCCCTTTCGTCGTCGCACCTTCTCCTCAGTCTCGGTGGTAATGATCTCAACATCCCCAGCGGGGTCTGTCAGAACATCCACCTCGGTAGTAACAGCAACATCGGTTGGCTTGGTGACTGTGATGAGCTCAGCAGTTCGCACCCATCGTCGTCGTCGGGTGTACTTACTGAATGAGTCGTCTGCAGTTGGACGCTTCCATGTGTTGTCGTAGTAGATCCACCCCTCGGAGGGAGATGGGTCTGGAGTACTGAGAGCCTTGTTTCCAACAATTACTAGAGCACCATCGTTGGTGCAATCGAGTCGCCAAGTAGGGTCAACCCACTGCCACTTCATTCCAGTGCCTTCAGTGTCGGGCAGCTTGAACTCGGTAGGAGGAGTAACCTCATTGAGGAACTCATCAGTCCATGGGGTTCGCTCGTAGGCCAGCAGGTTGGCAGTCCAGCCAATACCAAGCCATCGTCGCTGGTTCTCGTAGAGAACATAAGTGAATCGGACAGGCTTTCCATCCTTGGACTGGACCGAGAGGGGAGATTGAGTGAATCCGAATGCTCCAAGGTTTCTCTTTGTGTTAGAAAAGTCGAGCCCTGTAAGGTAAAAAGTAACGAGTCGAATAGCCTTAGACTTCCAGATGACTGCTCGTGTGACTCGGGCAGCCATGGAGTGATAGGTGAGGAAAAAGACACCGGTAGTAAGAAGGAATTTTCGCGGTCCGAGGAAAAAGTAGGCCCCAAACATGTAAAGGGGCGACAGGAAAAGGGTCGTGAATGCCAGTCTGGTCACATCTCGAGGTGTGAGACTTAGAGAGGTGATCGGAAGTAGCAATAAATTCGCCTTTGTCGTAACATTGGTGAGAGTGTGGACAATTGCGTCCAGAGAGGGTTCCGATGTTTGTCTTCTCTCAACGCTCTGTCGAATATACACGAAAGCCCAGATGAATCCAACTGCAAGGATATGTCCACAATAGATAACCAGGTACTCGTAGTACATGACTACCGTCACATAGACAGCCACCAGCAGGAAGCTCTGCCACTGATCATCCTCGGTCCAGGTCAACAGACCCAGCACCTTGTCACTTGCAAGGATATAAGGGTATGCCTGTGCTAGTGCCTTGGTGACTGTGGGGGGAGTAGAAGATAGCAGGGGGCTCATTGATTGAGGTTGCGAGGCAGTTGAAGGGGGGAATGCGGCATGGGTTGCCGCGCCCTTTTTCTTCTCCTTGTCCGACATTTTTGTGCGCCGCTGTGATGTATTCGCTCACAGACGTTTTTCTTGTCGAATGGGGTTGTGGTGATGTTGCTATGAGCAGACTTGCATGCTCACAAACTTTCACACTGTGGGGTATTACGCACTATAATGGGATGACCACCACGAGATGGCAATTAAATTATTGGTACGATTGATACCAGGTACCATTATATAACACTTAGCTAATGCTGATTATTTGATTCATTTTTTTGAGTTTCACAAATCATAGTGACGGGGATCGTTGGAGCCTCGGGTGACCTCGGCTATATGAATCATCCAAGTGCTTTCCGTGCGTCATTTCTGAATCGAGCCGGCGCGCTCAACAGAAACGCGAGTACCAGGAACATTCTGATTCCCAAGAGTTTAGACATCATTCTTAGTTTATACTGAATCAATATATCTTTATTATCAATTTGCCTGGACTATAAGCAAAATATGTTGCACCCGCTCTCACCCCACACCGCATACCATCTGCAGTCCCTGAGTGAATGTGCAAAATTACCTTACACTGTACGATAGATTAGCAGTAATTACAGTAGCTACAGTAGCTTCTGGAGACAAAAGTCGGAGAGGTCATTTGAGAACCCTGTGGCCGTCGTTCTTACCAACTGGGGTCAGGACTCCATACAGTAGCTATACCTTGTATTCTTACTAAGCAACATCACAAAACTTGCCCAATTAGCCTACAAGCAATCCACAGCCTCCATAGGTGTACCAGCTGTCATATACCAAGGCTAGCGTTATACGCTGGGATAAGTTTAGGGAGGGATCTTCTGCATCTGAGACCTTTCGCTCCCTCTATATAGTTGAATGTATTTCCCTTGAAGTAATAGAAAAACAAGAACGCCACTCTCAAGAACTCCATCACAACTACGGTACTTACAGTACAGTCCCTACCAACCGTCTTACAGTACCGGTACTGGCAATCTTATGGTAGCTACAGTACCAGGGTAGCAAATTAAGTAATATTGTAATAAACTGACAATATTTAGTAACTATTTACGAATAGCCATAGCCCCGCGGTCCATACCACGGAGAAGTGCGACAGTTCCTGTGTGTCAAAACATTTCGACACGAATATGGCTGTAAAAATTCATGCCAAGCTATTCACTTACTAGTAGTTGTGACACAGTCAGATACAACTGGGCACTCTACTGTAGGCACTGCACATGAATCCCATTACGTGGTGTAACTACACCGTCAAGTCGTCCTCGCCGTTTTAAGGAGCAAACTCGACCTCCATCTTGGCCACGATATCCTCAAGGTCCTTGGCCTTGAAGAGCATTAGGTGGCCCTGGGGGAAAATACCGTACTCCTGGAAAGCCCGCTTGGAGTCAGCTTCCTGGGAGGCCTTGGCAAAGGCATAAGAGCCATACTGAGTGCTCTTCTCCTGGATGACCTCATCTTCGGGGTGGAAGTAATAGGTCTCGGGCTTGTAACCGGGCGCCTTCTTGTTCTTCTTGGAAGGTCGCTCGTCCTCTTCGTCAACAGAGGTCTCGGCCTCGGTAAATGTCTTGGAGAGGGTCAGGAAGTAGTCGAAGTCTTGATCCTTGGTCTCGTCCAGCAACATCTTGTACATAGGAGGAACAACCTGGACAGGCATGTTAATAAGTCTCTCCGAAATGATGAGGCCAACCTTGGAAGTTGAAGATGGTCCCAGCAGTTTTCGCATCTGCTTGTGAAGTTCGGGGAGATCTTGGGTTCTAGCAACAAAGTAGTCAATGAGGGCAGCGATGACACCCTTCTTATTTTCCTTGTGCTCAGACATGTTGATAACTGTGAGAATGGCAAAAGGATCTGACTCCTTGCCATCAGTCTTGATGGTGGTTCCACAAGACTCCTGTTCGAGGATCATGTCGGAAAGCTCGGAAAGATTGAAGGAGGTAGAATCAGAATCAAGCAATTGTCGCAGCAGGTTTCCAATGGCATGGTAGTCAATGTCCTTGTTGAAATCGAAGTACTCAAAATCCACGTCGATGGTCTCGGGAGCTTCTTCGTCGTCCTCCATGGTAGGATCGTCAGGAGAATCGGGAGCATACGAGTCCTCCTCAATGTAGGACCCATCGTACTCGTCTTCCGAGGAAGTTTCGGCAGGGTGTTTCTGATCTTCTGCAGCTCGCTTGGGCATTTTGATTTATGTGTTTGGTGTAGGAATAGCGTTGCGCTCCCAAGAAATATTTTAGATAAAGTACACCCGAAGCTTCTTCGAAAGTCTTTATTTTTAATGCATGAGCATTTGACCAAACCACACAATAACCATGGCACTCCTCAATGCAGCACCCCAAGCTGATGAATCACCAGAAGAGGCACAGCTGGTGCACAAGTCAATACAGAGGGGGAATCTAGCCGACAACACTCCTACTGGCTACGCCCAAAAAGAGGCGTTTGACGCATCAACATTCCGCCAGCAACACCAAGATTTCAAGAGCACTGGGGTGGCGTTAGATCCATCTCACGCCACTGAAGGTCGCCTTGTACACAATCAACATGCTGGTTTCGACGACACACACACAGGCCGGCCATTAAAACGACACAGAAAAGGAGAAGTGGGCGTTTTGGAAGGCAAGAAGGCTTACAAGGGTCCTTGGGCTGCTTATGACGACGAAGAGAGTAGCGAAGAGGAGGAGGATGACAGTGAGGAGGAAGGGGATGCACAAGAAGACAATACCAATGTTGTTATTGCTGATGCTGATGTGGAGCCTGAAGCTGTCAAGGAGAGCTCCATTCTTCATGTCAAGGGCAAGGACTACCTGGGACGATCTTTCATGCACATTCCACAAGATCTCGGCATCAAACTCACTCGCGACCCTGGAGAGAGCGAGTGGCATGTCCCCACTCGAAAGGCACATACATACACAGGCCACACTGGCGGAGTGAATTCGCTGCGGCTTTTCCCGAAGGCTGGCCATCTTCTCCTGTCTTGTGGAAACGACTCGAAAATCAAGCTGTGGGACGTCTATCACAAGCGGGAGCTGATCAGGACGTATTCGGGCCACTCACGTGCTGTCAAAGATATTTGCTTTAACAATGATGGCACACAATTCCTGTCTGCCTCATACGATAAGACGATTAAGCTATGGGATACGGAATCTGGAGAGTGTTTGGCACAGTTTTCTACAGGAAAGATCCCTAATGCTGTGAAATTCAACCCGAACAACAACAACGAGTTCCTTGCCGCCATGGCGGACCGAAAGATCATTCATTGGGACATCACAACTAAGGAGACCATTCAAACGTATGATCATCACTTGGGACCTGTTAACACAATTACCTTTGTGGACGAGAACAGACGATTTATGACCACGTCCGATGACAAGACTGTACGAGTGTGGGATCTACAAATCAATGTGCCTATTAAATATATTGCTGATCCAGCCCAGCACTCCATGCCCTCTGTGCAAATTCATCCTTCTGGCAACTACGTGGCTGCACAGAGCATGGATAACCAAATTGTGGTGTTTGCTGCAAAGGATAGGTTCAGACAGAACCGTAAGAAAACCTTCACAGGAGCATCGTCAGCCGGGTATGCTATTGAGGTGAACTTTTCGGCTGATGGCAAATATCTTATGTCGGGTGACACGGGTGGACATGCCTATTTCTGGGATTGGAAAACTTGTAAATTGAGGAGCAGCTTCAAGGCTCACGATAGCGCCCTGAGATGTATTGCTGCTCATCCCCAGGAGAGTAGCAAACTGGTTACTGCCGGTAGAGGCAGTGAAATCAAATTATGGGAATAGAGGGGCTGTACTTATAGCACACTTAATAAACTACCGGTACTGTACTCGTACTGTAGCTGCAGTACCTACTACCTGCTGTAATTCTACGGCAGAGACATGAAGGCCCGTTCACACATGTGGCTGAAGTTAGATCCGAAGACACTAAACACGCCTGAAGAGCGTCGCTGAAAGTGGTATAAATAATTGGTACTACGTCAAAGCACTTACTTCAGTATAGTAGCAATGAGTAGTATCACAGAAATCAATCATCTTTATAAGAATTTCATTGTTGGTTCACATTCTCATGCTTGGTCTGAATTGAGGGATTAATTAATGAGGCACTGGATTTATCGATGAGTAGCAATCCACCAGCTATCGTACTGCACCCAAAGCCTGCACTATTTTGTACCCAATTTTTTGGTCATTGAGTATCACTAATATTTAAACAGTATCCACCTGGGTATTCTCAGCTTTACAAGGGTCACTAATTTAGCCCATAATGTCGACCCGAATGTTTCGTTGGGGGGATACAGACGCTTGTTTTTTCTACAGCAAGAACACTTTTTCAGGGTTTTCGAGATTTCAGATCCGTAGACTCGTATATATAGCTCAGAAAAAAAGTATATTTCTAGAATAAAAAAACACAAGGAATGGCCATGCCAAAACGATACTAATTTTCCAACCAATAATTCACTCCTACCGGTATACTAATTCATTACAGCCAAGAAATCTTCTCACGCATTTCACGTGTACCAACCGTATTTCATTGGGGGGTGCAGCAAGCATGCGGCCAACCTTGAACTCCAAAAATCCCAGTTTCATCGTCAACTAGCCTATGAACCCGACACAAAACGCGCCAGATTGGCTGCTATACCGCGACAGTGACTCCGTCAAGATAGGCGGAGTCCAGCGGTATAAAATTACCTACACCCCGAGTGATTCGCCCATGAATTCACCCATCAAACATCCCGCAGACATGACACCTGACTCACCCCTCGGGCATCCGTCATCAATATGGCTCAAGATCAGAAACACGGAGTCCATGCCAATGCGAGCAGCCTACCTGACAGGTCCATTTCTGCTCTACGTGCATGTCGTTCCCGAAGCGTATAACCAGGACGAACAGTGTTATGTTTCGGCTGACCAGCCGTCATTTGAGCCACAACTTAAAGCCGGCCAAAACTACTACGTGGAATTGCATATGAACAAACTGCAAGAGTCATACACATGGACCGTGGACATTGTCTCTCAAATTATCTTCTCTGCCTCGGCAGAAATCAATTTTGAGATTCTTGTGGGCGAAACGCGTGAACACCTGCATCGCTACTCAGGCTCGGCAATGGGTATGCTATCTGATTACATCACGGTTATTCGCCAAGACACAGTTACATTGTGGCACCAACCAGTGCCACGTCCAAATGAGCCAGTGCACCTGGTGGTCATCACCCACGGCTTGCACTCGAACACTGGAGCTGATATGCTTTACCTCAAGGAGAAAATCGACGACGCTGCTAAGCTTACCGGGGAGAACGTCATTGTGAGAGGTTATCATGGAAATGCTGCAAAGACTGAGCGCGGTGTAAGATACCTGGGCCGAAGGGTAGCCAAGCACATCATGGAGGAGCTTGTGACTAAGGATACAGCGAAAATTTCATTTATTGGACACTCACTCGGCGGTCTCATTATGATATACGCTATTGCATACATCCGGTCTCATGATGCTACGTTTTTTGATCGTATCAAGCCCCAGCATCTGATTACCTTGGCCTCGCCATTGTTGGGAGTGAGCAACGAAAACCCAGCCTATGTGAGACTCGCACTGGATATTGGTTTTATTGGGCGGACGGGCCAAGATCTGGGGCTCACCAAGAAACCCCTTCCTGGATACAAACCTCTGCTCAGAATGCTGCCCACGGGACACACACACGAGGTTCTCAAAAAGTTTCAAACCCGGACAGTTTACGCTAATGCTCTAAACGACGGCATTGTGCCACTACGAACATCTGCGCTACTCTACTTAGACTGGAAGGGTCTGAGCAAAGTTGCTTCTGCGAAAAAAGGTGATGACCACGGGTCAAATGACAAAGACAGGGGAGGCCCAGGACATGAAGGTGGCGACAAGGGAAGTAGTAATGAAATGGAAGCTAGCGACACAGGGCAGCCTACTGGTGATATCAACGCCATGTCTTCAGAAGAGGCCAAGGTGTATGATGAAGCATCGAAACAAGCAGCTGAAGACCCAGCAGCTGGTGAGATTCCCAATTCTGACGACAGACCTTCAGGGACAGGAGCAACTCAAGAAGTCCCAGCATCAGGTAAGGGAATCTTCCATGGAATTCAGGCGGCAATGTCACTAATGATCCCCCACGGACCCGGGCACAAAAAGAAGCCATCCAAAATCTATTTGCGATCCCAGACAATGGTGTCGGATGAGGAAGAGGAGGGTAATTTGTCAGACTCAACAATGCGGCCCCCTCCTAAGAGTTCAGTGATCGAATCTGCTGCTTCTGTACTAGCTATGCCGCTCCCGTCGCATAAGTTTATTTGCGACCCCGAGTCTCGTGCGGAAACCATCATCCATGACCGTGTCTACTACGAGTCCGATCTCCCACCACGTCGTTTCAAGAAACAGAAGTCTCTCAATTGTATTAGCGGCGATGGAGAGGGAAACAAGCAAATGGTCGAGAAGGCCAAAATGGAGGAACGGATTGCCAGAGAGTACCACCACGAAATGTCCTGGCGCAAAGTGCTTTGTAGGCTGGAGCCCGATGCCCACAACAACATTGCTGTGCGACGAAGGTTTGCAAACGCCTTTGGCTGGCCCGTTATTGATCACCTGGTTAAAACACATTTCGTTGACAACCAACCTCACCCTGCCAAGGCACCGAAGCAGAAGGAACAGCCTGCGGTCCTGGGTGTGCCGTCAGTCTTCACAGGCAAGTTTTCTCCTCCTATTTCAGAGAGAAATTCTTCTGTAGCATTACCGCTGCACATTCCTGGCGAGGTCACAGAGCCCGCCTTTTTTGAAATTTCCCGCCCCCAGACTCCTGGGAGTCCCCGGAGTAAAGCGAGCCACTCATCAGAGTCAATCTATTCGGTAGGACAATGGCACCGACACCTTGAAGCAGAAAGTGAAACAGAAGGTGAGGATGGTCTTATCAACAATGCCAACAATCTCCTAGATGGTGTGAGAGAATGGGACGCCCAGAAGATTCTTCCGACCTCGGTGTATAATTCCCTCTACAGCACTACTAAACAGGTTGCTCCTCCTCCTCCTCCACCTCTTGAACAGGACACCATTGAGGATAGATTCAACGAGATGACACTAGGAACATCTACGCTATGAGATTCCAAATCGCAATATATATATTTATATAAATATAAAAGTTTGATTCGACCATTTTAATACTTGTACAGCTATTATTACGAATACGAGTTCGGTGTGTACTGCATCTTGCGTTCGTTTGCACTGTGCGTAGGCGTTGCAGTTTGGGCATAGATCTTTTGAATCAGAGCCAACAGTATAGACCAGGTGGCTACCGGTACGTACAAATACACAGGCAATACTTGTAATGGTATCTCGTCATAGCTACTGTACAAGTATGAATGGGCGAAATCACCAGTTGTACCGGTACCGGTTGCTACTTATACCGGATCACCAGAGGGTATTCAATCGTAGTATCCCAGAGCTCTATTTGGACAATTTAAGTACCTACTAATCACATAATACTCGTAGGGTAGCTACTGTAGTTGCCAGTGGGGCCTTGGAAAAGGTTAACACCCGCCCCTGACAAGTCGCACGTACTGTGTCGTAATTATATATACAAACAGAGTTATTATAAAACATTCCAAGCCCTGTTCGCAAATTATTATTATAAACGAGCCTTTTCAACTTTCACGAAAAGCTTTGCAGCTATGAGGTGATCGGTTCCGTTGAATGCCTTCGCTACTCGCACCTTCCATCCGAGCCCTACTTGCGTCCTCTTGTTCCCCTGTAAGTACCTACAGTACAACTCGTACATAATATGATGAACCATAACGTGGGGACTTGCGTGTGTCTTTTAAACTTCGACAAAAGGTCACAATCCCTGTACCGGTACCTGTATTAAGCTACCTGGTAGCTACTAGTACCAATGTTGCTACTCGTAGCTAAAACTACCTGAGACTGAGAACATGGCGCCACACAGTAGCAAGGTATGGGCGATACGGAGCCCAGGTTTTCAATCTCGGGATTGCTCTGCAAACGTATAAATCCACCGTCCTAGGTATTATGAGGTACAATTTCGGTTTGGACTGTGGTATGCACAAACATGTAGGGCTGCGTTCTCTTCACTCAAAGAAACGTTGAGAGTCAAAAGCTATTGTGTGGCTCGATGTATATATGTATCGACACAGAGCTTTGTGAACCGCGCTTGCTTTCCTCTAATTACCTGTACCGGTACTTCCTCCACCACGAAGGCATCATGAATCAGGACATGATACGCGCGTTAGAGATGACTGCCACTGTTAAATACAAACGACATCGTGACGACCTTGAGACATCCGACTGCGAAGATATCGACTTACACAGGCCTTACAAAATCAGGACGACATCCATGGCCAAAATCATGAACGTATCCCGCAACAACCTGGAGCTACTGCATTTTTATCTGGAGCACACTGGCCCGATACTGATTCTGGCAACAGGAGAAAGGGATGCCGCGTGGATGGAGGCAGCGCCGCAACTATCCAGAGCATCGCCAGCATTGGCCCATGCTTGTCTGGTATTCGCCGAGGCACACATGTACCACATGAAAAGCCCTTGCAAGTATCTTCTAGAGGGCGAAAGACCACTTCCCAAGTCGCAAGGAAAGCCAAAGAGTATGGACCGAGTGATCGGGTATGTACCGTTATTGGACGACCAGCTCACGAAGTTGATGGTTGGGTTCACTGACGCACTGGCAAAATTGCGAGTTGAGATTGGGTGTCTCGACGAAAACACAAATTTTGACGGTGTTCTCACAGCCGCTGTCATCGTTGCCATCTGTGCGATGGGGGCTGGTAGCTTGGTCCCGCTCGTAAATTTTGAAGGCTCCGGAGATCTCTTTAGTGTCCTGAGAATAGTCTATGACATTCAACAGATCTACAGTAACCAGAGGGGCGTTCCTCAAATTTTGGCATACAACGTTCCCCCGCCTGGTCGTCAAGGTCTTCCCCATGAAGAAGAGCTCTGGGCAATTCTGGGACTGATAAATGGTGTGAGCGCTGACCAAAGACGGGTCAGAAATATTCTTCAAAGAGAAATCAACACTTTGACCGAATTATACAACCTCGACATTGAAGGGCGATGTGTGTCACATATGACGTCTTGGAGCATTTATTGGCAATCAGATTTTGCCAAGCTCAAACAAGAACACAACCCATACGCACTGCTCCTCATTTGTTTTTGGTGTGCCTATGTGCACAAGTACCATGCTTTATTTTGGTGGGGAGATCGATTGCAGGAGGATTTATACTGCATTGTTGACAAGCTTCCGCAGGAGTTGCTGTCTTACGTGGAGTGGCCGTTGTCAGCAGTGATGGATTTTGAGCATGACCATCTCGCATGGGCCCAGAAACAGAAGAGTTGAGAAACTCACCCTTGCCAATTATTTATTTAATTTATATTTGCATGGAAGGAAAGGAAGAGACGCCTCTTGATGATGAAGCCTAATTACTTTTACAGTACGTCCGTAGCTACCGGTACAAGTAGCTACCTGCTACGATACTTGTAGCTACCAGGTGTGACATAATCATAGATAATTTCCATACGAGCACAAGCGTAAAAGTGCCATACACCACGTACCGTATCAGCAGTGTACTGGGATGTGCATAAATGATTGCACCTGCTTTGAAACAATGGGATAATTTTTTGTTGTCGTGACTATGAGGGCAGTACGACGTAATTCTGAGTTCTGTTGACTGTTTACCTGGAGACTGTAGTTATCGTGCCTTGAGTACTTTCCGTGTTTTACCCCAGAGGCCCTACCACGGTACCTGTTACTACAAGCCACATTTATCGCAATAGCTACCTCTCGATGCGTAAAATGGTGCCAGTAGTTTCCTGAGACATTCATACACTTCGACCCCCGGATACACTACAAATGCACAATTAGTCACACCGGTTCGTACCTGGTACTGTAGCTACCAGTAGCTACGAATACTGCTGCCCCAACACCTCGAAATACACGATTTGGAGCTTCTTGCGTAAAAGGGAAGTGCAGGGAAAATATATTACAGGGTACCGTACTTAAATTTTACTCTACAGAGGCTTTTATATATCTCTAATATACTAGTATATAAATGTTGGACCCGAAAGGGTCAAGATTGTTCATGTTGTGATTAACACTAACTGACTAATCAACTCTCTGGAGGGTGTTTCGAAGGATTTCTCATGCCAGGCAACCTGATTCACGGGAGTAGTTAATTTATGAAGAAAATTAAGATGATAAATAATATACCGATGGGTGTTACTTTTCGTTTACCCATATATATCTGTTATCTGACGGGATTCCCCAGTCAGCCGCTCATATTAAGCTTTATAATAGACTCTGCAAAAATTGTGGAATCGACACTACAGAGTAAGATGGGCTGCCACCAACAATACATCGCACTCTATCGCATTACCAACAGCTTAGCATCAGACAACAACACTACACAGCATCACGCACAAATACATCAACATGGTAGAGAGAGGTCCGGACGCATGGCTGGAACAGGTTAGGCAATGTAAATTTTTGCCTGAGGCAGACATGAAGCAACTGTGCGAGATTGTCAAGGAGTTGCTAATGGAGGGTGAGTGATGTGAACCAGGGGCAGGAGAGACGATTGGAGTGAAAGGGGTCGCTTGAGGGTTGCGGAGGTCAACAAATTTCCGCTTCATGACTCGAGTCTAACACAGAATCAAATATCCAACCAGTACAGTCACCGGTGACGGTTTGTGGCGACATCCACGGCCAGTTCCACGATCTTCTGGAGCTGTTCCGTGTTGCTGGTGGCGAGCCCGATCAGGTCAGCTACGTTTTTCTGGGAGATTTTGTGGATAGAGGGTACTTTTCTTTAGAAACGTTTACCCTTCTCATGTGCCTTAAGGCCAAGTATCCCGACCGGCTTACCTTGGTGCGGGGCAACCACGAGAGTCGACAAATCACACAGGTGTATGGATTTTACGAAGAATGCATCACCAAGTACGGATCCACCACCGTCTGGAAGTACTGTTGCCAGGTGTTTGACTTTTTGGCACTGGCAGCCATCATCGACGGCAAAGTCCTCTGTGTCCACGGTGGCCTGTCGCCAGAGATTCGCATGCTCGACCAGATTCGAGTCTTGTCTCGAGCTCAGGAGATTCCACACGAAGGTGGTTTCTGTGATCTTGTATGGTCGGATCCAGATACAACGACAAAGACTTGGGCGGTTTCTCCACGTGGCGCTGGTTGGATTTTTGGCCACCAGGTTGCACGGGAATTCAACCATGTCAACGGTCTCCAGTTAATAGCTCGAGCACATCAGCTAGTCATGGAAGGATTCAAGTACCACTTCCCCGACAACGACGTGGTCACAGTGTGGTCTGCCCCCAACTACTGTTACAGATGTGGCAACGTCGCCTCTGTCATGAAACTGCAGGATGACCTTGATCCAGTATTCTCCATTTTTTCTGCTGTTGAAGACACAAACCGTCTGGCGCCGCAACAGGCTGCTCGAAGCGAGTATTTCCTGTGATGGGCCAAGCAATTGCAGGTACACAATCGGCTGGGTGTCTTAGATTCCCAACTAACATAAAATCCGTTACAGTAATGACATGATGAATGAGACGTAATAATACATGAAGAGCTGATTATAAGGACAAGCATACTGGCAAAATCAATAATAATACGATAACCATAAAACCGATAAGGGTGACATCCCGGTTACTGATGGGGCTGTATCTATAAGTACCCCACATAACCATGCCACCCTGTAGCTACATGAAGCTAGCCAATAGAATTCGTCCATATTGCTAGGGTAATTGCGGAGTTGTATTGCCCGGAACTATTTGTACCGTTACTTGTACGGTACTGTTCCAGTAGGTGCAGTGGAAGTGAGACGTTTAGTACGTAAAATAATTGCTAATACCTCCGATAATTCTTTTGGATACAAAAGTACTTGTACCTGGTACAACCACATCGCTGCTCTATAATACAAAACAGCACATTCCATACCTCTCCTGATATACAGGTACCCGTGAAAGTGTACACCGGGTACTAATGAGTACTCATAGCACGTGGTTTTCATTAATAGATTCATATTTAAATTTATATACACGAGACTGCTTAGAGCTCCTCACCGGCATCAATCTTAGCCTGGCCGTACTTCTTGATTCGGATGGCGTTGACAGTGATGAAACCGGAGGTGTCAGTGGGGTCGAAATCGGTAAGCTCGTCCATGGAGGCCTCAGTGGCATCGTAGAGCTTCTCGGTCTCGGAAGATCGGCCAAGGATGTACATGCCACCCTTGTAAAGTCGGCATCGGACCTGGCCGTTGACGCTCTTCTGGGAAGGACCGATCATGGCTCGGACAAACTCACACTCGGGAGTGTAGTACAGACCGTTGTAAAGAATCTTGGAGAAAGTGGGGGTGACGAACTGGTCTCGGATAGCTCGAACCTCTCGGTCCATGACAAGACCCTCAAGATCGATGTGAGCAGATCGAAGGATGGTGAGACCAGGGGTCTCGTAACAGCCTCGAGACTTGATACCGATGAATCGGTTCTCGACAATGTCGATTCGGCCGACACCGTTTCGTCGAGCGAGCTTGTTAGCAGTGAGGAAGAGGTCAACAGGCTCCTTGACAGACTTGTCGCCCTCGTAGATGAGCTCGACGGGGATACCCTTCTCGAACTTAACGGTGAAGTCCTCGGGGGTGTCAGGGGCGTCGGTGGGGTCGACGGTGAGCTTCCACATATCCTTGGGGGGAGTGGTGTCGGGGTCCTCGAGGATACCGGCCTCGAAAGAGATGTGGGCCAGGTTCTCATCGGTAGACCAGGGCTTGGCCTTGGTCTGGGTGACGGCAATGCCCTTGTCAGCAGCATAGTCGAGCAGATCCTTTCGTCCAACAAATCGCTTGATGAACTCGGGGTCTCTCCAGGGAGCAATGACCTCGACGTCGGGCTTCAGAGCGTAGAAAGAGAGCTCGAATCGGACCTGATCGTTACCCTTACCGGTGCATCCGTGGGAGACAGCGAAGCAGCCCTCCTCCTTGGCAACCTCAATCTGGGCCTTGGCGATGACGGGTCGGGCAAGAGAGGTACCGAGCAGGTAAACGTTCTCGTAGATGGCGTTAGTCTGGACGGCGGGGAAGCAGAGCTCCTCGACGAACTCCTTTCGGATGTCCTTGACGACGAACTTGACAGCGCCGACCTTGAGAGCCTTCTCTCGGGCAGCCTCGAAGTCCTCCTCCTGGCCAACATCGGCCATGAAGGCAACGACCTCGTAGCCCTCCTCAATGAGCCAGGCAAGAATCACAGAGGTATCAAGACCTCCGGAGTAGGCCAAACAGACTTTTCCCTTAGACATTGTGTGTTGTGTGTGTTTTTGTTGTGCTGTGAAAGACGACAAGTACTTTTTTTTTCTGGGGGAGAGGGGCTGGGAGTATATAAGCGCTGAAAATTGTGTCGAGCAGACTTTCAAACTTAACCTGTGACTCAGATAACGGATACGTTAGAGCCGGAAATCAGTCACAGCACGCACAATGCTTCAATGATGCATTAATGGAGTCTTATGGAATTTTTGAAATGTGGAGAGTACTACTATATCCTTCCCTGAGTCCAATTAAATCTCAGCCCTTACGGCTGTATCTTCTTAGTCTTAGTACACAACCACAGTAGCCGTTCGAAGAAGTGAAACTTTAATTCTCGCACTCGACAACAGATTTGTTAGATGGTAGATAGGGCTCCGAAGGAGGAGTAGCTACCATAGCTTCCACGGGTCTTGACTTTGCACTAGAAAAAAATAAAAGGTAGGCAATTGGCCGAATATACGCATAACTTGTTGGTCATTTTGCACCCATTTGTTAGTGTGTTTGTAGGCGTCGCAAATTCTGCAAGTCGGTTACTGGATCACTAACTTTGGATTGGGCGATAACAGCCACGAGTTGCCCAACGCAGAAAGCAGGTGCATGACATGTAAACCGGTAAGCTGTATTATATGAAAACGGATGTGTTGATGTGGAAGGAGTAGTCGAGCAACCTGCAAGTCTCCAATTACTGGCATCTAATACCCTTCCCATTTACCTCTGGGGGCTAAACAATGGTCAATGGTTTATGTACGATACTTCACTACTTTTACGTTATATGCTGGTATTACATCGTTACCGTTGGTTAGACTACACACTTCACCAACCTGAGAGTCCAGGGAGTATATCCGATGCTCGTACTGCACGTACCGGTACTCGTACTGTACTTGTACAGGTACGATACTTACCCGCCTTCGGTTGGTTGGTTGGTTCCATCGTTCGTTTGACCCCATGCTTTTTACCCATGCAGTCTGTCAGCATGAGGTGCATATAATATTACTTACTGCACGTCGGAACAAGCTTGCCGCAAAAATCTCAGAACTACAAGTTGAATCCCCGTAATTAAAGTCGTTTATTACTGTAACTACAGTATCGTACTGGTATCTGCCGGTACGGCACTCGTACTGTACCTGACACTCCAAGTTCAATTGGACCTAAAGCACAGTACCGTACTACTGTTCTCGTAGCTACTTTGTCGTCGAATCAGGTCGGTTCCGAACATTCCGAGCAATGCTAAGGAGGCGTTGTCACCGTATGTTTCTCACTCTTAGTTAATATGTTGTAGGCATACGATATTTTAGGCGATTTTCCCCTTTGCACCAAATCAATAAACGATTCAATTGCCAAACTACGCGACAGTGACACGGATACAGCTGGTTTATCTTGAAATTGATGTCAGGCATCCCTTTGAATTAAAGTTCAGTCGCATCATGTGTGGGTATAAGTCAGCCTGTTTCAATGCGTATCACGTGAGAAAACAGATACGACATCGTTTCGTGCTTAATCGAAGTCGTTTTGGTCCCTAGCGTTTTTGAGCTCTAGGACAGTTGAATATTAGCTTAGTACTCGAACGAGTACTGGATCACCCAGACTACCGAGTCTCAAACGTTCCTACAGTACGAGTACGACAAGCCTAAATCAAACTCACACGACAGCCGTTTCTGCTCCACACCCGACCATGCTGACTGTGTCCGTTATTTCGGGCGGAACGGCCACCAATAGCATGGTTCACATGCTAGAACAGCTATCTTCGAGCATCTCATACATCATGCCCATCTCTGACAATGGTGGGTCAACGTCAGAAATCATACGAGTTGTGGGAGGCCCGGCAATCGGTGACATCAGGTCTAGATGCACCCGAATCATTCCGACAGAGCCCCCTATTTCAAACAACCTGCGAGACTTGTTGTGCCACAGACTACCCGTAGATGAAGTGGATGCTCAAACAGAGTGGTCTCAGATCGTCAATGGCACACATGCCATGTGGTTAAAGATCCCTTCGCACTACCGAGAGATGGTAAGGCCCTTTTTCATCAAGGTGGGAGCTGAATTCCTTAAAAGATCAAGACCAGGAAGGGAGTTTGTTTACTCCTCGGCATCAATTGGAAACTTGTTCCTAACAGGGGCACGATTGTTCACCGGCTCGTTAGAATCTGCCGTTGAAATGATGTTGCGTATCACACATGTTTCCCACGACACAGAGGTTCTCCCAGCTCTCAACACCAACTTCATGCATCACATTGCTGCGTTATTGCAAAATGGCACGGTCATCTATGGTCAGAGTCAGATTTCTCATCCTGAGGAACCATCTATTGATTCACTATCAGTAGAGGCGGATCCTGAAATGGTACCTACAACAGCACCACTTGGGTACGGGAAACCAAGATCTTGCTCAATCGATGGTGAAGATGCCCATATGCCGTTCACTCATCCAGACCTAACAAACTCGCAGCTTAACTTTTCCAAAAGCTATCAAGTCCCGCTGGAGTCGCCCATTAGAAGAGTGTTTTATATCAACCCCTTTGGACTGGAAATTCATCCAAAGGCTAGCACGCGTGTCCAGCGTGCCTTGGCAGAATCAAACTGCGTTATTTATTCGATCGGATCTCTCTACACATCTCTAATCCCCGTTCTTCTTTTAAGAGGTGTGGCCGACTCTATTGAAACCGAGTTAGAAGATGGACAGATAAAAACCAAGGTTATGCTTCTGAATGGTTCCCCTGACCGTGAAACCAGTGGCATGAGCGCAATTGAGCACGTCGAGGCCGTGATCAAGGCCTGCCTATACTCCAAGCTCCAGCGCGAATGTACACCTCAGGAGATTTCTGACTGTGATTGGACGCGATTCTTGACACACGTCTTGTCACCCTATGAGCTTTCATCTGCGTGCCTGAAAGAACTTCAGGATCATAACATTGGGGTAGTTCCGACAGAGGGAAAGGAAGTCGATGAGGATGGAAAGCCAATCTACGAACAAAAGGCACTGTTGCGTGAATTAACGGAGCTAAACAAATGTACAAATAGGTAAATACAATACAAATGCATATACAAAGTACCGGTACCGGTACGATACTGCATGTAAGGCAGTCCGATGCGGCGCTTTTGAGCTCTTTACAATACTCAATTTCATTTGGGCCCCTTAAAACTAGTATCGTAGCTACGGTACTCGTCCCGTAAACCCAACGCATCTTCATTAGGCTCAATACTGATGCAGGTCGTGCTGAATCTAACTGTGCTTATTTCCGAAACGTCATTCAATTCAGTTCTCTACCAATAATTACCGTGCTCTATTTGTGGCCCCGATAATGGAGGCTTGGCTGAAAATTTCGACGTCACTTGCAACAAGTAAACTATTAGATAATAAACCTGCCTACAATGGTATTACACATACTACCAACATTCGACACGTCTACCTGGTACTTTTTTTATTCTAGTACAAGTATGACGATATCATGGTTATGTATTGTACCTTGTTGAAACCGTTGAATATGCGATGTCATAGTGTACTCGTACATGACTCGGCGCATAGACATTACAGGAGTTCAGCGGTATCGCAACATGACAAGTGATTTGATATCCTAGTATTGTTAGCATCAGAAACCAATCAGCCATGCCTATTTCCCGGCGTAAGCTTCTCCTCTTACGTACTGTACTATGACCCCATCTACTGTACGCCTATTTCCCTCAGACCCTCAAAAATCATGCACAACGTCCTCAGCAAAATTACGTTGGGTCCACGGAAAAACATAGGTTGTTCAGGACACCTATGACCAACATAAATAGCTCCTCAAAACACCGTGTATTCAGTCCACAAAAGAAGTACGCCTGGTATTATCAGCGATGTTTCCTCACTTATATAATAACCCCATATCCACGTGTCATGTTCTTTGCCCTTCTCCCGAGTCCGCATAAACTCCATATGGAACAAGGTTCAATGGTGCTTGTCCGGCTCCTGATATATATGTAGCAACTCCTCTTATATATATAATAGTCTTCTTCCCTGTCTACTCTAACACATTCAAGTACACACACCTAACACACAATGACTGCCACCTCCACAATTAACGGTACCCCTGCAATGGCCACCAACCCAAAGGCAATTGTCTTTTCCGACTGGGACGGTACAATCACCCTTCAGGACTCTAACGACTGGCTTACTGACAATCTCGGATTTGGTGTCGAGAAACGAAAGTTCTACAATGCTGAGATCCTTCACGAGCGAATGTCTTTCTCCGAAGCCTTCAAGATCATGTTGGACTCTGTCAAGACCCCTTTCCCCGAGTGTATCGAGCAACTTCTGAAGAACATTGACCTCGATCCTGGCTTTGCCGTCTTCTACAAGTGGTGCAAGGAGCGAAACATTCCAGTTGTTGTAGTTTCATCTGGTATGAAGCCCGTGATTTTTGCCCTACTCAAGAAGCTTGTCGGAGAAGAGGCTGCCGATGATATCGAAATTATCGCCAACGACGTTAAGATCGAGCCTGATGGAGAGTGGAACATCGTCTACCGTGACGCTGATTCGCATTTTGGCCACGATAAGTCCCGATGTATCAAACCCTACGCTGAGCTCCCTGAGGGTAAGCGTCCTACCCTTTTCTACTGTGGTGACGGAGTGTCTGATCTCTCTGCCGCAAGTGAGACTGATCTCCTGTTTGCCAAGACTGGTAAGGATCTGATTGTCTACCTTGAGAAGATGTCTCTACCTTACAATATTTTCCACTCTTTCTCCGACATTAACAAGCGTGTGGAGGAGATCTACTCTGGCAAGCTCACTCTCAAGCAAGCTGAGGCTACACACACCATCGCGTAAACATATATATAGATGACAAATACTAATAGACACAAACAACGTCATGTTTTTTTGGTAGGCTGTTACAGTAGCTACGGCTACCGGTAGTTAGCTAAAGTGAACTGCGCAACCGTATCTGTCCCCGCCTTAAGCTGTATCCGGTCCTGCACACAGACACAAACAAAAGGAGTGCTAATAATACTAGGTGGGGTTCGGCACGACAAGGGAAATGTACCGGTAGAAGAAAACTGCCTCCAAACTCGTAAACATGTGCCTACCAGGTAGCTACCGTACGAGTACTGTGCCGCATCTAACCTATTACAATTACAATACCGTGCAGTACGTACCGTAGCTACCACTACAGTGCGTAGCTACTGATAACATGGTATGATTAGTATCAGTACATTCATTATATATCCTGCAGTCCCACATTTTCTAAAATCCCAAATTATGCCAACAGTCTTGACAGACCCTCCTCTTCATTTTCAGCTGCCTCGAGAGCATCCTGCTGAGAGATTCGTCGAAGGACTTCTCGCTTCGACGACTCCTGAATCTCTCCTCCGACTACAATCTCATCAAGAATGTAGTATGCTTTTTGGAAGTTGAAGATGATATCGAGCTCGCAGACGTTTCCGTAATACTTGTCCATCTGTTCGACGTATCTGTGAATGATTTCGAGCGTGTTTAATTCATTATCATCAGAGTCGATGCCAGTGATGAAAAACAACGATGCATAACGTCTGAAGACAACCTTTGTTTCTGGGTTAGCTAGGGTTGTGGTGACACAATGATATTCAAACGAGGTGGTTGGTTGTGTTGCGAGGCATATAACATCGGTACTCAGCAGGGATTACATGAGTGCGATGAGTCAAGGTCTACAACCCATCACCTCTGCGTTGTCACCGATTTGCGACAACTTGACAACCTCTGACTTGACCACCTTCCTGAACTGTTTTACCACGAACGAATCATAGAAACAACAGATAAGAATGAGACAAACCAATGAATAATAGCTCCATGGCACTGGCCCACACGCTATCCATATCATGAACACAGGGCTTCAGAAGAGTCGTAGAGGACCGTTCATGGATGCCCATCGCGTACTTGTGTCTCCGTAAGAGTAATCACATCCAAACACATGCAGTGGATCACCCAGCCCATTCTCACTCCACCCCATATGCAAAATACTCACCCTTATGCTCAATGACATTGCACATTTTGGTTCGTCTGGAGAGAACGAGTGCAGTCACCTCCTTGACGATCTTCGCCTTTTCACGCGTGCCCAGAGTTGTGAACCATTTAGCAAGACGGACCTTGCCCTGACGCGATAGTAGAAGCAAATATTGGATGGCCATTTGTTGTGTGTGTGGTGTATGTGATGTGATGCTTTGGTGGTGAGGACAGAATGACACGCTTGCAGTTCCCAGTAAACTATAATATAGGCGACGAAGTCAATGGGGTTTTCAATTGGACTATGGGAGACAAAAATGGGGGAAACAAATACACAGCAATTATGTCGAAGTAATTATATATAAGAATATATATTAAGTGTTCCTTCAGCTACCACATTTACGATATGGCAGAGTTTGCGTCATCACTGAAGGTGCAATAAACGGACGCAGTAATTACGGTGCTAACATTAACAGGGGACGAAGACATCACTGTACCATCCGGTTACTCTCATTGCAAATGTAACGGTACCTGGTACTAGTAATGGCGTCATACGGAAATGCCGTTACCGTAGAAAATTGACAGTTTGAGAAGGTACCACCCTGTTTTGTTTCCTGGTACCGGTACCAGGTATATGCAGCCACAGTAGGCATTGGTTATTAAGCCACAGTCAACTACGAGTAAGTACGCTGTACCGGTGCACCCAATCAACGAATATAGAACAGACAGATGTCGTACGACACAACTGTTTTGTATATATATAATCAAATTGCTCAACTAACCACAGCCAGTGCAATTACTTAAAACACTCTCAAAACTACCAGATCTCTTTTAGTTCTTCTGACTCTCCCATCCCTCAGGTCGGGTCATGCCCTGGGCATCGAAGAATTTGCCAGTGCAAGAGTAAGAGTGCCAAGAGAAGTTATCGCTGGCCTGGCACATACATCGGCCGTCCAGTCGCTTCTTCTCAGTAGTGGGGCAGTTGTTGAAGGGGTTGTGGAAGTATCCAATATCCTCGAAGTAGTGGACGGAATCCTTGTCTGCGAAAAGAGCAGCACCAATGGAATGGACAGGGGCATCACCCCATCGCTCGTAGAAGAATCCACCAGCATGGTCGAGGTAGTCGAAGTAGGAGGAGTAAGCCTCACCTCGCCACAGATCAAGATCAGCGACCTCGAAGTTGGACCAGAAATGGCACTTGTTGTAAGTTTCTCCGTTATCGTCGGAGATAAACTTCATCAAGTTGTTAGGGTGTACGTTCTGGGGGAACTGGTGCATGTACTTCTTGGTGGTCTCCCACAGTGTCTCAATGGTGGCACCGTACTCGAACAGAGAAATGGTGAAACCGTAAGTCTTCTTGTTCTCTCGCATGAACTTGAAGACGTCGTACTTAACGTCACAGTGCAACTTGATGGAGGGCTCGACTCGCCAGTAGTACTTGAACTGGTTCATGAGCTCGTGTCGCCAGAAGAAACCAGACTCGTAGCGGCACATATGTCGGTAGGGGATGGAGTCACCGTAAATGACCTGCTTCTGTCGCATCTCCTCTCGGGTTCGGGCAGCTCGCTCCTGGTCAATGAAATCAGGGAATCCCCAGTGTTCCTCACCAATCTTACCGTAGTGGGTCTTACCAGAGCACATGGCGGTGGTCACCTTCTTGAACTCATCAGAAAATTCAGCATCGTTAAGGAAAACCCAGTCGTATCCGTAGTTGTGGTTGAATCGGTCCTCAACCTGTCTAATAGAACCGACAAGCTCCCAAAGATCACTGTTTCGGGCAAGAGTCACAAAAGTGGCGTTCTCTCGCTCGTAATCGGCAACAGAGGAAACGACCTTGGCAGCAGCAGAGTCGACAACCTTGGCGGCAGAGTCGGCAGCCTTCTTAGCGCCCTCCTTGACTTCGTTAGCAGCGCCCTTTGCATGCTCGACGACTGTGTCCTTAGTTTCCTCAACCTCAGTCTTGAACTCGTTCAGATCAGGCTTAGTTCTGTTGCTGACCATTCCACTGATATCCACAGACGAAGAACTCAGCTTGTAGAGAAGGAACATGAGCACGACTGCCAGGATGGCGAATCGAGTCACTCGCACACTGTTTCGTACCATGATGTATGTTGTGGTGAGATGTGAAGCGATGCGTGCGAAGGAGTATAAGAAGGAAGAACGTGTGAAGGCACACGCGTCCACTACTTTACCTTTTTGGCTTTTCACAATGCCAGCAAACAAGCGAACCTTACTCAAGAGTACCTTTGAAATAACAGACCTGGCGTTTTTAGGCCCTCCTAACCTGGGTGAAGTAGCCCATATTTATGTCCATTTTCAGGTTTTTAACCCCCAGTTTCATAGTGGTGTAGCTATCAGCTATTACCTATGGAGTAATAATGAAACCAGCCTCTAGTATTGTAGCTGTAGTTATCTTTTCTTTTTCGTAGGGTTTGCGACAGTCGCATCACCCTATAATCGCCACGTCTGCAGTTTTGCCTCGAACCTAACTGACCCAGCGATATCTATATATAGTTACCCGGCTTGAAGACCAATTCAGACGCGTTTTGACAGGGGTTGATGTGCAGGCTGCAGAAATGGAAGTTTCATAGAAGCACTGATTATATCTGAAAATATTCCAGACGTATACGTCATGCTACTGGTACTGGTACTTGTACTCTACCTCTAGGCTCCTTCAATACGGTACAGTAGTGGTAGCCCATGATTCCACTGGGTTGCAGTAGCTAGCTATAAGTAGCTGCACAGCCTACAGTACCCACGATACGAGTACACTTGTAAGTTCAAAAACCTGTACAAGTGTACGAGTAGGTATTGTACGACTGTATCTTCCTCTCAGTATGATAATACTACCAGTACGTACCTTATCTTCACATTAAATTACTCGCCCAACCAAATTTTGGGCGTGCGAATGTTTCATGAGCTTGGGACCACAGGCTTAGAGGTAGCTAGCGACCGTGTGGGTGGATCCTTAACTCCTCAGGTCGCCCTTAGTGCCCTATCCAGTTAAATACAACTATGGTCTAATTACTTGCACTTTATTCTCGTATAATAGAGAATTTCAAACTTGAGGCGCAAGTTTAGGAACGATACTCGTACTCGTACAGTACACTCAGTACTGTAGCTGGCTAGCATATCTCACATCACAATCATAATTAGTGTCATGAGGCAGTGGCATGCGACGGCTATGCCCATCACACATACCTGCATCGGCGGATATACCGAAGGGGGAAAATCCAAAATTCAGAATGTGTCTCAAACTTCACGGGAGACGAAGACACGTTGAACATAGGCGTCGGGGAACTGTAATAATAATATTAGCGACATGACTACGAGTAGCAGTAGCTACAACATATACAGATAATTGCAGTAGCTACTATACTCGTAATGAATGTACTGGTACGTAAAGATTATTCAAACCTGGTACAGATACGTAACGTACGTATCGTACTCGTACCGGCAATGTGCTCGTACTGTACGTACTGTATGTACGATACTTTTACCCTTGCGCCCCCAGCGCCCAATCCGTCAAATTCCCGGCCAACGGGCCGATACGCCCTGCATTATGCCTAGGGCATGTAAAGACTCGGTGGTTACGGGGTACCAGTACCATACTATCGTACAGTATGTACGTATCGTACAGTAGTTACTCGTCCCTGGTAACTAGCTACCGGTGCTATTCATACAGTACCGATACTTGGAATGACGGTTACCATGACAGCTGAATCGAGACATGAACCGACCATAATCTAAACACATCATTATGTGCACATGCCACACACCAACATGACAGAACGGATACCTGAAATCAAGTCGCGGTTCTACGAGAATGACACATACGATGAGAAGAGGCTGTTGCTAACTCCGCATATCACAAATCATGTGGATGCTATCTGCGCCACAGAAGATGTCCCTGTGCCGCTAGGGTCACCCTCGCCACGCGATTTTATCTTACCACAAATACGTTACGAGAATCCAAAGGCAATACAAAAATCCCCAGCATTACATGCAATGCCTGTTTCAACACCCGCATTTTTAGCGGATCAACCATTCCAGTTCACAGTCCACCCACTGGTGCAGACGTCACGGTTCATTGATACACCCAACGAGTTTGGCAAGATAGCGTCAGACAAGGATGCTATGCAAGCCATGCAAAACCGCATACTTAATCACCCATCGCGTGAATTCGTCATCCCCCGAGAGTCCGTGCCTTACAACAAAACCGACACTTTCAGGTACAACAGCGGTTTGGTTGGCCATTATCACCACAGCAAGGGCGTTGGGACTACAGCCACCAGACAAGCGTTGGAAACTCGTCGCCGCTTGTCCATTTGTGAGACTTTGGCTGACCGTGATGGTCTTCAGTCTCCGTCAGACAGGCAAGCTGAAACGGCTGTGTCATCCGAGTTTGTGACTCAAATTGAAATAGGAGACGTTTTTTCAGAAAGACGCTTGCTCAATATGACTTACTACTGGAACGGCATTCCCAGCTGGGTTTACGAAACAGATAGAGAGTCCTTCGATTTGACTATCAGTCAATCTGTCGTTGCCTGGGTCTCGTCAGAAGGGTTCATCGGCTATTCGTTGCGTCCATTCCAAGGCAGTGACTTGGGGGTAGCAACCAGCGAGAATCAGAAGCACCACATAATTCCTTTCGACTCTATCTTGAAGTATCACGAGAAGCAAATGAGAATGAATCCCGACCAATTACCTCCTTACGATTCGAGAGTAGATATCGCACAGACAATGATTGCTTCACACCGCTACCATGTTGCTGTGCTTGTTGTTATGTCTGGCAACATGTCCATCTTGATTGTCGTTAACGTTGCCCACGATTCAGCAAAGTACATTTGCCATTACAACGTGACAAATTATGTAGCACTTCCAAAGAGCAGATCTCGGTCTAAATTTCTATTCTTGCTGAAGGACTATTTCGTGTTTGTCGCTGGCTTCGGAAATGCATCTTCTTCCAAGGCAATGGACGAGAATGATGGCTTACCGCACTTCAAAATCATTTGTGTATCTCGCTGGAGCCAGGAGGTAATTCCAGAAGTCACCTCGATCAGTGAAAAAAGGAGCACCTTTTCAAGAAGCCTTTCTCGGAATCTCTCATTGTCACGCTTGTCCCATGGCCTCCGATGCATTGGTGGCAAGATCACCAAGGATGGAAACACCTGTGAACTGCATGTCGTTGAAGAAGATCCAAGGGCCACCACCGTCAGCTCTCTCAATAACCTGGCCCGCGCATTTACAGCTCCTTTCTTTTCTCTTATTTTGTCTGAGTTGACCGACTTTTCCAATCTCTTTGCACGCCTCAACTCCCCCTGGGCTTTTCCCGTAGCAGGCATACAGATTGTTCTTTTCTTCGTGTTTTTTCCATTGCTTTTGATACCCAATCGACACAAGACTCTTGTAATTGATTTAGAGAGCAGAGATACCGTCAAGAGTCGCATTAAGACTGCTTGGAGATACTCAAGATATCAGGAGTCCTTCGTTCCTCTTAGGGAGGAGCTGCGTTCTCCATTTTTTGATGTGAAAAAAACAGATACCTACGTTAGAATCCGCAAGTTCATTCCTGATTCTGACTCACGAAGAGAGTACAACCAAGCACGAGTGTTCCGAATGGTTTCTGTGTTGTTTTACTTGTCTAGCTTGGGGATATTTTGCTACAGTTTCACCCAGGTTGTGGGATATCCTCAAGGAGATGCCTTTGATTTGCTTGCTCATATAGGCCTCTGCGATGCGATGTCTATTTTCGCCATCTCCCTGTCACAAGATCTAGCTGTATTTGTTCCTATTATCAAGTTCTGGATCTTGCGAGGGGTTTCGGGCAAGGGCAGAACTGTTAATGGACCCTAGTTAGTTAATAGTACGCACAATTATAAAATGGGTCATTAAAAATGTACGAGTACTGTAATTATAAACTTATTAAACGACAGTGTTTAGCTATTATGTGATGGTAAAACAGCTCCAGTACAGAAACCAAGGTCAATGCCATTTTTGGCCTTAGCCGAGATAGTGACAATGTCACCATCTTTGAGGAAAGAGATTCCATCAATTGGCTTTGTGCCGTTATGGGTGGCCTCCAGCAAGGAGCCCACTGTCGTAAGGGCGTCACCAGAGTCTCCATTACTAGAAATAGTGCCTGATCCGAGAAGATCTCCTGTGCTCAAAGGGCAGCCTCCAATGGTATGATGGGCAATCATCTGAGAAAATGACCAGTAGAGATCTTTTGAGTTGCATACGCCCACCTTTTTGTCGTTGACCATGACCTCAAAGTCAATATCAAAAATATTTTTACCTCCGTCAAGGTAAGGAGCCAAGGGGGGATCCTCAGTATCTCTGGTCAACTCAATCTCAGAGCCCTCCAACGCATCAGGTGTCACTACCCAAGGAGAAATGGATGTGCAGAAATTTTTTCCAAGGAAGGGACCTAGGGGAACATATTCCCAGGCCTGGATATCTCTTGCACTCCAATCGTTCATGATCACGTATCCAAAAATATGCTCATGTGCGTCTTCCACAGAAATAGGCTGTCCCATCTTGTTTGGCTTTCCAATGAAGCAGGCCAGCTCTACTTCATAGTCCATCTTTTTGCAAGGAGCCACGACTGGAGAACTGGACCCAGGGTTTGCGATCTGGCCCTGGGGACGCAAAAAATTTGTCCCCGAAACGACTACTGATGAGGCTCTGCCATGGTAGCCCACAGGGAGATGCACCCAATTGGGCTGAAGGGCATTCTCCTTACCTCTGAAGAGTACGCCCACGTTTGTCGCATGCACCTTAGAGGCGTAGAAGTCTGTGTAGTCTGGAATATGGAAAGGGAGATGAAAGGCTGTTATTTTTGATTCAGGAAAGACGCAAGGCGTTTGGTGGGCAGTATCTTTGGACACAAACTCGCGCAACTCTTTTTTCAATGCAACAGTGGCCTCATTTCCCAGGCTTGCAAACTCGTTGAGAGTAGAGCTTTTCAGAGCATTAGTCACACCCGGGATGTTTTGGAAAAGCTGAGATTCTCCAAGGGCGCGTAAGTCATAAACCCAGCCTTCAATTATGGTCGCGACGGTGGGGGAGTGGTCGTTTATGCTGACAATGCCGAAGGGAATGTTGTCAATTGAAAACATAATTTATGATGAGAATGAAGAAATGGAGTGAATAAATGGTCTCGAATTGTAGTAATTATAACTTTGCTCTATAATTATCCGCCCAAACGGCTTTATGGGGCTCTTGTGCTGTGGGGTACAGATGCTAACATGCATCATGCACACTAACCTTTGTCCACCCATAACCGGCCCCTCTTTTCACGTGACGTCAATAGCCGTCTAACCAATAACAAAATGTTTGAGTCGTTTAAAGACAGAGAAAGTGAAAGGAGATCATATTAAGAAAAAACTTTGTGCCATGAAGTATATTTTTACATCACTTTATATCCAGTGGCTCCCTTAGATACAGAAGCCATCTATTACCGTGTTTTTCCGAATCCTGCACGAGTATGTTCCCCTCATTAATATCAGAACCTTAAAAAGTATAGAATCAAGTGCTCCCATAGCGAAAGGCACAAAGTGGAGGATAATTTATATTGCGTAGCAGAGCCACCATAGTCAAAATAAAAACGCTGTTTACACACCCTTTTCACTTTATCACAAAAATGCCTCAAACTACTTTTGACAACGCCGACAGATACGAGTACCAAAGCGGCTTCCAATCTCATCACGACAGTGAAGCTATCAAGGGTGCCCTTCCTGTGGGCCAGTTCTCGCCTCAAAAAACACCATTTGGTCTGTACCCCGAAAAATTATCTGGTACGGCCTTTACGGCGCCCCGACGAAACAACTTCCAGGCATGGGTTTACAGACGGAAGCCCAGTGTTGTGCACCGACCCTTCATGAAGAGCACTAGATTCGTTCATCCTTATGACGAACTCAAAGAGCTCGATTACTTGCCCAATCAGATGAGATGGTCTCCATTTGACCTTCAAAGCGTGATTACCAATGGCCTTCCTGGCTCTGATGGCGCCTACTGTGAACGCGAGAAGACTACTTTTGTACAGGGAATCCGAGCTCTGGGCGGATCCGGGACTCCAGTTCAGAAGCACGGAATGGCCATTTATATTTATGCAGCAAATGCCCCCATGGAGAAGGAGGTTCTTTACAACGGTGATGGAGACTTCCTAATTGTACCCCAGTGTGGTGAGCTTGACATCCAGACTGAATTCGGCTTCATGCATGTCCGGCCTAACGAGATCTGCGTCATTCCTCGAGGTGTTCGATTTAATGTCAAGCAGGCAAGCGGAAATTCTTCAGAATTGATGAGAGGTTACATCCTGGAAGTGTTTGATGGCCACTTTGAGATTCCCGACCGAGGCCCCATTGGTGCCAACTCTCTTGCTAACGAGCGTGATTTCCTCGCTCCTAAAGCCTCGTACGACACAAGCGAAGCCTCCGCGACTGATGAGTGGACCATGATCTTCAAGTTCAACCACTCCTTCCACGAGTGTGTTCAGGACCACACCCCGTTTGATGTTGTAGCGTGGACTGGCAATTACTATCCCTACAAGTATGACCTAGGAAGATACAACACTATCGGTTCTGTGTCATTTGATCACCCGGACCCCTCCATTTTCACTGTTCTAACCTGCCAATCCAGCACCCCCGGCACTGCCATCGCTGACTTTGTTATCTTCCCTCCCCGGTGGTTGTGTGCAGACCACACTTTCCGACCACCTTACTTCCACAGAAACTGCATGTCCGAGTTTATGGGTCTCATCTCTGGAGATTATGATGCCAAGGCTGGCGACGGCTTTGCCCCTGGTGGTGCATCCCTACATAATGTTTTTGCACCCCATGGTCCTGACGCTGACACTTACATTGGGGCCACGCAGAAGCTTAAACCCACCCCTGGTCTTCTACCTGATGGATCAGATGCCCTCAAGCCTGCTTTTGTTGGACAGGGTTCCATGGCTTTCATGTTTGAGAGTATGTTTATGATGGGTGTGACAAGGTTTGCCGTTGAGACCAGTCATAAACTACAGGAACGCTACAACGAGTGCTGGTCCAAACTTGCTGACCCCAACCAGCTTCCTCCCTCCAAAAACTAGTATCTGGTAGACTGCTCTTTTTTTTATAAAAGCATTGTTGGGAGGTCGTGGCATGAAACTTTTTTGCGCACACGGGGGGGGGGGGGGGAACCTTATTTCAAGCTGAAGAGTTCCCAGCGATCTTGTATTCTCTACAAGATGGTCTTTTGGGAGCACTTGAGGCATCTGATACCAAATTAGCTGCCCTAATATCCCGGAGAATTCTCATCTATGAAAATTGGTGCGGCTGCATAACACAGCCTCATACAAGTACTCGTAGATCACTCCTACCGAGCTACAAGTATGGGTTCATCTGATTCCTCACTACAGTAACGAGTTATTAACGTCTGAATTCCAGCAGCTCAGGACTTCGCAATTTTAAGTTGGGGCTAAACGCGTCACATCACGCGTCTGTCAGCCAGCACAGATAGCCCAAATATAAGTGGTGCAACTGTTCATTTATTATATACGTAACATGGAATAATTGGCTATCGTACAGTACTTGTACAGTATCGTATGTAGGGAGTTTTTGTTTTTATACCAGTACCAGTAATTACAGTAACATGAACAAAAATTATTAATTAGAAGAGAAACACGTGCCAGTGGCATATCTTTAAACACACTCCATTATGGACCACCACCACCCCTGTAGTATCACAAACGCTATAATTAGAGTACTCGTACTGTACTCGTACAGGTACCGGTACCGGTAATGTATTATGTGGGTTTTTTTTTAGAAAAAGAAACATTGTATTGAGAGTTAGAAAAATTATTAACGTAGAAGCTCAGAAAATTTGAAGTATTAGTAGTTCATCTATGCCAACACGGCAAAGAGCGGGAGCACCATCAGAGCGCCAATCAAAACACTAGGAGCACCGTTTGCTTGGGGAATGGAGGCTTGGTTAGACGTATCGCTGTCGATGGAGCTACTTCCAGAGTCACCAACAGAGGAGCCATCTGAGCCATCTGAGCCACCTGAGTCAACTGATCCTGCAGAGCCAGCAGAACCAGCAGAGCCAGAGGAACTAGAGGAACCAGCAGAGCCAACGGAACCTACAGAGCCTGAAGAGCCTGAAGAGCCTGAAGAGCCTGAAGAGCCTGAAGAGCCAGACGAGCCTGAAGAGCCAGACGAGCCTGAAGAGCCAGACGAGCCTGAAGAGCCAGACGAGCCTGAAGAGCCAGACGAGCCAGATCCAGACGGGCCGGATGATCCAGAAGAACTAGAAGAGCCGCCACCAGAGCCAGAGGAGCCAGGCGACCCGGAACTAGAATCAGGAGAACCGGAACCAGAGCCAGAAGAGCCGGCATTAGAACCACCAGGGATGCTAGAGCCAGTACCAGAGCCGCCAGAGCCAGTACCGGAGCCACTAGAGCCTCGGGATCCGCTTCCAGAGTTGGGAGGCGCAATATCATTAACTGACCCTCCCAGTTCATTGATAGCACGTCTGAGAAGATCAACGAGGGAACTTAAATCGGGCCCCTGTAGATCTTTACCAGCATTGCCAGCATTGTTAAGGAGATCAGCGAGATGAGACGTGAGAGCATTAGAAACATCGGTGAGGGCACCGAGTAGGTCGCTCAGAGCGGAGCCATTGTCAGCGCCACTGCCGCTACCACTGCTTCCAGTTCCTCCATCCTGACCAATAAGGTTGGTGAAATCATCAATTGCCTTCTTGATACCATCAAGCAAGTCGTCAATGTCTCGGGCTGTGTCATCGATTCCAATAGTGTCGGTACCCACGTCGCCAATAAGCTTGTCGAAATACCCTGCAATCTCGTCAATCAACTTTTCCAGGTCAATTCGAGGAACAGCAATGGTAGTAGGGCCAGGTTGGAGTACGGTGACAGTGATGATAGAAGGCAAAGGGGCAGCAGCAGTGACCTGTTCAAAGAGTTCACTGTTGGAGTTGGTCAGAGTTTCAGTACCAGCTGTGGGCCCAACAACAGTGTTAGTAGAGACAGGGGCAATGGTAATCTGCTCAAAGATGTCACCATTAGAGGCAGTAAGGATCTCGTTTCCAGAGACTGGACCAGCAACAGTATTTGTGGAAACAGGTGCGATAGTTACCTGCTCAAAGGTGACACCATTAGAGTCTGTCAAGATTTCGGTTCCTGCTGTGGGGCCAATAACAGTGTTGATGGAGAGTGAGCCGACAGTGATCTGCTCAAAGAAGTCACCATTGGAGGCCGTCAAAATCTCGGTTCCCACAGTTGGTCCCACAACAATGTTTGTAGAAACTGGGGCACGAGTAATCTGCTCAAAGATGTCGCCGTTGGAGTTGGTCAACGTTTCAGTTCCAGCAATTGGACCAGTAACAGTATTGGTCGAAACAGGGGCTTGAGTAACCTGCGCATACAGATCACCATCTGAGTTGGTGAGAATCTCAATTCCGGCAATAGGACCAGTCACAATGTTTGTTGAAACGACACTCTTGGTACCTCTGGCGCTGGTAACCTGCTCATAAATAGCACCATCTGGGTTTGTGAGAATCTCAGTGCCAGCGGTGGGACCGAAAACAATGTTTGTAGAAACTGGGGCACGAGTAACCTGCTCAAAGAGCTCACCGTCGGAATTGGTCAGCGTTTCAGTTCCAGCAATTGGACCATTAACAATGTTGGTCGAAACAGGGGCTCGAGTGACCTGCGCATACAGATCACCATCTGAGTTGGTGAGAATCTCAGTGCCAGCAACAGGACCAGTCACAATGTTTGTTGAAACGACACTCTTGGTACCTCTGGCGCTGGTAACCTGCTCATAAATAGCACCATCTGGGTTTGTGAGAATCTCAGTGCCAGCGGTGGGACCGAAAACAATGTTTGTAGAAACTGGGGCACGAGTAACCTGCTCAAAGAGCTCACCGTCGGAATTGGTCAGCGTTTCAGTTCCAGCAATTGGACCATTAACAATGTTGGTCGAAACAGGGGCTCGAGTGACCTGCGCATACAGATCACCATCGGAGTTTGTCAATGTCTCGATACCAGAGGCTGATCCGAAAACTGTGTTGGTAGAGACTGGAGCGATAGTAACCTGCTCGTAAAACTTACCCTCGGGGTTTGTGAGTGTCTCGGTACCTGCCTCAGTTCCTGGAACAACGTTTGTAGAAACAGGGAGAGCAGTTACTTGCTCAAAGAAATTTCCATCCGAATCTGTACGAATCTCTGTACCTTCAGTAGGACCTGGAACACTGTTTGTGGATACAGGAAGGGCGGTCACTTGCTCAAAAAAGTTTCCATTGGAGTCCGTGAGGATCTCAGTGCCAGCTGTGGGACCAGGAATAATGTTGGTAGAGATGGGGGTATTGGTGACCTGCTCGAAAAAGTCTCCATTTGAGTCTGTGAGGAACTCTGTTCCTGCACTAGTCCCCGGTACAATATTGGTAGAGACGGGAGTGAGAGTCACCTGCTCGAAAAAGTCACCGTTCGAATTCGCGAGATACTCTTCTCCGGCGATGGGCCCAGGAACTACGTTAGTGGAGACAGGGGTTCGGGTTACCTGCTCGAAAAAGTCTTCATTGGAGTTTGTGAGGTACTCTTCTCCAACGACGGGCCCAGGGACTATGTTGGTAGAAACAAGTATAACTGTCATTCTCTCGACAATGTTACCGTCCGTGTCTGTTAGAACCTCCATACCTGTTGTGGGACCAGGAACAATTTGTGTTGAAACTGAAGGTTGAAAAAAGCTAGCTTCAGCCAAACCAAAGCCACTGGGGATTCCAGAGGTACCACTTCCTTGCTGAATGCAATATACTCGGGTGAAAGGGTATTGGACATAATTTCCAGAATACTCAAAGCAAGATTCGGAGTCATTACCTGACATTAAGATCCTAGCAGATTGGTAAACACCAAGTGTTCTAAGTCCAGCAGCGGGGAATTTCGTCCAATCAAACACAGTCCTGAACTCTTCTAGATGTGTGTAACTACCATTAGGGGCAGCGTAGTCAGCGGAATGAGCAGGTGTGGTTTCTCTAACTGGAAGGGTTTCAATCCAGTTAGCACTTCGCATTCCTGCAAAATTTCCTTCTATTGGTACAAATTCGGCAGCAGAAATGACTTTTAAGCCGTTATGCTTGGGGTTTTCAACTCGATCTCCTATGTAGTACCACCCTCGAACATGGGCCATGACGTATCTCTCACAACGGGTGAAAACAACTTGGCCTCGTTGTTGCTCTGGAATGTCTCGGGATGTCACTCGAATTGTATCAGAAAAAGAATTGCTTGAAATGACAAAGCTTAACACAGATCCAGCAGTCACAGGGGCATATCGTAGCAAAAATTCGACAGAGAATTCTCCCGTAACAGAGAAGGTCTCGACGTAGGGAATGTCAAAAAAATCAGTAGCAGTAGCTCGGTAAGTAGTTATGCCAGTGGAAACAACATGGAATAGCTGGTAATTGTTATTGTTAACGATGTAAAAGTTGTAGTCAATTGGCGCAACAGGTTCTTGAACGAATTCTCCGGCTAGTGTGAAGTCGAAGTAGTCACCAGACTTGATAGTAGCATCCTGGAAAGAAAAATAAAAATCTGCTTGCCATGTGTCCCATCGGTAACCGTTCTTTGTGTCGCTGTTTTTAACATGGACTGAAAAACCGGTAATTGGGCTGGCCAAGGCTGTCTGGGCGAAAGCCAGGCCCACCTGCGTCAATGTGAAAAGAATTAAACGAAGAAGCATTGTTATGTAAAGATATTTGGGCATCCAAGTGACTTCTTATATATACCTCAGATAACTTGATGGTAAGTTACCTGATGATTGTGACGGTGCCTTTCTAATAATTCTTTCTTGCCCGTTTCATGTGGCACTAGAGATACAAGTACAGTAAAAAGCTGCAAGTCGTAGAGGCTAGTTTTTTAGATCGACCTTAGACAAGACTTACACCACAGTATGTACAGTACTCGTATCTGGTATCTGTAACCTCCACATTTCTGTCTGAATTAGCTGAGTAGTTTGGGCTTACACAGACGGAGTGAGAGCACCAGACAAGAGTTAGAGCAAGTACGTCCCAATTGGCACCGACAATCGTATCAAACTGCTAGGTGTCCTGTTTGTCAGAGACACCTCGAGGCGCAACAACGGCATCATGGTCCGTTTTGCAATGTCACAATCATAACGACAAGGGTCATTAGGGACGCTCCACAGACATCTCTCGTCGTTCTACAGTCGTTACTTCCTCACCGTGCTCGCGTTCTACCAGGTAGCATCGTTTGCATCAATCAGGAAGCAGATAATATTGGAAAACTTCACAGGTAGCTTTAGCCAGCCTCCTGCAAGAAAAATCCCGTTTCGATAGTAAATAATCAAACACCCACAATGTAACCCCGTTGGCTCATGAAGGCAAAACATAAAAAATGCATACAGTATTTGGATGATTCTTTATAACCTCTCTGTTACAGTCGTATGGGATTGATACGCTAAGTCAATTTGTGGCTAATTAACGAGACCTCCACAAATTAGAGTTCCGGGACTAACGTGATCTGTTGCTCTTTTTCCTTTGTCTCATAAGAGCTCAGGTGCTTAGGTAATCGGGTTCGACATTTGACTGTCGAGTCGAAGTTTGGTCCTCAACATTCCTGCGCTGTATTATACAGTTACCTGGTACAGTGCAACAGCTGATGAGATTTTGAGAAGTCAATACAGGTATTACATTAAAGCCCCTGGGTTCCACTGCATGTTTTTATGGTATTTTTCAGAGAGTCACCGACTCACACATCAAATATTTCTTTATTCCTAAGACGTCGTCCTGGGCTGGCCACTTATTTACTGTCGTGGTAAGTAATGCCAAGGTAGTTTACATGATACGGTACAGTACCGGTACGTACAGTATCGTACAGTACGACACATTCTTTTTGGTGGGGAAACCGGGAAGAAGTCACTGGATCAAATCGTATCGTTCTTCCTGAGGACCTTTGTTCATTATAGGCAATAAGGAAAACACTCTCTTTCCTCTTGGGCCAGATGGTGTGAAACATGATTGGTCCTTCTTAACTGTTACGACTGTGCAGCCAGCCCGGATGGAGGTATGAAGGGTTAAACACTTTCTGCTGTTTCCAACAGTTACGGTATCGTACTGTACCTCATATCAACGAATTTCTCTCATAACTCGTTTTTTGTGTGTCATTGAGGCTCTGCCACCAGAAGTGACCATAAATGGGTTGCGCGATTACCCGCATGATACCTTAACCACAGTAGGGTCGTGATTTTAACTGCACAATAGTCAGGGCACTGTAGCTACTTGTAACCCAAACTGTTGTAGCCACAACACAAACAGAGAAGAGAGAGCTAAATGATTATTAGTCGACGCATTCAGTGTCGAATTGGCCACGGCTAGAACCCCTTTAGGGGTTTTTAGCCCAAACTTTGCTGTACGGAACCACAACGGAACCACAACTCAAGAATCTGTCACCAGAGTATCTACAATTACCGGTACCGGTACGTAGTATATTGAGTGGGTATTTGTACAGTATATCTATTTCTATTTCTAATTAGGGGTCCTTATTACTGGATCTCTCTGTGAACCATAACCACAAAACCAAGGTCATGTATAAGCATGAACTTCGTGAGTTACAGACCAAGAAGACGGGTTCATAGCGACCATAAGTAGTGTCTGAGTGCCTTTTAGAAAAAGAAGTTATACTGTTCGTCTCTTCTCCGCTTGCATCGTATCTGTAGTCACATTAGGGCTCACTGTCTTGATTTTGGCTTATTTGAAAGTTATCTCACGATACAGTACAAGTACCGGTAGCTACAGTACGTACAGTACTGTACTAGTACAGTGCTCCTTTGTTTAAAGGGTATTTTAAATATTCTACACCTTCAGGCGTACCACAGTACAATATGGGTAAAGTACGTACTGTACTGTACTTCGCCTAGCCGCGTTAGGCAGGGTTAGGCAGGGTTAGGCAGGGTTAGGCAGGGTTAGGCAGGGTTAGGCAGGGTTAGGCAGGGTTAGGCAGGG